>OY776293.1:6322281-6840105 GCA_963675345.1 Trididemnum clinides
AATGCATTGTAGGCTGTATTTTGAGCTATCATTGCCCTTTCCTAATTTCCCAAAATGCTTAAAAGCATTAGCTTTTGTAAAATTGCTCAAAGTAGCATATTTCCGTAGCTTTTTGAGTGGCTATTTTTCAGAAAAATTGTCAGAGAGGAATTTACGCTCACCCATGTCATTTCTTATCGGATGATTTCCCTTGAACAGCGGTCAGACAAAAAGCTTGGAAAATATGCTCCTCATGCTATCTTTAAATTTGGTATCACTGACCAAGGCAATGAATTACTCACTGATATTATCAATTTCTAAAACTTTTAGTTGGCCAGGTCTAGTTAGAGCGAAAGTCATTTGATAGCGTACAATCACATGATCACGGGTTTAAACGATGGTTGTGTAGTAAGGTGGCGCAAAAAAGGAGAAAAATTATTGGAATTCTGCTTTCAGCATCTTAGACCCCCTTTTGGACATTAGCAGCAGCAGGCTTGTCCAGTTGATTTTATTTCATCTACAATTTGAATTTAAATAAGTAACACGGTACTGATGTGCATAAATGTGCTGCAATACTAATGTGGATGAGGAATGTGCACGAATAATACTAAGCAGTTGTTGCGAGGTGTGTCCGAAAAGTTCTAAGACTCTGCTTTCTATGCGAGCTATGGTTGAGCTAGAGATCAACTTGATGTGGCGAGAGATTTAGTAACTTGTTGAGAGTATGTTGTTGCAATTTCAGCTCTCCGTAACATGTAGCATATTTTTCAGGAAAAAAAGAAAATAGCCTACTTAGTTACCGCCTTTTTTCAATTTTACCTTTTTTTTATTCAACAATTAAGCGATGGCCAAAGAGCAACAAACCAATCTGAAATTTCTGGTCCGCTTGAGGAAAATCCGTCAGATGCACTCTGTATGCTTCAGCAAGTCTACAGAGAGGAGACTTTGTCTCGTTTAACGGTTTTTCTCTGGCACAAGAGATACAAAAAGGGACGTGAGAATGTTGAAGATGATCCCAGGCAAGGAAGGCCTTCCACCAGTAGAATTTAAACCAATGTTGAGCTTGTAAAGAAGAAGGTGCGTGGAGATTATCGGTTAACTGTTCGACTGATCTCAAAGGAACTTGGATTACGCCGAAATAGCGTTCGGCAGATAATCACCAAATAGCTAGGCATGCGGAAAGTTTGTGCAAAGATGATGCCAAAACTGTTGAATGATGAACAAAAGAAGCGGCGCATGCGAGCGTGCCAAAATACCCTGGAGCATCTCGATTCCGATCCAGAGTTGCTGAAGAGAGTTACTACTGGTGAAGAAACGCTGGTATTTGAGTGTGATACAGAAAGTAAACGTCAGAGTCTCCATTAGAAGAGTCCTGCATCACCAGGGATACAGCAAGCCAGGCAGTCGAAGTTCAAAATCAAACTCACGTTGATAGCATTTCGCGATATCAGAGGCATGGTGAATTTCGAATTTTCGCCCCATGGTCAGACTGTTAACGAGTTTGCTTATACAGAGATCCAGCAACGTTTACTTCGCTCAGGGAGGGAAAAAAGCGAGATTTGTGGGAAAGCAACACATGCTTGCTTCACCACGATAATGCGATCACACACACCGCTTTGATCATCTGGAATTTTGGCAGAGAAAGAAGTTACTGAGCTAGAGCAACCTCCCTACTCGGCAGATCTTGCTCCATGTGACTTTTTCCTTTTTTTCAGAGTTAAATTTTCATTAAAGGAGCACATTTTCAAAACATGGATGCCATCGAAAGTGTGGTAACGGTGGAGCTTTGGGGATCCTCCAAAAATCCTCACTGATGTGCATTGATGCGTGACAAAGAAAAATGGAAAAGTGTATTAGTCTCAAGGGTCATTACTTTGAAGGAGACAACGTGCAATTCTCCATTTAGATTTGAAATAAAATTATTGTGATCTCAGTCCTAAAACTTTTAGACCACACGTCGTATTTTACTTTGGTTGTAACAACTACCATATTTTGAGGAGGCTCTCAGGTTACTAAGAAGAGCGAAACGTTAACTTTATGAGTAAAATTGTTGAAAGAGCGTTTATATATGTTTGTATTATCGACATACTCAACAAACAAAAAATAATAGGTATATTTGACTTAGGTGGTGAGTTGCTCACATCGATTAGTGAAGACAGAGAAATTTGGTTATGCGTGCTTTCCTTGCTCTCTAACTTCGCCAAAGGTGAAATTGCCACCTGCCACATAATTGATGCAATCGAAAACCTTCAAATCAACAGATTTAGTAACGCGATCTTACTAAGGCATCGTGATAAAGTTCTATTTGTTCAGAAACTTCCGAGATCTGCATACACAGCGAAATACATTAATTTCTAGAAGTGGTAAGCCAGCACATTCATCATGTTTTAAAAAAATAATTAAGGCTGTCAACTGGTTTACAAGAGCCAAGGAACATATCAATAATATCCTTTATATTCTGTGATTGCTGCTTTGCGGCCACATAAGCGATTTGTTTTTCATAAACTACAGCATATTAAATAGCGTAGCTATAATGAGTGGTTTTGTGCCTTTTGAAAATAATACTACTTTCAATGTGTAAATCTATGCCTTATAATGTTAATAATTTCTAAAATGATTTTCAAGCTGAGGTTAAATATGTCATTAAGTCGTGAATACATACTGAGTTTTAGGAAGAAAAACAGAAAGTGCGAATTTCTAAAAATTTTACAAAATGAACGCTAGATGACAATTTCAAATCTTTTAAACAAGGGTGAAACACAATTAAATGTATTTTTTGATATTTATGTGATATATGTTTTGATGTCATGTTTTGGCGAATGCGCTAATCGAACACAAAAATTATTTTTCTCTCATCCTGTTATGCAGTTGGGTACGTGGATATACAGCTCTTTGCGCAATTTCCCCAGCGTGTGCTGGAAGTGTGTTGTGCCATCAATACTGGCGAATTTGAAACGAGCTGGAAGAAAAGTTGTTCTATGTAAGCAAAGATAGTTTTCTCGTGTTCCGAGAATTCAGATATATTGCGGTATTCAACTTTTTATTACATTCACTTAAGATTAAAGTAATTTTAAAGTGCAGTGTTGCCTGCAGCAATCTAATAAATAAGTTGATTGATTAGATATTGATGAATGCGCTTCAAGTCCATGTCTGAACAACGGGAGATGCAGAAACAGAGTCAACTACTTTCAATGCGATTGTGTGGACGGGTATACAGGAGCTCGGTGCCAGAATGCCCCACCTCCTCCTAAAGGTATCAGCACGTAAAACTTAGCTTTCCTAATCGACTTGGTAGAAGAGCATCTATTTCCTGAGCTGTTTTATCAACAGTATGGTGAAAACTTACTCATAGTACACACGGGAAACTCAGAATAGAGAAAACTGCAAACTCGGTCCAACGAAGTTTTCTACTCGGCAGTAAATATAATTTGTCCTCTTCAGTAGTAAGGAGTGTCTGTCTCTGTGTCTCCTACAGCTGTCTGACCGTCTCCTACAACGAACTGTCTCCTACAACTTATCGGCTGGAAGGAAAAATCATATTTACTGCTTATAACTGCCCTTGTCACGTATAGAGCCGTCTACCATGTGCTCCTCCCCGCTCGCAGCCAGGAATACATAGTAAATTGAAAAACATTTTCTTTGTGCTACTTTGCTAAGGTACCACAAACACAAAATATTTTCGAGACCACAATTGTAGTTTTACATTTGTGGATTTTCTTGGAACAAAGTTGCTGTAAAATAATCTTGTTGATTGAAACAGGTCTGGCAGCATCTATCAAAGTGTTTTACTGATCATTTGCATAGCAAAGCTGCGAGAAAAGTGGCTGGTTTTCAATGCAAACAGGCGTAAGGTGCAGTTGGTTTAAACAAACGTGGTAGATTGGTGTGAAATGTTGATAAATGTTAAAAAATATTGTTTGCCACGAGTTGGTAACTTATTATAACACCACTATTTTAGACATTTTGCAAACTTTTTGGTCACAATCTAAGGCTACTCTATGCAAATTTTCAATAATTTTGAATTAGTTCAATAATTTGATTTAGTTTTTAGTTTCTGAGAAATTTCTTCTTAAATGTGGTTCACTTTTTTGGGACAGTTTAATAAGCAACTGGCTCAGCTCAGGAGTGCATTTGCGATGTGTTTTGGGTTTTATTTACAGAACTGATGACGCGATTGAGACTTGAAATACATTTTTGAAATTGTTAAGCTGATTGATTTCAATTAGCTTAGAAAATCAAAGATGAAAGATTTGGAAAGTGATTATCAGCCGGATTAGCTATCTTGCTTTACTTAGATTCTCGGCAGGGCTACCAAATTGAGCTTGAATCATAAAGCACTCGGTAATTTTGCCGAACTCGAAATTAAACTTAAACTCGAAAAATAAAAATCAATAAACTTGAATTTAAAAAAATCGGTTATCATAAAAACTTAAGACATCAGTCTGAATTTTTGTTAGCATGTTTTGGAAAAAGACCACTGTTTTTGGGCTTGTAAACCTGATTATTGTAGTCTGTGTGCTCGCCCTAAACTTTTATTTTGTGTTGGTAGCGTTTTGACGAATTCGAGCTTTTACTCGAGAAACTTAGAAAGCAAAACTCGAACTTGAACTCATGCTTGCGAAGTCAGCTTGAACTCGAACTCTAATAATATTCAATCGAGTTCGCAGCTCTGACTTTCTGGGATCTTAAATTCATCATGCAAAGGCGTGATTGTCATGACTTGGTAGTGATATACCAAATCAAAAAATTTAGTTGTGATTTTTGCGGAATAGAAATATCCGGAGGAGATTCTGATGATCCTTGCAGTTCAAATCCGTGTCAAAATGAAGGAGAATGTGTGGACATGGGAGACGGGGAGTTGTACTGTTTCTGCGAAGATGGATTCAGCGGAGATTTTTGTGAGCTAGGTACTTGCAATCATTAAAATAATATAAAAAACCAATGCTAACAAGCTTGATTAATGAAAAAAATGTGTGAAAATCATGTTATTCTTTCCTTCTTGTGTGTTTACACTCAAAGTCTTAGATCTAGATGTCAAATTCTTTACTTAACAATCACTAATTGTTCAAAAAACGCCATCATCAAAAATTGCTAATTAGTGTTTGAAGAATTGTCCCCCTAGGCTGCAAAGTTTTTCCTTCTCTTTTTGATAAGTTAAATAAGACCTCATGTTTTGAACATCACTACTTACGAATTGCTGTGCTTGTGTAGCTGGGTGCTTTAGTCAGAGTTCTAACTTAAAATTTAACAATTTGTCAAATGCGGGATTTTAGGTGGGTCTGGAGGAAACCCGTGCGTTCCAAATCCTTGCAAAAATGGAGGGTCTTGTATAAAATGGGCGGGTTCGTTCACTTGCACGTGTACACCAGGTTTCACCGATGAAACCTGTGAGAAAGGTGAGGCATTTTGTCTTTAAACTGAACTGTTATTGAAGCCATCAACGACTTTTTGTGATTTCCGTGCTTTTAGCGGGTTGGAATAATAATGCTGCTCACCCAGCCTGTCGTAAACAAAAACTTTAAGCCCCATTAATGGCCGTGTACCGTGTCTTTGTCGGGGCTACCAGTCTGAAACTTGTATTCGCGACTGGTTTGAAATAGACTGTCACTTTCCTCCAACCTGACGGTCATTAGGTTTGTTGTATAGTCCTGAATTACCGGTTCATGGTGTGCCTCCATGCCTCAGAATAGTAGGAGTAAATAAATAAAATCAATACTTTGCGTGATCATTATGCACTGTACTTGTTGAGCAATGTAGTGGCAGGCAATTGTGAGCTGCCATTCGGAATTAAAAGCGCAAAGACTGTAAGGTCTGCTACCAAATGTGAGTTCGCAAACACAAGAAGAAAGCCTTTATCAGTTGTACTGTAATGTTTCCAGGTTCAACGTTGCATAATTATAGCAAACTATCAACGTATAAGAAACGTGATAAGTCTATCCTTCCACTCCTCAAAAATTATGTTAAAATTTGCATTGGCACAAAGCTTAGCAATGTGATCAAGTGAGTTGGAACACGATAACGATTAAATGATTGTGCCTTCAAAACTCACAGTGATTGAGTTGTTGTTTTCTTATGACGGGCACTATTCATTGATTTTTTTCTATTAGGCGAGTTTTGACAAACAGCATCGAAAATGGTTCAAAACAGTTTAAAGGATTGTTCAAACTTGGCCAATTGCATTTTTTCTTAACGCCAATATCGTTTCTAGTATTCGTAGTAATAAGGATGCCAAACAAAACTCAATACAAATCTGGTAATAAAACTTTTTTTAATATTTCAGATATTGATGAATGTTTGTCGGATCCGTGTGAAGAAGGAATGGTGTGTGTTGATAAAGTAAACAGTTATATTTGCAGGAAAGATTGTGATCCGGGATATACGGGAAAGGAATGTGAAACAGGTTAGCAATATTTTTATTCTCTAATTTCATTACGCAAATTTTTTACTTCATGTTTAGAAGAACACAAAATTTCCGTTGATCTGTCATTGGTTTATAAACGTAAACGTTTTAATCAGCAGAGACGTAGCGAAAAATTTTCTTTTGCGCGAACATAATAATTCAGACCACATGTCCGAACAGAACCTATATTATCTTCATTGGAGAACATACAGAGATTTAAAGTACAGAGTTGCTTCCCTAGGTGGCAACGTAACAAGCAACGACTAAAAGATTCAGGTGTAAGTGAAGAAGCACATAGGATGTTGTTAATGATGTCCACCTATTTATAAACAAAACAGGATAAATTTTTTAACTTTTTTAGGTACATAGTGTCTTTATCCAAAAGCTCAGAAACCACTCTTACTAGTATTTAATTTATCTTCTTTTGCTTTCCTTTTAGTGCCTTGATGGTTTACATTGTCTTAGACCTTTCTTTTCATCGCAGTTTTTCATGTGTTATGAGTTTGGTGGTTAAGCAAAGTAAAATAAAAGAAACAACTGCAAACATGCAATTTTACCTATATGTAAATTAATAGTAGACTATTGGAAATTTTTGCGCATCGCAAAGTTATTTTCATAGTTTAAATAAATAGGCCTAAATTAGTAATAAAACTTTGTGTTTAGAAATTAATGAATGTGAAAGCAATCCTTGTCAAAACGATGGAACTTGCGAGGATAAAATCAACAAATACAACTGCAAATGCAGGGTTAGTTACGTTGGGTCCAACTGCGGTAAGTGTTGTATTTTGCGACGACCAATTAGTTTGAAATTTGCAAAACCTTTTTAAGGAATCGGAAACTTCTTGGTCTGTGGATGGGATCGAGGGCGGTAGGAGACTTGCATGATCAAAGAAAAAAAACAAATTGTAACAACTTTTTTAATTCGTGATGTCTTCTTGAAAAAAGCTCTCTCCATGCGGTTATGGGCTCTTTTTACTACTTTGTTCTTTGCTCCCTCCCTCATTAATCCCGCTTTGCTTACTACTATCATTAGGGCAGGGGTGTCAAACTGGTGGCCGGCGACGTAATATTTTGTGGCCCCCGTAAGGGTTTTGCGGCACAGTGCGAATGCCTGGCCTCCAAATTTGGTCTTCGAAAAAATTGTTCTCCAAAAGAAAAAATCTTTTAAAATGAAATCCTGTCATGAAGTAATGGTCGACAACCGCGATCTGTCGAATTACAGGCTACGGCAAGAGAGGTAATGATCTTTTTTTTGGAAACCAGCAGCATTTCGGGTAACATCATATGATCTTCGGGGAACGTTGCCCGGAGAAGTGGTGATCTTCAAATAATGCCGTAGCTGGTGTGTTGCTAAATTTGCTTTCCTGACCACTGATACACAGCCTTGCCTGCTTAAATTTTTTTTCAACAGAGTCTGGCCCGTATAAAATCCAGGTATGTAAATGTGGCCCGCAGCACTGAACGAGTTTGACACTTCTGCATTAAGGAAACTAATAGTGACGAGTTTGTTTTAGTGTATGTTGTTGCTATGATTGTGGCGCCAACAATGGTTGCGTGCTCAGGCCATAAAGTAGTGGTTCTTAACCTTTTCCCTTTTTGCATCCCTTTGAAATTACCAACCGATTCTCGCACCCGCTTCCAGAATTGCATTTTTCGGCTCTTGCAAATTTACAAGGTAAAATCAAAATTCTGTAATTTTCCATTTGTAACATTGAAGTCTGCTGCACAAGTAATGGGTGCGTATTTATATGATCAACTTTAATGATTCTGCATCAGCGCACCTTCTAGGCACAGCTCTCGCACTCCCTTGGAGTGTGAGCACTCCTGGTTGAGAAACCCTACCATAGAGACTCATTGCATTTTTTTAAATTACGACTAAGTAAACTAATTTTCGTACTTCAACTTTTACATTGCTCCTATTACTGAAAACCGAGCAGCTAATTTAAAATATTTGTTATGACTCGAATAGGGAATTGAACTTAGGTGTACTGGCTGTGAAGCGGATACTCTAACCACTAAACTACCGCTCTGGTGATCTATGTTGAATAACAATAGCATTTACCAGAGTTACGCTCGTATATGTGCCCTACGCCTGCTAATTTTTCGGATGAAACTGCTATGGCCGTCAGTCAATTATCTTTCGCAATATTTAGTCGTACATATACATTTATGTTATTTGGATTATATTTTCCAAATATTTGCCACATCTTTGACAAATCGCATATATGCACAACTGAATATTGCGAAAGATTTTGTTGACTTACGGTGGTAGCAGTTTCATCCGAAAACTTAACGGGCGTGTATAAAATCTGTCACATATTGCAAATACAAAAATACGTCAAATGCCGTTTGTGTACTGCTGCTTTAAAGAATAATTTTTGAAAAGAAATGGATTAGTCATGGCTCTGACTCTCTTGCGTAAAGTGACTTTTGCTACAACTATCGAAGCCAATTACATATTCGTGGCTTTACAAAACTATTTGACAGTTGTTGTTAGGGGCTTATTTTTTAATGCAATGCTTTTTGAACAAACTTTGTTCTTTGAAGAAACATATGACCCTTGTTCAAGTGCCCCATGCCGCAACGGAGGAGAATGCCGGAAGAGAGATCAAGGAAACTCGTCATCTTACCGATGTTTGTGTGATGTTGGATGGAATGGATTAAATTGCGATAAAGAAGTTTGTAAGCTATAATGTAATCATGCATTTGTTTTTTGGTGGGGGTGGGCGGTTATCTTCACAACCTTTTTGAAGGTTTCGAGATCAAATCTTTCAAAAAGTTGGCAACACTCTTTTAGAGTGTATCTTCAGATACCTATAAATACTTTATTGCAGAATGTATTTTGTTTGACAATACACATTCTTCCCTTAAGGAGGCTCTTCCTTTACAGGTTTATCTTACCCAAAACATTTGCTTAAATCATGAACAAAGTAGGGCGTGAAAATTCGTTTTCTTTTTAACTCTTGGTAAAACAATAATAGCCAACCAGTAAACATTTTTGTTTACGACGATTCATTTGTGTTGAGTCTGTGTATGCAGGGCCGCATTAAACGAGCGCGAAGCTACAAACAGTTTATGATCGCGATACCCATTTGATGCAAATCTTTTCTTGCTTTCGCTTTTACTAAGTCTAGCGTAATAAAACCTTGAACCTCTTCATTAAGCTATTAATTTGCGGGCTATCAAACTTCTGTCACTCTGTTTGAAAGGAGATTTGTTAGGCGTTCCCGATTCTCTAAGTCATGTATTTTCCCGGTTCGACAGTGCAAAAATTTTTTAGGCCAAGTCAAATTGGCAGGCAAAATTTCAGTGTTACTGAATTGTTATAATCTAGTTGATAGCACTAAGTGTAAAGTTATGGTTGCAATTTCCGCATTATGTCTTTTGTTCAATTGACTTTAGGTGATAGCCTAGGCGTTCACTGCTTGTAATTAGTGGAAAGTCGGCTACTTTCACTTTAAAAGAAAGTAAAAAATTTTACTTTTACAAAGATTTTTACTTTACTAGCAGCGAATAATCTTTTTGTTGTTCATCGAGTTGCCCATCTTGTGGTCATTTTTTTTACACAAGCAAATCGTGCAACTTCATTTTTCAAATTGCAGTGATGAATTGATATCTTTCTGGTTTTTTGCCATCTTGTAAAATATCCCTTCCGTTCCTAACGACACTCATTTCTAAATAGCCTACAGTGTTGGGACTAAAGGAACCCTTTCAAGCAGTAGAGATCAAAAATGTACAAAACAAAATTTGTTTGGGTCAATTTTTACAAATTTTTGACTGACCTAACTCTAATTCTCAGTTGAAGGTTGCAAGAGTCCTTATCACAGTCGTGGATTGGTTCCGTATGGAGCCACAGTTGAAATCTTGTGTAGAGATGGATTTATTCTCAACGGATCCGACGTGATAGTTTGCTTAGACTCCGGAGATTTTGATGTGCCTGTTCCGGAGTGTATCGGTGAGAAAAATATCATTTTACCAAATTAACATCCTTGCCGTAGTGGAGTACTTCACTACAATGGGTGGGAGTCGGGCTGCTTTGGGAGACACCATTTTAAAGAATGGACTTTAAGCAGACTCAATTATATTTGATGGTTGTGAAAAATTTTTGAAAATATATGAAAGGGGTTAGACTGCAGCATTGTTTGCGCGCGCCCCTGTTTCCACGGTATCTAGTAGCTTTACTAGATATTTAGCTCTCTTTTCCATTTGTGAAATCAGTTGAGCAGCTGCTTTCAATAGAAAGACGCTAGATTAACCCAGAAATGACCTGGGTTTACATTTATTGAAAAAGGTTTTAATCAAAAGTATATTGATCAATTTTTTTCTTAAAGTGAAAGGGGTTTTCTAAAAGAAGCTTCCGATCTTGACACCTAAGTTCCCCTGTTTTTGACCTGACCTAGTGCTTTTCCCCCTTGTCTTAATCGAACAATGAGTGGAGAAAGTGTTAAATTACAGAAAAAACATTCTTAAAGCCTACAGTATATTTTTGGTGCAACCTCGAAATAAAAGATGTATATGTCTTGTTCGTAGACAATAGTCTATATGCGTGGTATATAACCAGATCACATTTAAAATTTTCCTGGTTTGGTCTTTTTTCATTCCGGCGTGTAACTTATGCCCTATTTACAAGTTTTTTGTCAGACTGAGCCACAGCTACGGGTAAACTGTGCAGCTCAACAACTCGTCTTTCAAATAGAGACGAAACGATTCCATTAAGATATTTTCTAAGACGCTTAATGGCTTTTTTCCTCACTACCTTTTTCCTGTTAAGAGCAAGCAGGAAAGTTGTAAATGGCGTTTTTAATAGATCTGATTTTCTATGATCAGGTCGGGGTTTCGTCTGATGAAGTACGAGAAAACTTGATAACTAATTTAATTTATAAACTACTGTAAAATCTGCAAACGGATCTGCATTTTTTGTAGCATGTGGTAATAGGCTATTATTGGCTCAATTGCCACTAAAAAAAGGAAAATATATTTCAGATCTGTGTTGGCCATGGGCGTGTGGTCTACAGCATAGGCTAAATTTATCATAACTTCGGTCTACATGCTTTCAACAGCAAACGGAAGCACCCCAACCACTTCAAGAGTTGCTGGCCTTGGTATATCGCCGATGACGTTGGGTATGATGACGGTGGGTGGTGTGGTGATGATCAGTGCAGCAGGATTGATGATCTATGTCTTTATCTTCGCGTAAGATACTGTTGCTTTAGCGTAAATTCCTTAAACAATAATTAATCATATGCTATTTTTGTGGTGCTTTAAGGTTTTTTCTAAAGGACAAGCCAACTATTAGGCTTTGGGTACATGCAGCGAATAAGACCAGCATGTAATAAGCCCAGAAGCCAAATTTCCTAGATGGATAAAAACTAAAATCTCAATCCTTTTGCTACAAAAATCTATTTTGATAATCAAAATGGTGATAGAACCATGTGCGTCTTTCCACCCAGACACTGAAGATGAACAATAGATTAAATTTATGCATATTGCAAATTGAGCTTTTTGCCATAAATATTTTTTGTTAAACATAAATTGCTAGTTATCAATGTTGTTTATTAACATTTTGAATGTTGGGAGGAAGTGTAGGGATTGTAAAACTAACCCACATCTTTCAAAAAAGTTTCATTCTGTCATCCGTAATTGGCAAAATGCTAAGGCCTGGTAATGATGGTAGTAAGGCCATCGCTTAATGCCGTTGCTTTGATATGAATCAGCAATAGATTGAGTCCTTGCTCTCGGCAAAATAATTTAGAATCATTCACAGAGATGCAGTATTTTCTTTTTCAATGGAAGAATGCCTTTTTATCGTCAAAGACAAACAACGTGGGTAAATTGCGTATCGTTCTTTGTTTTGAAGTTAAGTAAATTTTAGGCAAAATGCTTTAAAATCGAGAGATGCTGTTTTAAGGAAAGTTGTTCTTGGATCAATAAAACTTGCAGGAAAATTAAGACTTTTTGACCAAATGTGTTATTTGCAAATAATCAATTGCAAAGATGTTTTACTGTAATTCTTAGAAAATTGACAATTTGAATACTTTTTTATATAATGTCATATTTGGTCACATTTGCTGCATGTAAAGTAAATAAGACCAAAAAGTTTTTTATCGTTAAATTATCCAAAAACGGCTTTACTAAAGTAGCCGAAAATAAGTTGGATTGTAGCTATGGCCATACTCTGTCAAACAGAGTTTGATTACATTGATTGGTAATGAAATTTTTCTGTCTCGGTGTTACTTGATTTGGCTGGATGTCCAATTTTCTGGAGATTGATTTCCTAACCTCCAGTTTTTTCTCTCTGTAGACCTGCCTCGAATTTATTTCATGATCTTTGTTTGGAGATCAACGTTTTGTTGCCGTTCTACTTGAAAATATCCTCATAGAGCCTAACTGACCTTAAAGCATTGGGGGTGCATGGCCCTTGTGTAACCCCCAAACTATGTTCGTGCATATTGGCTAAAGTTGTTGATTCACATCTTTTCCGACGTCCATGGTTTGAGAAAAACTTCAGCTCTAGAAAGTGTAATCACCACCAACGCTAAGCGCAAGTTACTATACTTTCAAACCGTTGGCATTTAATCTTACTGTAATGTAATGTTTGATTGTTTTCTAGGCCATGGAACACAGCATTTGCGACGACCAACATTGCAGCCACGACCGCAGCCAAAGCTGCTACCACAACAACCGCCAGTGTTTCCACTTCAAAAACTTCTAGTACAAAAGTTTTTAAACAAAAGTTTAGTAAAATATCACAGAAGCCAATTAAACCTATTTAATTTTTTTTAATATAGCCGAAGTCATTATGGACATAAATTTTATGTTTTAATGCTAAGAAATGATGTTTGTTCTTAGCATCCTTTGCTCATCAAAACAAAACTACCGTAGCTGTGTTGCGCGATTAAGATGTTGGCTAGTTATAAGCTGTAAATTAAAGAGAATGCAATCTTATTGTATCTTCAAAAAACTTGAATTTTTACACTGTTTTGCTGCACTTCAACCTTAGAGCAACCAAGTTTACCGCAGTTGTGCGATGTCGATGGTATTAAATAAAAGTTTAAGATCGTAATTCAACATGAAAAACTCGCGTTGCATCGCTGGGTGGCGCTGCACTTCGTTCTTAACACTGTTGACCGAAGCATGTAGCATTGTCATAAGATTACGGCCCAACTTCAGGTCATTGTTGCCGACCTTGAGAATTTATCCCAAGATCTTGGAAATTGCGGCAAAAAACGAATTGAGAATTTTGTGAAAAGTGATGGTAAAAATCTTGGGATTTTTGAGTTCAATTTTTATAACATTATGGATTGGGGCAAAGTTCTTTTTTTGGTGATCAACATGACGTCAGAGAATTTGTTGTTAAGTTTTGGGTAAAGATCATAGAATTTGCTGCATATATTTGACGAGAGACCAATTATAGGAAAAGTTGAAGAGTAGCCTATTCGATGTAAGATTTATGAAAGACCTTTTTCTGAAGATTAAATTGAAAGGTGTCCGAAGTCCGAACATTTTGGAATCTTGGGAATTTTTACACAAAAATTGGCTTAAAGCGAACGCTATGCCTTCGCTCTCCACTAATTGTACTGTGACTTCATAACGCTGACTAAGCAGTTATAAACGAGTGCACATTATTATTTGTTCTTTTCCGACAATACACTATGTAGAGAATACGTAGTATTCCTAAAGTTTTAGTGCCAAGACGCGTTCCTGTTTGTTCGCTGAAGACGTCACGCCAAATCCAAAGCTGAATAATGATATATGGACAGGAAAACACAGAAAGGCAATAAATAATCCCATGCGTTAGGTGAACGCAGAATTGGAAATGCTTGCCAAGCTATGGAAACCCCACAAGTCTGACGCTAACTAAATATCCACATTTGCACACAGATAAGGAGTAATGAAGTACAGACTGCTGCAATAACAAAAACAACAATAAGCGTATGCTTCCAAAATTCTAAAACTACGACGCCGACCCAATCTCAGAATAATATCTAATATTGAGTCCAATTCATATTCTATGATGAATCAAATTTCACTACACATCTAAAGTTAGTTGTATGCAGTGGTGGATTGAGGATTTTAGAGGACTGAGGCAGGATTTCATAAGAGGTCCCTATTGGCCAAGTACTCATTGGAAGCCTCTTTTTTTTGTTTATTTGGAGATTATTTCAAAGGTCCGAAATAGGCAGACTTGTTGCAAACTAGGGTTTCGGCCTTAAAGATACAAGAATGACCTTTTTTTGGGGGAAATCATCTCTGTTTTGTTGACTTAAAATACGCAGTCTAGTTCAAAATTAGGGTTCGGCCGAGAAGATACCGGCGCAGACTTTTTTTGTAGATCAACACTATTTTGCAAGGCCAAAAAGCAGTTTATAGAACTTGTCTGAAAGGAGGGCCCTACTCTCCATGAGGGGCCTTGGGGCAGCTACCTCACTTGCTTCACTCTACATGCACCACTGGTTGGATAACATTATTGACAGAAGCAAGCAAACCTCGACAATCTCGTAGCTATAAGTCTCAATCAGTTGATCATAACAGGGTAAGCTTGTCCATGGCCACCTATCCTATTGATGCTCAAAAGCGAGCGACGCACTTAAGCGGCTTAAAAATTCATCAAATCCTTATTTTTTCTTGCGCGTTCTTTGCCCTAGCGAATTGCAATATACGCACAGTATGCTGCGACTCGTAGGCCTCGGTTCAAAATTCAGGTAAGCCCAAAATAGAAAACACAAAACCCAAATGCTGGCGCCGGCGAAGTCAAGATAAAATTTAGAGGGCTCTGTTCAAGAAACAACCACTGAGCGCTGTATCGTCAGCTGAAGGAAAGACCGTTGCGCAACATTGGTAACCTTGGCCACTTTTGGAATTATAACTACTGGAAACTTGAAGTGCGATGAAGTGAATTCAAATCAACATTACATAGGACTTTGAATACGTGCTTCTACATTACAGCAGTTTCGTCATCGGGAACTAAATAACGAATTTGTCCATGTTTGGTCTATATTATTTTACATTGTATTTCTTGATTTACTAAGGCATCAGCCCAATAAATTAGGCTTATCCGCTAGTTCTAGCAAGAATGCTAACATCAATTGATCGATTCATCGTCAATTTAAGTGACAACACCAGCAGTGTAGGCTCAGAGTCTTTGTCATGTAATCCCCGTCATCTATCGACTCCAGTTCGCACGCCTAGATGTAGACAAGCAGGGGCTATCACCTCTCTGAATAACTTGGTTGACGTAAAACCGTTTCGATTACCTGATTTCTGGCATAGTAACGCACGGGGATGTTTTCAAACCGCTGAAATATTGTTCGACAATGCAAATGTCTCGGACGAGGTTACCAAGTACACAAAGTTTCTCAATTCATTACAAAAGAACCATGCTGTGTAAATTCGTCTTGCCAAATATTGCATATGACCGCTTCTGCACCAGCTTAAAAGCTTTCCTGTAGGATAAATTGTTCTGTACTACGCGTGACACTGTCTCCGCTCTTTTTCATACTCGCCGACGTGGTGATGATTTAGTGTTCGATTATTTCCATGGACTTAAAACGACGCTAGGTGACGCTTTTGAGTTCAAATCAAGCTTTTAACCTGAGCTACTTCGCCATTGCTCATTAAATTCTGTTGACGTAGACGTGCGAGTTAACTTCATCTTTATCAACAACTACCCCTTGACGAGTTTGTCAAGCATGCTGACAGACTCTCGAAATGTAAACAGGGACCTCATATCTTTAGCTCTACGCACACATTGTCAAGTACTCCTGTTTCCCCACCCCATCACGATCAACACAGCATCAGCGAGGTTTTGGAAAGTCGTTTAAAAGATGTATACTGTGAATGAATAATCTGGCAGATGATTTAACTCGGCATCGATCACACGTCATGCCTCTTTTGGATTCAAACTCACTTGCTACGGGCGGTACCGGTTTCACATCAGAAAAACCCAGCCAACGTAGTCATGACACCAATCACAAACACACGCACAGGCACCCAAAAACTTTTGTTATTTTAGTAGCATCTATGGAGACAACACATACCGGTGTACTGGCCACGGTTGAGCCAAATACTGCCCCGAACCTTTGTACGTGTCAAAAAACGACCGCTGGCACATGGCAGTGGGGCAATGGGGCAGCGTTTAATGATCCCCTACTTTTCATAATAGACAAGTCATCTGTTGTCTGTTTTTTAATTAACGCAGGCGCATCATTCAGCACTTTTCCATTTTCACATACACGCACAGCCTCTATCCAACCCAGCCCCACAAAACCCTTTCTAGAATTGGTGGCAGCATCAAAATTTCGCTGATACTTTAAAAGCTCCTTTAGACTTGAGGTTATCATGCTTACTACCTTTTAATTTTTATATTGTGGATTTGGCTTACGGCATCATTGGTGCAGATTTCCTGACAAGACATGGCTTAACGGTAAATTTAACAACTAGACAGTTGATTGAATCTTTGAAAGTAAAGCGTGCTACTTTTCATGACTCAGTGGAGAGCAAAAATGGCTTTGCAAGTTCTAGTGAAACCCCGTCTAATGCCAATCTTTTCCAAACTCTCCAATGTGAATTTCCCAAGTTATTTGATCTTTCCCGTCGCTCAAGTATCATTAGACATGTGATAGTTGTTTTAGTAGAGACTACAACCGAAATACCCTCCACTGCCCGTTCTTGCAGATTAAGCCCAAAGAAGTATCGTGGGCTTTAGGTCGAGATAAAAGAATTACTTGACAAAGGGATACTAGAAAGAAGTCAAAGCGCATGACCTTGCCCAATTGTTATGGTGTTCTAAAAAAGAGGGTTCATTTAGACTCTGCGCGAATCTAGTGGCATTAAACAAGCCCCGAAAAGACAAAAACATTCCTTGCTTAAAAGCAACGACTTGTTGTTGTTGTTCCTGTCATTACCCTCCTCTTACTTAGGATGGAGGTACGGCACGACGGCAATTTAGGTTCAGGCCGTCAACCTAATTGAAATTAGGCTAGGAGAAAGAGGGCAGCCCATTTCGAACCAGACTTGAGTGACTGGTAGTCCCACCACCAACAAGGCGCACTGCCACTGGTGGGTGCCCAAGAGTCGCCTTTTACGACATGCTGGGTCGGCAATTTCACAATTGTAACCCGGTGAAGCACGGGTAGACCACCTGTCTGCCGTATAAAGGTGGGGGCATCCCGTTAAGTGCCTTGCCCAAGGACACAACAAGCAAGCTTGCCGGTTTGTTGTCCACACTATCTCTTTTTTATGCTGAGAGCAGAGCAGGGAAGCTGTGAATACCATTTTTTAAGGTCTTTTGGTATGACTCGACTTAGGGAACAAACCCCAGGTCTAGCGACTACGAAGAGGACACTTCATGTTGCTGGCACACGCATGTAATTTTCTTCTCTTGATGTAAAAGAGACCTATTACAATATCCCCGTGAAGGAATCCGATCGGCATAAATTGACAATTACGTGCCTCCTTGGAAACTTTTCTCATAAATATTTGCAGATGAGCCTCGCTCTTTAGTCCCGCTCGTTATCAGCGCTTAATAAACAAAGTTGTGACAGGGCATGCTAATGCTTTTTGCTATCCCGACGATATCATAACGTTGACGCGCAATCTTGAAGGACGTAAACGGATCTTGCGCACTCTTTGGTGTCACCTGCGAGACCACGGATTGATTCTCCCCTCCAACAAATATGTCATTGCTTTTACAGACTGCTCTTTCTGGGTTACCGTGTTTCCAGTACGGGTGTTGTTCCATCAGAGGCTAAAGTGGCTGCTATTTAGAATGTGAACTTGCTTTGCACCAAACGGCAATTACGACAACTAACCGTGCTTCGCTGGGTTAGAATTGTGAAACTGCTCACCCAGCATTTCGTGAGAGGCGACTCTTTGGCACCCACCAATGGCAGTCCACTTTGTTGGTGGTGGGGCTACTAGTCAGTAATTTGCATTCATACCTGGTACGAAATGGGCTGCCACTCTTTCCCTAGCCTAATTCAGTTAGATTGACGGTGTAAACGTGGATTACCGTTTGCGCCGTACCTCCATCCCCAGAAAGAGGAGGGGTAAACTAACCTACCAACGGTATTTAGGGGGAATGTAGGCCTACCAATTTTATAGTCAGTTAATCAAAAACTGTGCTGAATAGCTGCAGCCATTGCATGACGTAGTTACTCAATCTTCGAATAACAGACCGTTGTTGTGGAGTGAAAACCAAAAATATTTTTTTGAATAGAACAAGGCCGCGTTTATGGTGAGCATCTTGCTAGCTTTTCTGGATTCCGCTGCCAAGCTCGAACTGGTCACCGAATCACGGTGAGATTTTATGGAAGGTTTGTTGAAACGGGTTCGAAATGGAAATCGTGGGCCTCTTACCTTCTAATCAAAAGCTTTTACACGTAACCAGCGCCAGTGGTAAACATTCGATTACTTGACTTGCGAATTGATGGGATGCTATTGATCAATTTGCCATTTCAGTTATTTTCTTGATGCAAAGTTTACACAGGTTTACAAAATTTGATCGAGTTTCAGAAACAAGAATGAAAACTTCGCTTTCTTGCTAATTTGAGGGTGCTGATTTCAAATCTACCATCGGTTTTGCCGTATCGGGTCACAACTTTTCAAAAACACAATTTTAAATTTTGATGCTGCACACTAAAAAGCATAAACTACCTAAATGTGAAACTGTGAATACAAAAGCACATACTAAGCAATAGATACAGAAATATACTAAGCACAAAGGAGAAAATAGATACATTAAACACAATTGTATGGCAATAGTTTTCTTCTTTTTGATTGACGAAAGTGATGAGAATCTGAACATTCATGTATCAAACCACAGCAATAGTCCGTTATCATGCTGACAATCCATTTTTCCTGATACCTTTTTTCCATCACTTTTATTTCTTGGTGAAGTCTTTCACCCTGTTCTTCACTGAATGCTCCTAAGTTTTCGGGAAAATAGTCCAGATGACTATGCAAAAAATGTACTTTAACGCTCAGGTTACAGCGTTATTTACGAAACGCTTGCAATAGGCTTTCAACAAGTTTGCAGAAATCTGGGGATTTGATGTTTCCCAGAAAGTTCTTAACTGCACCAGAGAATGCTTTCCATGCATTTAATTCTTCTTTATTCATGGTGGAAATAAACGCCGGATCTTTCAGCAATGGTCGTATTTGGGGACCATCAAAAATACCTGCTTTGATTTTTTCTTATGTAAGCCTCGGAAACTTTGAACAAAGGTATTTGAAGCACTCTCCCTCTTTGTCTAAAGCCTTGACGAATTGCTTCATCAACCCCAACTTTTTGTACCGTGGTGATAAAAGCACTTTTTCTCTATTCACCAATGGAACGTTCTTTAGGTTTTTTTCTCCAAGTACAAACACTTCTCTACTTGGCCATTTTCTCTTTTTCCAGTGGTCTTACTTTGCTCTGTTATCCCACAAGCACAAGAAGCAAGGGTATTTCGTGTTGCCACCTTGTTGCCCAAGGAGCATGGCTAACACCTTCAAGCCTCCACATATTACCCATTCATGTTCGGCATATTTAATTCTGTCGAGAATAGTTTTCGTATTTTCGTGTGTTTCTTTCATTTGTATCGAATGTTCAATTGGTAGTGAAGCACGTTTATTTCCATTGTGTAACAGAACACATTTTAGGCTTCTTTTGGAACTGTCTATGAATAGCCTCCATTCTGATGGAGGGTAAGATGTTCCCATAGCAGTTATCAGTCCTTCTATATTATCACATGTGGCAATAATAATCTTGCAGTAAAATAAAAAAAACAGTTCTACTCGCACGCTGCTACCCAGAAAACCACACTACTAACAATAATGCGACTTCGCATCACCATAAACGAAAAACAACACATTCCAATGCTTACTTCTTCACTATCGAAGTAACGACTAGCACGTTGGCGCACACACACACAATGGCCCATGCTCACACGCATTTAGAGCGCAACATTTCAATTCGCCATTACATCACAGAACAACTTTTCTTCCATTTTGAAAAATTCTAGGAGATGTTTTTCCCTGTAGCGGTAAAAACTGACTTTGGTTTCAGCAGCCAACGTGTTTTTTTCCTTCAGTCGTGATCCTGGTAGTTCAGCAGAACTTTTTGGAAGATCAAGTTCCCTGACTAAGTCGTTTAACTCTGCTTGAGTAAACAGTTGCGGCTCATCATTCTGTTGGCAGGCTACAAAATCTTCACATCGTTCACTGTCCTCACTTGAAGATATAAATTCTCTTTCACTGAGCTGAAAGCCATGGAATGTTGGTATAGGAAGTTCATCACTATGAGGAACTGGTTGAATTGCTGATGGCAAACTGGGATAGTCTACGGAAGACCTTGTTTTAGATGTTAAGCCATTAATCTTGACAGCGTAAAAGGACTTGTCCTGGTCCCCCAGTTTCACACCAAAGTAAGCATTCTTTATGAATGGAGTTATATTTCGTCTGTCTTTTTTCTTCGTACACCGACCACATATGTAACAGAAACTGTCTGCATCGTTTGTATACCCTCCGAGCCGTAATGTTGACATGCTTATTTACTCAAATACTAGAACTAACACTCTTATAAATTTCTACAAAACAAAATTTATGATATTAATATCCACAGTTCAGTATAACTTGCTAACTAGCTATCTCAAGGTTACACTGTAGCTAGAATCTATGTTTATAGTTGCCCTAAAAAAGCATGAAACTTGTCACCTCGTGAGTTGTGAATAAATGCCTTGTGGTAACTGAAGTTACACATTTAAGACCAGTTGTATATTTTCATCAAATTAGGCTACCATTTTAACATCTAGTGAACCAATGCCCACTGTGAAATTGATACGACAAAAACGGACATGACGGCTGATACGACGAAACGGACATCAGATTCGAAATCAGCACCCCAAAATTAGCCAAGGGCACCTGTTTTCTGCTTTGTTTCAAAATTTGTGTAGACCAGTGTTATTTTTTTTGTGCACCAACCACATGCCCATTGTACGTCATTTTCATAACACCTCAAGTTCCTTACCACCTAGGCATGACCGGCATTTTGATTACATTGTTAAATAACTAATCAAGTTGAATATGACAAGGGAGAATCCAACGTAGCGGGCTTATCAAGTTTTATCATTTTTATCATTCTTTATCACAACATGGAATTATGACCAGCAGAAAGTTAATTCAATGCTCTTTTGTATGGCTCGACATGCCGCGGGCTCGAGAATGCCAACAATGTGCCTTGCGCAAAGATTGCTCATCACTGTGTTACTCCATCGGAAATGGTAACCCCTCCCCTCACGGACGGTTCACTCACGGCTATTTAGACATTATTGGGGTTCTGGGAGTGAATCATAATTATAATTACATGCTGGTAATCGTAGACTGTTTTTTGCGCTTTATGAATGCAGTGCTCATGGTCGGGATCTCAGCTCAGGAATGTAGCAATGCATTTATCAGCCATCGAGTTAGGTGGGTAGGCTTTTTGCAGCATATTTTCACAGACAGACGAACCCAGTTTACATCATCGACATGAAAGTCAATGTGTGAGCACTTCGGGTGCCAGTTACACCATTCTACTGCTTATCAATCACAAGCGCAAGGTATGGTGGAGCGCTTTAACCGAACTTCAAAAGCAGATTTACGTTATACGAGCGATCCGTCTTTATGGTACGATCAAAGGGTTATGATTGGCCCTGAGACACACTCTAAAAGAAGACCTATGTGACACTTCTTCTGGTGAGCAATCTTTATTCGGATAGTCCATGCGAATGCGTGGTGAGTTTTCTGAACTGAAAGATAAACACCTCAAACACACTCCGTTTGCGAATAACCTCGCCAAATATCGCGTCGATGCGATATCACACTCCGTCACGCCAATCCAATCGCCCTTCATATGTCGAAGAAGCACTTTTTTTTCCAGAATCTACCCACGTGTATCTAAGAACAAATTATCATAAACCCCCTTTAAATCTCGCTTACAAAAGACCATTCAAAGTGTTGGACGAAAGCGAAAAGTACTTTATCATTGATTTCGGCACGCACGCAGACAAAGTTACAATTGATATCTTGAAGTCTTCCCAATTGAATCTTGACACGCCAAATCAAGACGCTTTTACCTACTCCATTGTAAAGTCTCCCTCAACACAACCTTTTTGCACTCTCCACCGTGACGCTCACACTACATATGCGACACGCACTTAGCAGATCAGTGATATCCATTCATTTGACGGAGTATACACCTTAATTTTGAAAGAACTGGCAGTCAACTTTGCAAATTACCATAAGCTTGTGATATTTAGCTGTAGCGCGAAACCAATTCGTGTAAATGCTATCGTAAATGCAAAAATATCTGCTTTGTGTGTTCTTTGGGCTGCTTGTATATTTTGAGGCATGGTGCAGGACTGTAAAGAATACCATGCCTTCACTCTCCATTAATTGTTCTATGACGTCGATTCAAAAAAGACTACTGAATGGTGTATTGCCAGCTAAGAGAAAGACCGTTGCATTACACGCTCTTGGTATTACATTGTGTCGTCTTTGGGGTTTTTCTAAATTTCAAGTTGGTAACTCTGATTAAGGTTACTGACAATTTGTTTAAAGTTTGATTGTAGAGGTGGGCAGCAGAGATGAGCGGATCCAGGTTTTTTCAGACCCTGATTCGATCCTAATCCGAAATATCAAATCCTAATCCTAATCCTAATCCTAATCCTAATCCTGAATTTGGAAAATGTTAAATCCAAATCCTAATTCTAATCCTGAAAATGCTAATTTTAAAATTGATTTGAAGCTTTACTTCATTTGATCACAAAGAAGTTAAATCCTAATCCTAATCCTCATCCGGATTTTTCCAAACTCTAAATCCTAACCTGGCTCAAATCTTCAAATCCGGCCGGATCTACATCCTAATCCTAATCCGTGCTCATCTCTGGTGGGCAGAAGCAGAATTTCAGGAGTTGTATCAGGTAGGATACCAGAAAAATTTGGATTCAGGAATGCAATTTTTCAAAATTTCGGGATGAAGAAGTGGGGTACATTTTAGACAGTTAAAGCTAAAACGAGGGGCAGAAATTAAAAAGCGGATTTAGTCAGTAGATTAGGTTTAGTATCACAGGTGGTAATTGATTTATGCTTTTGTGTATACCAAATCTTAAATTGCTGTTGAACTTCATTTTTTGAGCAGTTAATTAGGGCTATTTTGCTGTCCACGGCATTTTACCCTTGGAGGCTATTTTGCTGTCAGACATGTGTGATGGGTCAGTTTTAATGACGTATTAAACATTTGACTTTTGGTCGTTTCTGATTTGTCAATTTTAATGATGAATTAAAAAATTGGCAGTGACTATTTTGCCGTCGACGGCAATTTACCCTCAGAGACTATTTTGCCGTGAGTTATTTGTGATTGGTCAATTTTAATAACGTACTAAACATGTGACTTTTGGTCGTCTCTGATTGGTCAATTTTAAAAACCAAAAAAAAAATTTTGCACCCTCAGGTCTCTATCCCCCACACCCTGTACACTCCCTTCCAGTGTACACTGCCCCGTACATTTACATATCGGGCCTGCCCCTCCAGTGTACACTGCCTTTCTTTTAAAGCCCTGGCCAGCTGAGATTCGGACCCACAACCATGGTATCTCAAGACCAGCGCTCTATCCACTACACCACAGTGTCACTAGTGTTATCATAGCAAATTTGGCTATGTAAACACACGTGAATGATCAAGGCAAAATAGATTCCAAGGGCAAATTGCCGTCGACAGTGAAATAGCCACTACCTAAAAAATTTGCACCCCCAGTTTACATTAAAATGCATTACCCTGTATATTTACAGATCAGGCCCCCCTCTGGTGTACACTGCCTTTCTCTAAGTGCCCTGCCAGCTAAGATTCTGACCCATAACCATTGCTTTTTAGGCAGTTGCACTATCCATGTGCCACATCATCACTGCCAGTATGGTAGCAATTATGGCTCTATACCTGGGGTGGGCACACTTTTTGAATCAGGGGCCAAAATTATTTGGCAGTGGCTATTTCGCCGTCGACGGCAATTTGCCTTTGGAATCTATTTTGCCGTGATCATTCACGTGTGTTTATATAGCCAAATTTGCTATAATCGCATCAGTGACACTGTGGTGTGGTGGATAGAGCGCTGGTCTTGAGATACCATGGTTGCGGGTTCGAATCTCAGCTGGCCAAGGCTTTAAAAAAAAGGCAGTGTACACTGTAGGGGCAGGCCCGGTATGTAAATGTACAGGGCAGTGTACACAGACCTGGGGATGCAAAATTTTTTTTAATTGGTTTTTAAAATTGACCAATCAGAGACGACCAAAAGTCACATGTTTAGTACGTCATTAAAATTGACCAATCACAAATAACTCACGGCAAAATAGCCACTGCCAAATTATTTCATTCTTAGACTGGCGGGCCAAGTGATCGAGCCACCACTCACATATAGTTTGTTACACAAATAACAAAGGGACAAAAACAATGAAAGATTAGATTAACAACTAACTGAAAAATACAACCGAAAAACAAAATCTAATTTAAATACATCTGACAGGATTGTTAAGCTTTATTTCTTGCCAAAGCATCGAAATTTGGCATCATTTTGGTTGTGGCGATAGTCAGGACAGATTTGAGGTGTGCATCACTCAACTGAGACCTGTGGTTAGATTGGTTGAAATTCATCAGGCTGAACATCTGTTCACAAATATATGTGGAACCAAACAATGCCGGCATAAAACTCATTCAGCTTCAGGGTTTTGAATTTCTCCTTTAAAACGTAGTCTCTCTGAAGATCGATCAATTCCAACTGCACTTCTTGTGATGCTGTTGCAGTGACTTGTGAAAGTGGAGCCGAAATAATCTCAAATGATTTTTGTAGTTTTTCGAAATCAACGAATCTATGGCAAAATTCATGGTACAGATCATTTAGTGATTTGCTGTATTTATTTGCGTATTTAGGGGCTTCTTTCATTGTCAGTAGTGTGGGGAAATGCACAAAAGAATTGTTGGACATTTGTGCTTAGAATAAAGCCAATTTTGATTTGAAAGCCGTAACACTTGTGTACATATCGTGAGCAAAGAGTTCTTTCCCTTGCAGCTTTGCATTTAGCTCATTCATATGTGTCAATATATCCTCAGAAAAATCAAAATTACTGAGCCAATCTCTGTTCTCCAGCACAGAAAAGTCATCAGCTTTCCCGATTGACTTCAAAAATGAGGTAATGGCCTCTTTAAGATCCCAGACTCGTTTACATGCTTTACCCAAGCTTAACCAGCGCACATGAGAATGGCAAAAAAAGTCCTGGTGATCGGAATCAATTTCCTCAAAAAACTTGATAAATTGGCAATGGTGAAGCCCTCTCCCTTTTATGTAGTTGATCAGTTTTACCACTGCTTTCACTACATGATTGAGCTGCAGTACAGATTTACACAGGGCTTCCTGATGGATATTGCAGTGCAAAAAAGTTATATCCACCCCAGCATTTTCCTCATTCATCTTCTCTTGAAGTCTTTTTAGCAGTCCGACATTTTTTCCTGTCAAGTTTGGTGATCCATCAGTGGTGACATTCGTAAGTTAGTTCCATGGTAATTTAAACCTGTCGATCACACCAGTGACTTTAAGAAAAAAATCCTCTCCTCGAGTTGTCCTTTTTAGCGACTCCATTGCTAAAAGTTCTTCTATTATCTCAAAATTGTCATTAATCCCTCTGATGAAAATCAAAAGCTGTGCTGTGTCTCTTACGTCATCACTTTCATCCAACGCAAACGAATAAAATAACAAAAGAATCTTAGTAAAACGAAAAGAATCTGCTTTTCCTTTTAACTCGTTAGCTAAGTGCTCATCAATTTGTTCTATAGGGCGAGTTACTGTTCCGCCTGATAAACTGATTTTTTTCGTATTTGCTTGTTGTATCTGGACACAAGAGACCTGCTGTCTCAACCATGCACTGCTTGATAAATTCTCCATCGGAAAATGATTTGCTTGCTTGTGCTATTTTGAAAGCCAGTAAAAAACTTGCCTTGGTGATTGACTCATGAACCGCACTCTGCTGAAAAAGAGTGTTTTGCTGAATCCGAAAATTTGCCACTAATCTCTGAGAAGTGACCTCTCGTTGCTGAGTTGACAGGCTACAACGGTAGTTTGCATGATTGGTGTCAAAATGGCGGCAAATGTTGTATTCTTTCACAACAGCAACGTTTTTTTGGAAAATAAGGCATACTGCAGTTGATCCCACTTCAGTAAAAAAGTACTTCTTTGTCCACTCCTTTTTGAACACTCTGCGCTCACTATGGACTTTTTGCTTCTTCGCTGCTCTCATTTTACAATATAATTTATCAACAACTTAGCAATCAGTCTATTTTGCTTAGCATACCGCACTGACAAAACTGTAAACAAAAAACACTAAACCAAGAAATACGGTACATTACTGGTTAAAACCAGAAAGCACTGTTGCGTCAAGCGACGCACAAATGTAGCTGTGACATCATAATTTAGCATGTATCGCTATCTAGAGACTAGAGTTATCTAATCTTCCTATTGAACCTTCACAGTAATAAGTCTTGCAACACATCAATAACATCCGGCGGGCCAGAATAAAAGACCCGGCAGGCCGTAGTTTGCCCATGTCTGCTCTATACCATAAACACTTTAATGATAATGGCAAAATCACCTCCAAAGGTAAAATGCTGTCAATGGCATTTTTAGGAGCTATTTTGCCGTCCACAGCAATGGCATTTTACCTTAAAATCTATTTTTTTATGGAATGCTTGTGATTGGTTAATTTCAATGATGTATTAAACATGTGACTTCACAATAATTTATTCTTCTGTGCACATCCCTGCTTGAGGTTAGATACAGTGGTGGGATTCAGCCGGTTCAAACCGGTTCTATAGAACCGTCTCACGGAATTTTATGAGATCAGCGAACCGGTTAGCATTACTGGTTACTGTCAATGGATTTTTGCATCTTATCTGACACACCGATTTTTGAGATCAAATAGCTCCTGTGTTTTTTTCAAAATGTGCAATGGTCAAGTTCGCACGAAGCAGTTATACATTGTGTTAATTTTTATAATTGTAGTAATTTTCCTTTTGTGATTGTTTGTCTGAAAATTGAATTGTTGCGTCATAAGTACAAGTCATGAGACGACTGCTGCTTTTTAGTGTGGCTGTTAGCAGTGATGGGATTGAGCCAGTTTGCACCATTCGCTGGAACCTGGGGTTGCATCCTGTTCTTGCAATTACTTTAATCTCAAGAATAGGTTGTTAGATAGTTTGGCTTTAAAGAATATGATAGTAAAAGAAGCTGTTGTTAGCCAGTCCTGGAGTGAGAGAACCTGTTCCTAAAAAAAATAAATTTTACCACTAACTGTTAGGATAATTGTGCTATTGAATTGCGTTTTTTTTATAAATTACAGCCCTAAAATGAAAAGACAAAGAAATATACTAAATTTCTTGCGTAAAATCCCAAGAACTGAAAGCTCGATGGAAGAAGCAACTGAGATTGCAACAGATGATATACATCCATCTTTAATGAATAATGCTGATGCAACATCTGCTTCTGATATGTCTACTGTTAATACTGTGTCACCGGCAGATCAGACAGATGCAACGGCTGCATCTGATAAGTGTATTACAACTACTGTATCACCTGGAGATCAGACAGATGTAGCAGCATCTCTGCCAGACTGCTGGAATACAATGCAATACGAGAATTTTCTAAAAAAATATGATGGATTGGTTGCTCGTAACAAGAAACTTGGTTTTGATCATTGTGCCAAATGTGACTCTATGAACATAAAAGGAATTCGAGTTTCAACTGAATGGGCAAACTGCAGAAACGAAGGCTCAGGAAAGACTACAACCATTATGCAAGAGTCTCTCAGGAAAAAAATGAAGGAACACTTTTCATCAAAGGCACATAAGCTATGTGTAAAGCAAGAAGAGTATCATGCATGTGATGAATTATGAAAAGCATTGATAAAATGAATGAGAGATATATTGCCTCGACTTGCAGAGTTTTCAATACAGTCTACAGTTTGGCAAAAAGATGTAGGCCATTTTCCGATATTAAAGATGAGATTGAACTTCAAATAAGAAATGGAGTTAATATGGGTGTTGGACTTCATTCTCGGAAAACTGCAGTAAAAATAGTTGATCACATTGCAAAGGATATCAAGAGTGAAATATTTACCAAAATCATCGCACAAAACCTAAAAATTTGTGTCATCGTAGATAAAGCATCAACCATATCAAATACACCAGTTCTTATAATTTTTTTGAAGATTGTGATGTCTCAACAATAATTTTCTTTGATTTGGTCAAATTGGAAGGAAAAGGAGCTGAACAAATATACACGTCTCTGTTAAAGAGTTTGCATGATGGAGGGTTTGATAATGAATATTTGACAAACAATTTGATTGCTTTCTGTTCTGATGGAGCAAGTGTAATGCTTGGTCGCAATTCCGGGGTAGGCACTAGACTTAAAAATGATTATCCTAACACAATCCTTTGGCATTGCTTAAATCATCGTTTGCAACTTATTTTGGACGATTCTGTCAATGATATAAAACAGGTGAATCATTTCAAAATATTTATGGATAAAATCTACACAATTTTTTACCAATCAAACAAAAACCAAATGCAACTCTTCAAAATTTCAGAAATGCTTGGGCAACAAATTTTGAAGATAGGTAGAGTTCTAGGACCAAGGTGGGCTGCTTGCAGTCTAAGATCTGTGCTTGCTGTGTGGCGTGCATATCCAGCATTGTACCAATCAATATTTTTCTAATGAAGCAAAACATTCAGGTATGGCTGCACGTCTTTGCAACAGGTATTTCTGGGAGAATTCGGCACTAATGATAGATATACTTCAAGAAATTTCCTTACTATCTGATGCTCTTCAAGCCAGAAATTTAACACTGACAAAAGCTGAGCAGCTAGTAAAAAGGACCATAAAGGTATTTGAAATGCTTAAAGAAAGCAAGAGAACCTATGAAAAAAATCGATGATATTACTGCTTCAGAATCTTTTAAGGATATTCACTTTGTTGAAAATAACAAAGTCGTTAGCCTTCCTCGTCAAAAGCTACTTGAAGCAGTAACAGAAAATATGAAAAAGAGGCTGATGAACTGTGACAATTTAATATCAAAAAACAATGAATAAGATGATATATTTCACGATCTGATTAATTTTCTTGATCCCATTTCTTGGAATATTGAGGAAGTAGTTGTACCTTGGTTATCTGCAGAAGAAAAGCTGAGGAAATTTAGTAAAGTTTTTCATCACAAAATCAGTATCAATGAATTTCGAGACTATGTGGAAAATGTCTTGCAAAATTGTAGCAACCTTGCAAAGGCTGAGGTTCCTTCAAGTGTACAGAAAGCTAAAAATATTATCAGTGCTATTGCTGTTAGTTCTGCAAAGGCAGAAAGAGGGTTTTCAAAAATGAATATCATATATTCAGATAAAAGGAGTCACCTTACTGTTGAGAATGTAGCTAATCTTATGATAATTAATCTGATTGGTCTCCCGTTTAGCTCATGGGAGCCCACTCCTTCGGTCATGAAATGGCTTAGAAGAAACCACTCTGCTGATGACAACAGGATAAAAAAAAGACAGATAAAGAAATTGATGAGAATCAGGTCGCCATTTGGAAATATTTGATGTAAAAATTGCAAAATTTGAGTTTAATTTCAGTAAACTTTTTTTTCTTTGATAAAGGTTTGATGTGTTTATTTTTTATAGAATAACAGCATTTTTATAGAATATCAACATTCAAGCATTTGTTTTCAGTAGATCATACACCTTCAGGTTTTTAAGTTCATTATCAACGAGTATATAATATATACAGCAATATAGACAATCCTCAACATCATCAAAAATTTTGATGCTAATTTTGACATATTGACGCTTACTTAACCATTATTTTGAAATGTTAATTAGGAAGTAATTAAAAATAATCAGTTTTATTTGCTAAAAAAATATGACTTTTTGTAACAGAACCGGCTGAAAAATATGACTTTTGTGATGGAACCGGCTGACAAAAAATTTGAATCCCACCACTGGTTATATATCAGCCCCCTCTAATATAAACTGCTTCTGTTGGGAACCCTGCCATTTGCAAAGGAATAAACTCGCAACCGTTACAGGTGTAGGCAGCAACACTAGTTGCTGTGCCTCAGCATCACTTGGTTCAAAACTGCATACCAGTATGTGCAATTTTTTAACCTTAAGATTTAACACACAGTTTTTACCTTTAACCAACCACAGTAGTTATGGCATAGTAACAAGAAGGAAGTGGCTATTTTGCTGTTGATGGTATTTTATCCTTGGAGGCTATTTTGACATTGCCATTAATGTGTAATTATAGAGCCATAATTGCTACAATTTTGGCAGTGGCACTGAGCATGTTGATAGTGCAACTGCAGTGAAATATAATGAGGTCAGTTTGGAATCCTCATTGGTAGGGCACTGAGCAAAGTTGGTGTACTCTGGAGAGGGGAGCCCAGTATGTGAATCAATGGGGAGTGTACATGGCTGCAATTTTTTAAAATTCATCATTAAAATTGACCAATCAAAAATGACCTAAAGTCACATGTTTAATGCGACACTAAAATTGACCAATCACAAATGTCTGATGGCAAAATAGCCTTCAAGAGTAAATGCCATTGATGGCAAAATAGCCCCTGCCTAAAAAGAACAAGTAAATGTAGCACTTGCAAAGCATAAATCTGGCCAAATAAATTTAATGGTAAAAAGTAAAAGTAGCTGTTGATAGAAAACTGCTTCACGACCAAATCTTGGCTGAAAATATTCTTGAATGACAAATCATTAATATTTATAATTTTTCAGAGTCTTCATTGTAGTGTGCAGCATACTGTTGTATGTTATGCACCTTTCAAAAGTTTTTAAATTGCTTTTTTCTACTGGTGCAGCAACTATAGGCTTGCTTTATGTATTAAATCAGTTTGAAAAAGTAAATGCAAGTACTGAGAGGAACCTACCCATGAACATAAGTGCAAAATGGGATATAAACTGGGATAGACGGGATCCTTATCATTTAGTTGATCCAAAGAAAATAGATGGTCTTGAGGGTGAGTGTTTGATCAATATTTTGAATAAACACACACCTAAATCAGTAAGACATTTAATATTTATTCGACATGGTCAATACAATCATCAATTGAAAGAGAATGCGAAGCGTACGTTAACTTCTTTAGGAAAAGAACAGGCTGATTGCACTGGTATTAGATTAAAAGAACTCTGCATTGAGTTTGACCAAGTGTTTGAATCAAGTTCACCTAGAGCTTTGGAAACCAGTTCAATAATTCGTTCTCACTTGAACAAAATACCTACTTCAACAACAGATCTGCTTAGAGAAGGCTCACCAGTGCTTCCTGATCCTCCTTATGAAGAGTGGGGTCCTGAATTTGTTACTTTTACAGAGAGTCCAAGAATTGAAGCTATATTTCGAAAGTATGTTCATAGAGCTGACCTCTCACAAGAAAAAGATTCATACGAGATTTTTGTGTGTCATGGTAATGTGATAAGGTATGTGGTGTGTAGAGCTTTGCAACTACCACCATCATCATGGATGAGAATGAGTTTGCTAAATGGAAGTATTACTTGGCTAACTGTACATCCAGATGGAGAGGTTACTGTGAGGTGTGTAGGAGAAGTTGGTCACATTCCTTCTGACAAAATTTCAATGATGTAGCAAGTTTAGTTAGTTTTATCAAATATATGTTGCCATCATTCATCAATTTATATTTAAATTTTTTGCCGTGGTAGTCATTCTGTCACCCGTCACCCAATATTGTCATGTTTTTTTAGGTAATTTTATGGTTAGTTTTAGATTTAATCATGTACTCTTCAAAAACTTTTAAATTGTTTCTTTCTGCTGGAGTTATTAGTTCTACAGCTTTTGTTTGTGTATCAAATGATCTGGTTCCAGACAACTTGAAAACTGACAGCTTCATCTTTAGAAAAGTCAATGCTGCTACTAAGTTTCTTCAAAATTATGAAAATTCGAAGTGGGATAGCAACTGGGATAAAAGAGACCCAAACCATTTAGTTGATCCAAAGAAACTGAAAGATCTAGATTGTGATTCTTTGACACAAATTTTGAATGAGCACAAATCTAAAGCCACAAGGCACCTAATATTCATTCGGCATGGCCAGTACAATTCGCAATTCAAAGAAGATGAAAAACGTACTTTAACTTTGCTTGGACAAGAACAAGCTGTTTACACTGGTATTCGATTGAAAGAATTTGGCATAGCATATGATAGATTAGTGGAATCTACAATGACAAGGGCTTTAGAAACAAGTGCCTTAATTCAAGGCCAAATAAATACAGTGCCCACTGAAAGAACAGATTTGTTACGAGAGGGTTCCCCAATAAAGCCAGATCCTCCACAGAGTAATTGGCGTCCAGATACTGCAGTCTATGCAGATAGTCCAAGAATCGAAGCTGCCTTCAGAAAGTATGTTCATAGAGCAGCCTCCTCTCAAGAAAAGGATTCTTATGAGATTTTTGTATGTCATGCTAATGTGATTAGGTACATAGTGTGTAGAGCTTTGCAACTGCCTCCTTCAGCATGGCTAAGAATCAGTTTGCGACATGGAAGTATTACATGGCTTTCAGTACAGCCAAGTGGAAAAGTTAGCTTACAATGTCTTGGGGAATCTGGTCACATGCCTACAGAAAAACTTTCGGTAGTATAATTCGTTTTTCTCAAGGAATGCCAAAGAGCTTTGATTTTTTTGCAGTTGTTTAATAAAGGATCAGCCATAGTCCTTAATAAACACACTAGAATAATTTTAGAGCTACTGTTAGCAATGCCTGTTTTAAAAGCTTAATTGTTTAGTGCTCAGCCACTCTTTTTATTGATGATTAACTCTTTTGCTCCCGCGTGAATAGCAAAAAAAAATGTCCGTAAGGTGGCAGTGCGAAAAACTGTCATAATTTGTCATAATCAATCATAATTATGTACCTCAAGTTTGTTTGTAAATCATTACTCAGCTGTTTACTTCTACATTAAGTGTTATATATCGTTGAAATCTACATTTCTTGAGGATTTCAAATAGAAAAAAAAACATTTTTTTTTAAATATGCAAATTTTATGCAAATGAACCCCCCAACTGGGGCTGAGTTGTCTTCGAAATTAAAGCAGTACCCTCACCTCAAAGATCACTACAGATTTTGTTTTCTACCAATTTCTTTAGAAATGGTCGCAAGATGATGCTAAGGAAATAAGGGTACTTGTGGGTTATCTGTCACCACTTTTTTTCACCAGGTATGAAATTACTATTATTTAACTGTATATATAATGTTTAAGCCTAAAATGAGTAGGAAGGCAGTGTACACTGAAGGGGCAGGCCCGGTATGTAAATGTATGGGGCAGTGTACACTGGAAGGGAGTGTACAGGGTTAGGTTTATTAAATTAAAAAAAAGTGGTGACAGATAACCCATAAGTACCGAAATAAGCTTTCAAGGTACATCAGTCAAAACTTACCTAAGAGCCTAGGTTTTCTACAATTTGCAATTTTCTGAGGCATATGACCTTTTTTTTGACCGGTACCAAATTTTGGTAGTTAAATTTAGTACCTAAAATATGATCAGTCATTATCTGCTAGAGGTTAGCCTAAACCATGTAACATTATGTATTTTTGAACAGGGAATTTCTTCAAGATTCAGAAAATATCAAGTTTAAATAGAATATGCTGTCACTGACAATGAAGCAGAAGCTTTTTTACACCCCTCCCATTTCTTGAGAAACAAGGGGGATACAGCAAACTTTGATTTAGAGAAGTCAGACTTCTGCTAGCTTTTAAACTTATATTTCGCTTCTTGTCTCCTTGGAAATTGGATACAAAATGACGACTTTAGTGGTGAAATATTTGCAATTTATTTTATCTTTTTAAAGGGTGTAGTTTTTCTAAAAATTATAATTTAGTGAAGGTAAGTCAAAAAATTTTGGGAGGTTTTAAACTGATATGATGTACAGTACTCATTTTTGATCAGTAAATATCATATATCACTTAGTCTAAACTATTTAAAGTTATATATTGCTGGAAAGCAAATTTCCTAAGCTTTCAAATGAGATCAGTATTTAGCAACATATCATATTTTTTACGCACTAAATTTACTTTTATCTACTTATCATTCAAATTTGTTTGGGGGGGTTTTGAGACCTCTAAAAAATTTGGAAATTTAAAAAAGTAAAATTTATTATTATCGCTTGAAATTTTGTCAAATGATGCCCCAAAAGAGTAGTTTTCAGACTGTGTTAATGATGAAGGGTTTGGTTTTGTGGTAAAGATGTAATCTCAATTTGATTTTAGTGTAGTTGGCACGTGCTGAGAATTTGTCAGATTTTGTCGTCTGCAACTGGGTTCTTGGTAATTTTAACCTATTTTGGGTATAAAAATCTAAGAATTAGGGCACAAATTATACATTTTCCGATGCGTGAGTAAATAAGCGTGATCTTTTGAAAATCTTATGAAAATCGGATGAAAAATAAAGTCACAAATCGATTTTTCAGTAAACTAATTTTGTAACTCTATTTGAAAAATTTGAGGGAAACACTGAAAACACGAGATCATCAATCGATGATCGCGGGAGCGAAAGAGTTAATGAATTCAGGAGCTGTGCGATATACTGTTGTTAAAAATACTGGCTTAGATTTATTTTTTTTAATTCACAAGAGAATATAAAGAAATCCCAATTCTTCTGCTTGTTCGTATAATCAGTCATTAGTATAAAATCAAGAGTTTTGAAAACTGGCTCTATCCTACTATCATATTTGACAATAACTTATATTGATATGATGATGTAATACGCTTAAGAAAATGCATTTTGTATGGTTCAATCAAAATGATATGCAAATCAACCTTTATCAAAAGGTATTTTGTAGTTGGAAACGTAAATTTTGTCCATAGTTAAATGGCGGCCAACAAAATCACTAATTTGATCTTCATATTGACAATGGCAAGCTTTTGAAAAAATGCATTTTATATGTTAATACTGTGTAAGTTATTGTTTGATTTGTGTTGTTATTGGCCAACACAGTGTTATAATTTACTTAACTTGTAATTGATAGGGTAATACTGATTGATGTTTTAGTAGTAAGAATTTTCTGCCATGCAAATAAAATGTGTGCAAAATGCTGTATGTATTAAGCTTCGCTTAAAGCGTAATTCACAGTTTTCACGTACTAGTTAAGTGTTGAAAAATAGAACATGATTATACGCTTTTGAAAATTTCATATTTGTGCAACCTTTCTAATGACTTGATCATGCAGATTCTTTAGTTAACAAACAGTTTGCTTGTTGAAACGCAGTATATTTTTTTTATTTGTTGCTCTGGAGGGGCCTGCTTTTTAATAAATTACCAAAATAAATTTGCACTGATGCATCAGGTTGCCTACAAAGTCACTGTATCACGCAGTTGCTGATATAGCGTTATTCCAAACTTTTTTAAATCTTGTACTTATCTGTTCCATATACGACCTTACTTCCTTCAACGTTCTGGCAGAAAACTGCGTCAAGTTATGGGTGAATGCATCCGACAATAAACTGCAAAAAATCCGATATGCATGCATACTGTTTGCGTGCTCGAATGCGAAGTATTTCTTAAACGCAGTTTTTTTAGAGATTTGGACTTACGCTATTTGGGTAAAATACGTTTCTTATAGAGCAGCCTTTTTCATAAGTCTTAGGACTTTGTGGAAGTTCTTTTTATTGTTACTTAAAGAATGTTTTACATTGATTTTGTTTCTGCCAAATAGTTGGTTTCGCAATTCGCTGCATTAAGTTCACTGCTTTAACGATACTGCCATAATGCTTAGCTATAATAAGTGTGTGCCTACTCCTGCATTGACAATTGATGTATTTAGTTTTGTGTAATCAGACCAAATGTTATTTGTAATATTTTGCACCTTATAATTTACAATCCGTCATACTTGATTTCAGAAATTGTGATAGCCTATATAATTGTAGTTAATCATAGAAATCTGGATTGTTGTCTTAATTGTCCTCATTAGATAAATAACGTTATGGCCAGAGTATTAAAGAATGTGATGTCATGTAGAGTTGGGGGTAACAAACGTTTAATGATCTGCCCATTCCACTTTTCTGCAACTATGCTCAATGAAAAGCCTCCAGTAAAGCCTCGTACTCCAGGCGGAAAACTAGATGATGAAAACGCCACTGCTTATAAAGGTTCAAATGTATTGGAACCCTTTCCAGATGGAATTAATCCTGAAACTGGTGAAAAAGGTGGACCTAGAGGACCAGAGCCAACTCGTTACGGAGATTGGGAGCGAAAAGGAAGAGTGTCGGATTTTTAGGATACTTTTATTGTAATTTTTGATTATTATTACGTTCTTAAGGTGTGTTTCAAATGTGATGAATGTTTTCGTGCACTATTGCTAATTTATTTAGATTTTAGTGAACAATTATGTTAAAATTTTTATGCAATGAACGCAAGAAAGCAACGGAATTAAAAAAAAATTGTTGTGTTTTTGTCAGATGGTCAATGTGGCAAGTTAATGGTGTTACTTTATAGACTTTATTTGTTTCTGATTTGGGGCGTGTATTGCAGGACTGCATTTAAATGTTGGAGTTAGCTAAGTGGTTGCAATATTAAAACAACATATAACGCATGTCAAGGGATAGAAATATTCGAAACTATGCTAAAGTAGTCGTGATACAAGGATGGCCATCACCCAAAATCTTTTTTGATGTAAAATATTCATGCATCAGTCACTATATTATTAATCTTAAGGTTAGGGTTAATGCGAAACGAAGATTTACTTTACTATAAAATTTATTAAAATTCATATCATTTTTTTACCTTCGAACAAATTACACGACAGTGGGCCTATGTTGACAGTGATTGTGTTTTACGTAAGTCATATTCAGAGGTGTATTGTGATGGGAATGTGTGGGAGCGGCATTCGCACTCGCAATGTTTCAAACTTACCAGACTTGAAGATATGTATTTTCACATTGAATTTTTGTGTGCATCTCCCAGAACCTGTGAGAGGGGGTACATCGTTAATAGGGGAGCGGGGGCGCAGTTGAAAGTGAAACCCTTTTTTAGACCACAATCTGCAAAAGGTAAGAAGATGTAGCTATTGGAAAGTGAAGGCCTTTTGTTTTTTGGCCATCGACACGATAATCTCGAGAATTTTCAAGATTTCCTAGAAATTTGTTATTTGTAGTGATTTCATTATGGTAATGAAAGACCAACTTAAATTGGTTTTCAAAATTACATACAACCAAAAGGACTTAATTTGAAAAAAACCTCATTATTGTTGCAGGGGCTTGAAAAGCAGTGGGGGCCCGGCATTAATCGTCGTATCTCCAGGTGAAATTTTTGTCAAAGGCCCAGGGAGCTCCTTACGTAGCGATGAATAAATCGCAAGATATCTCTTGCGCAGCAGCCTAACAGCAGGATTGCGTATTTATTGTTGTGACTTCATTTTCTAAACTATTGTTAATAATAGCTATTTTAAGGGTTCTTCCATATTTGGCTATCATTTAACAAATTTGTACGTTCGCACACTTTTTTCATAGCACTACACCCGTGGTGATGTTGCTTATGTTTGCATACGTATTGACCGCGAAATGACAATTTTGTTCATTCTACTTTTTGTGAAGAAAATTTAGTTACCGCTAGTATTTTTTTCAGAAATAGTACCGTTTGTAATGATATTTGAGTAAGCTTGATATGGCAATTAATAAGAACATTGAGATTTCAACTCCCTATTACAGTCATGTGAAAAAATATGAAACTGTGTATGAGCCTGCAGAAGATACTTTCTTGCTTTTAGATGCTTTGCAAGAAGACCGGGACGCAATTACAAAGAGAAGGTGCTGTTTTTTTTCTGTTGTTGCTTTAGTTTAGACGTAAGAAATAAATTTGACATAATTTCGTGCATGCTTTGCACCAAACTTCGAAAATCTTCAAGTGTACCCATTAAGTTTCCACTTTTTTTGTAATCATTTTGTTTAAATAATTTCCAGGGGTGCAAATTAAATATTAGCCACAAAGCAAAAAGGTAGTTTAGAGGGTGCAAAACCTGAAATTTGCCGTAGTCCGGCCACATAGAAAGATGCTTTATATGCCAAACGATTCAAAACACTTTGTTATCTATCTTTTTGCAATGTTGTACATCTTGTTACTCTTTTCTCCTTCACTGATGGAATTATTTTGAAAAAAATAGTTCCATTCGACATTTTCAAGCTTTGTCTGTTTCTCACGTCATATTAAATTATTTTAAAGCAATAACTTGCATTTGAGCATCAATTTCAAGTGTATTTTTAAATGATTTTAAGTTGTTAGCAGCAAGATCTAGCAAAAAGTGGATTATTTGCTACCATTATTAGTGATAAAGATGGTGTCGATAATGTCAATATACCTCTGATATAAAGATGTAAATGTAATGTCCTTAAGTTGCGTTGTTTGCATCTGAAGATAATCCAAATGTGAATTGATGACGCCAAAGTACTGCGAAGACGCAGCTAGAATAAGCATCTGAGTAAGACAGCAGGAAGTTAAAAAACACTCGCAAAAACTTAAAAAGAGCACAAGCATAAAGCGAGCAAGTCAGCTGCGAGTAAAAAAAGAAAAGAACAGATACGTAAACCATACTGATGTTTACGCTTGCAGTAATCTTTAAACATGCGAGAAAGTGTTGTGGTTATGGATCAGCACTGATTTCAATACTGCGAGTGGTGAGAGATCTATTCGTTGTCCGTTGCTCAAGATGTAAAAATGCACAAGCATCATGTTACGGGAAGAAACGTGTGATAAACATTCAACTGTTTTCAAAAGTGCTTCTAATCTGCGAAAACTTATTGTTTTCAATGGTAAATGGTAAAGTCTAGCTAGGTAGAAAGAAATTTTATTGTTAATGGCCGACAGACTAGTTTGAATACTAGGAGATATAAAGCGTCCGTCGCAGATTTCTAGTCTTGATACAAAAAGAATTTGTCCGTTTTTTGGAATGCTTTTTTTACACCAATAAAATTTAGCCGAATGATATCAATTATGTTGAGGGTAAGTTGGTAGCTTTTAATAGTCACCGAACCCTATTTATTGTCTGCTATTTGTCAAATGTAGGCTAGAGCAGTTTCTTCAAGATCATGTTAACACCAAAGATTTGGTAAGGTAGAGAGTACACTTAAAACTAATATTTTTAACGTGGCTCAATTATCAGAGTTGTAAAACAAAAGGTTAGTGTGAAAGAGGACAGCATGCGCTTTTGCAAAAGACGTCTCCACATTAATTAGGAAAAAAAATTGGTGAATTCAAAAGTGAAAATGAAATTACATAAATTATCATTACAAAGTGAAACTCAAAATGGTATAAATGGACACACGCGTAAGAAGATATTTCTAATTAGGCCTAGCTTTTGCTGCATTGTTTTTAATTTGCAAATTGTTGAAAAATAAAATTTTGAAACAAAAATAAGCTTGTCTGATGTCCAATACTGGTAAAAATAGTATTTTTGATTTGTCTTTCTTGATGAAAAAGATAAAATACCATAATCTGTAAAAAGGAACAAGGTGTCATGAATCGTTTGACATGTAATGCATCTTTCAATGTACTCGTAGTTATGAAGTTACGGCAAATTTTATTATTAGGTTTTTCACAGCTCTCCCCCCCCCTCTCTTTAAGATACGTTTGCCCACGAAAGTGTAGGAATAGGAAAAGTTTTTTCGTGATTGAAGGTTGATTTGTATTCGTGGAAATCATATAAACAAAAAGATTGCAAAAAAATGGACTCACTTATGTACATGTATTTTCGAATACCTTGTACAATACCCTTCTACTACAGAATCAATGCTTGAACCAGCAGAAGAATAAAATCCTGTTGCTCTAGAAAGTAGCCTGTGATGTGCCAAAATGTAACGATTCTCTGTAAAGGGCAAGTTTGCTCGGGGAATCCCCTAATTGGAGCCTTCACAACTATGATGTAGATTCTTAGTAAAATTTTTATGTCCTATTTTTTTAATTGCAAATCTATGGAATCGTTAATATGTACTGTGCAGTCCAGAGACGAAAATATTTTGCAGACCTCTTCAAGTTCTCGAAGTCGGATGCGGTTCTGGAGTGGTAATTGCTTTTCTTAGCAAAATCATTGGACCCGGTGCGAGTTACATGTGAGAAAAATATCTTTGTAATAACATATTTCTAATGATGGTGATGAAGCTAAGCAGGCGTTGTGTAGTGGTAATTATTACGAGTTCAAATGTCGTGGGTCGAAACTCTTTGAACGCCATTGATATTCGTGTGGAAGAACAGGCGGAATTTGAAGTGCAACGTTTACCCAGAATTAAGTCCGGTTCAAAAGCAGTCGAATAGTTGCAGACACACACTGAGCCTACACGTCTAAGCTTGCAGAAGCAGGGAAAAATGTGAACTGGGATTTGTAAGGTGTTCGTTACGACAACGGGAATTTTTTATGCTACAATTTTTTGTTACCAGCCTGTCGTTCATGAAGACAGTGTACGATAATTGTTGTAACCTGTAAATAGGCGATTTTTACTGTTTTGTAGGTGCACCGACGTGAACCCACAAGCTACAAAATGCTGTCATGAAACTGCCCGAGAGAATAACCTAGTTGTCGAAACTGTCGTTGCAGACTTGGTTAGTCGTATACATTTGTAACCGCTACCGCAGCAAGGTCGATCAAATTACTAATTTACTTCAAGCACTCACTAAACTTCCTTAACATTGCCTAGCATCGATACTAAAGAGCAAGATGCAGGCGCGGAACCATAGGTAAGTAGTCCCCGCTTATCAAGTTCACTGCTAACCAACCCCAAGCCTATTTAAGCCCAAAACCGTCCGGTCAAGAGGTGGGCTTAATTAGCGGGGACTACTGTAGCTAGTTTAAGTTCAGCTTGGGATTCTGTTGTGCCTTGGCAAAGCCATTTACGCAATATCCCCTGTCTGGTTGTGGTAGAAATGTCTGTGTCAGCAGCAATGACGGCTTTGAGATCGGTCTAAAGGCAAAGTCGTGCCCCTGAAATCTTGTAATAAATGAAGCATCATGGAGTTTTATGAGCTAAGACGTTTTATATTCTTTGCAATACTCCTATTGCTGAGGGCCCAGCAGATAAGTCAATTCCATTTTTAAATGTCTTGTGGCATGACTTCACCGAGAAATTGAACCCAGGTCGACTCACTACTCGAAGTCAGCAACTAGCCACAAAAATTTCGGTACATTTTTTAGATTTTTGGATTATTGCCTAGAATGAGACACCAGGTTGATATATTGCTGTTCAACCCACCATATGTTGTCACCGCTAGTGAAGAAATATGCAATATTGGTTTGTCAAGTTCATGGGCAGGCGGTGCTAATGGTAGAGAAGTAATGGATAGACTGTTCGATCTTGTACCCGAGCTTTTATCCCAAACGTACGTTGAATCTCTTGTCTATTCTATTTTTCATACCGGTATGAAACTGATAAATTTGTAGTAATGCCTTCCACCCACTGATTCCTAAATCTGCTGTGTGCAGGATAATTTCTCCAGTTTGCTGGGCCAATGAAGTTTCACGCAGCGATTTTAATGAGCTTTATTTTGCAGGGGAATATTTTACTTAGTTGTAATTGAAGAGAACAAACCTCAGGAAATTAAGATGAAATTTCAGAATTGGGGCTTTCAACAATGTATCATCGCCCAGAGAAGAAGTGGTCCAGAGTTTCTTTCTGTTATAAAAATTTGGAGAAGTACAGAGGTGAGCTTTCTATAAAGGTGCTATTGATCTGTGACAAAATGTTGACCAAGCACCTTTAGAAGGTATGGCATGATCAGAATTATTTTTAAGGTGGATTTAAAGATTTCAAAAATATTGTGAAAAAGGCCCTTGCAGTCTGCGACAGAGATCCAATTTTTCCAATATGTTTTGTCTCCATTAGTGTAAGTGTCCGGTTTCATCTCGTGTTGCTGGAAGGTTCATGAGTAGCATCACGCCACTTCGTTCTGTCGATAGCATTTTTTTTTAATCCAAGCTGTTATTTCACTTGACTTCGTGAAATTTTCGGTTGCCCACACACTCATCCAGCCACGGTAAAATGTAACGCTCTTAACAAATCATCAACTCTCCTCAGAACACATACATGCCATTGCACTCCATTCGCTTCAACTAGTGTGTGTAAAATTTATTTCAAACTTTGGATGTTTATGAAGAAAGCTTTTTTCTATGAACGCATATGAGATATATGTGTACACCTCCACTCTTCCTACAAGCAGCTTTTTAAGGCCCTATTTGGTTTTTGGAATTTGTTTTCTTTGGAAAATCTGTTTTATCTGTACTACATGTTCAGTTGCGGTTGTATAATGGCAATTTCGAAATTCGTAATAAAAGGTGTTATTGCAAGACTTCATTTAAACAGTAGTTTTTTGCCAGGAAAAGGATACGGAATTTAGAGCTGTGTTACTCCAGTAAAAGCCTGGTTTGAAAGCATTTGAATAGTCGCAGGCACACACTGAACTTGCACCTCTAATAATGCAAAGGCGTAGGTTTTTACTTTCAAATAGGATATTCTTTTGTTTAAACAATGTAGACAAGAAAATGCTAAACCGAAAAAAAGGTAGAGGTGTGGCAGCTGAATAAACCAAATTATTGAATTGCAGTAAATTAATGGTTGGTGGATATCCAAGAGAAAAGTGACTCCACACGAAACAAATCAAGAGAATAAAGGCTGATGTTGTCGGCGCATATTTCGTTGGAAGAAATGAAGGGCGTAAAAATAGGATCTTTCAGGGGACAATATGGCGTCTGGGCAAACTCCACAAAAAGGTCATACATAATTCAAAGCATTGCTTATGTTGTTTTGGAAGTCTACATCAACCGTTTATAGGACGTACAATTTTTGTTATGGTATCAGTTCTACGTCATCTATTTTTATGACAAGTCATTATATCCTATATGTAAGCTTACCATACGTCCCGTTTTAGCCGGAACGATCCCGTTTTTTCAGGCCTTTCCCGATCATTTTACCGCAAATCGACCGAAAGTCCCGGTTTTTCATTCAGTCAGCTTGCATAGCTAGAACTACAGTATTTATGCGTTTGCCCCGGTAAGTAAGGGGATGATGACGCGGAACCCTAGCTCGATGACGTTTTTGGCCGTGTGAGGCACAAAAACAGGCGCTGACCTTTTTGTTTTGTGGAGGACACCCACCCAGTGGGTGAAATTTAACGCAAATTGCGCCCGGAATCGTGGTGTCCTCCAAAAAAAAAAAGGTCGACACCTGTATTACAACCGCGAAGTGTACACCCCGGACTTTGCCCGGTCACCCATAGCAGCTTTGTCCTCAAGTGTCCCGTTTTTAATCACAGAAATATGCTAAGCCTACCTATATTAGCACTGCTTGCTACAGCGAGTAAAAATTGCAGAGGGATGCAACACTACAACCATGTGGTCCGTATTTGGACACTTTTTTAAGAGGTAGTTCAGCCTTGCAGTAATGATTAGTCGCAACTTTGTTCCACAAACCCTGACGATTTGCTGGTCTTTGGATATTGTCGATTAATTGATATCAATTTACCTGGTTTTATTGGGCAGTGATAAAGGCGGCTTTATATAAAAGGTACCTGGGACATACTTAAGGTAAACTAGATTTTATTAATAATTATAGCGTGTTGTAAATACAAGGTCAAAGTTGATTGTATAATGTAATATCATGAAGATTATTTAATAAGATCTTGTCGAGTTATTGGCTATTTTGCGTGCTTGCAACACAAAAGTGCAGTGATAATTCTTGTGTACTGGCATTGTTAGTCCAATGTTTGCAAATAAATTTGGCGTTCAAATATTTTTCTTCTTGCTCCTTGCTATGGGATATGCTAACAGTGGTTTCCTTAACGGAAACGCTTAAAATTCTCATTCTTTGTTTTGGATATTTGATACTTCGTGGCCTTATATTTATACCGTATACTTTGATGAGACGAAAACAAAGTCTTGTTCCTGATATTGCCTCTAATTTTGATTGATAACACTTTTTATAAGCATAAGACAAAACGCTCACATTTATTTTCATCGTCATTATGTTTCGCGATCGGTAAAAAAAGAAATACGAAAGGTAAAGCAAAGGCAGTTTTCAAAATCTGCTTGATTTTGGAGGTAATTTTATATCAACCGATTTGTCATCATGGATGCGGCTTCTCATATCTAAAACAAAAAAAACGAAATATCGACAGCGTGTGGTGTTGACACTAAGATGCACGCTTGTTAATTTTAATCAAGAGGCTTAGTTGTATCTTGTTAGGCAGAAGAATATTTTGCAAATTAAGTATCGAGTGAACCCTGAAAGCAATTTGTTTCATACTTACGATTGCCATACCCAGTGCTAGTTGCGTGCAAAAAAATTAATAATGACGCTGCATGCATTACACTCTTTCTCCTTTGCTCTCAGGTCTGTTCCTTCGCTTTGAATTAAGTTATTCGCCCAGACTAGATTTACATGGGCGTCAAACAGAAGTGGAGCCTAAAACCGTTATTAGGCCTAATCGTTAATTTTTTGTAAACACGTACTTCTAAAATTTGACACTGGTGATCCTGAACCCAACCCCAACCACAGCTTTATAAAGCTGAACATGAACCGATAAAAATAACTTTTGCTAAACTTAAACCCGAGCGTTGTTATTGCAACGATCCCATTAGTTCCACAAATACATCAAAAAAATAGCCACTCTAATTGCATATGCAGTTGTACAGACTTAGCCTAATATCCAAAACTACGATTTCAAATATAAGATCTCACAGTTTTGTTTCGGATAGAGCAAGAAAGCAGCACAAAACTGAAATGTTGCAGTTAAGATTTTGTTTATTTATCCGTGAGGATTGTCATGCCATTTGTTTCCCTTGTAACACATTTTAGAAATTGGGGCGGGTCTATTTATATTATCCGACTTTGACCATAATTGTTTTCGCGTTTCTACGTATAACATAACCGACGTCTAGGCAAACCTTGTAGGGTTTATTTCATTTTTTGCTCTACGTTATAAAATAAGACTTCTCGTTTATAAAAGGCAAAGACGGACCATAGAACCTTTGCAAATCCAATTCAAGCAGCTTTAGCATACAATTTGATAATTTATAAATGAAGGAGGCAGTGAGAGTTCTCAATGCCAAGTTTTACAAAGCGTTGAAAGCACCATTTTCTTTGTAGCCTAACAATGCAAGCTTTTTGACGTCAATTTTGCAATGTGATATCGTCTTGACCCATGACCTCACAACACACAATTTGTTCAAACACTTGCGGCAGATCAGCTCGTGCTGAAATATCCATAACCAAGAGGACTTCTCGAGCTCAGAGCTTTGGTTCCAACTGTTTGTAAATAGTAGTAACTAGTGCTTCGCCTAAAAAGAAATTTAGCGGATGCAAACACAGTATCCTTCATGAAATTTCACGTATACGCGTATTGATTCAGAGAAACCGGATATTGCTCGTAGTTCATGAAGTATACTTCATGAAATTCGCAAATAAAGTATACTTCATGAAACTTCACGTACTGTATATGCGTATTGATTACATCAAATTTTTGTTGTATTTCAAAGAGAAACCAAATGTTGCTCGGCGTTTGAGGGTATTATGGTTTAAAATTATGAGGTGTAAAATACAAAATCGGCTCAAATTTTACGCTCTAAAAACAGTCATATCATGTCAGATACTTTAAAAAATAAAATTATATTTTTGCTACTTTAAATCACTAAAAATGGGTGTAATTATTATCCTACTTTTGATGGTATCAACCCAATCAAACTTTAGTTGGCTTCGGTTTCTTTCTTCTTTTTTTCGGCCAACTACATCTTTAGTAAAATTCTTTAAAAAATACTTGGCACATAAAAAGGGAATGCAACGAAAACGAAAAATGTTGAAACATGCAATGAAACAAGCAAAATATCACCCAATATCCAATTTTGTACTGTTCAACCCGAACCTGTACAATTTGATGATGGTGAACCCTAAACGAACCCGAACCCCAGATTTTATAAAGCGCTAACGCTGAACCGATAAAAATAATTTGCTGTACGCGAACAAAAGCCATATGTTGATCGGTTTTACGCCCACCTCGATTATTCCGAAATTGCTCTTTTAGACAATTACGATGGCGTGAGCGAAAAACACCTAGCAATGGAAAAAGAATTCAAACTACAAGACATAATAATGGCATAAACGAAGTGATATGTAGGTGTTGGTACGGTGCGTTGATAAAGTTTTTCCGCAGTTGAAAATTTATGTTTATCTAAATCATTTCGTTGGTGCGCGCGCTTGCATTACAAACGTTATCTCGGGACGTCTAGGGTATTGTTCGATATCACATTGAGGACAAGTTAGTGGTGTTCAATTTTAATGCATTGTGAGATGGGAGAGTTTTACGTCGTTATTAATCTAGTGTCTTTGGTGCGGCCACTTTTTATTCTGTCTGACAACCTGATATGCCGCTTACGATTGATGCACCGCATCGATTTGTGTGTCGAAGCTGCAAGACTTTATTTTCAGCACAAACTGTAACGACTTTTGTATGCTGTTTGATGAAATAATTCTGATGTAATTATGTCTTCACAAATAAACATTGTTCATCACTAAAACGTTTTCTAAAATTTCAAAAAGTCCACTGCGAGGAGACTTTACGAGCACTTTCCAAGTACATCGATTTATAGCCGCATCAAGAATTGATGACGTTTGGGTAAATTATGAAATTTGATATTTTATTTTTCACATTACTCTCTTTTCTTGTGTCAAGCAATATAGTACGGTCAAGATTTGGAGCAAAACTCGGATAATTGAACTGAACCCGCGTTTACCGACTGTAAATTTGACGATTACTACTCCTTGAACTGAAACAACGGAGCAAAATTGTATACCCAAGTAGGATAAAGATTGAGTTCAGGAAAAACAGCAGGCATTTCGAGCCGATCTACTTAGACTGACAGTACTTCCACAACGGCGGAGGCCCAATCGTTTTTTCGATACGAGTAAGCAAAAAACATACAACCACGTCGCCGGCGAATGTTGAATGGAAGCATGCTCTTTCACAGGTAATTAAAAAACAAAGCCTACGGCATATTGCAACTGACAATTGCAAATAAATCATACTAAATTAAATTGGCGTAATAGTGTGCAACCCAAACTTACCGAAAACAGCGTTCTCGTATATCTAAAAGAAGGTGAAACAATAAAGAACAGACAGAAAGAAGCAGCAGAAAGCAGATGTGCAGGTTTGAAACAAAAAGCTTAAGCGACTGGCAATTGGTAAAGGAAAGAAAAGAAACGCTTTTTGCAATGCAGCAGAAGCCGACGTCACTTTGAGACAGAATACTACGTTGTGCAGTCTGCACTCAGTCGCTCATAGGGCTCAACTTGAACGAAAAAAAAACTTGAGTCGTACATAAGATAAATGCGGATTTATCATGTGAATTCTACTGTATCTGCAGAAACAGAAAGTATAACTACACCAACTACGTAATTCCTTATACTCACGAGTGCAAGCCGTGCACGCCGCCTTCAATTTGCGCCGAAGTTGATCTTCGTTCAAATTTTAGCTCTCCGCTATACATCATTGACCTGAAAACAAATTTTAAAAACTCTATCAAAAGTTGTGCTGATATCAGAACTGACGAAGCATGTACAGCACTACTGCACAATTCTACATCTTCTTTGTTTTTTCAAAAGAGTCGTGGAGGTAACGCTGTTGTTTTCTTGATACGTACCTAAGCAAAGTGATTCTGTTGCACATCGAAAAAAGTTTGGCGTTTACTTTTTGGTTCCATTATGCTCAATAAAATCATTTTGTTTGATTTAATTAGTCAATTCATGGAAAAAAAAGGTATCGTTTTAAAAATGCACATCAAACTTAATGCAAATATGCACCTAACGCTTCTAAGGCTTTTAGAGTAAAACCACTACCTTAAAACAAATGTGTGCAATATTTTATGCTGGCAGGCTAATTTACTCTACTAAAAGATTCCAAGAGCCAGAGGAGAAAAGTTGTTAAAGTGCAAAGATATAAGAATCAAAACCAACAACCAGGGCTTTCCTAGTCCAAGACTTTTTTGAGATCGACCTCAAATCAAAAGTGCGAACCCCAAACAGCCAACTTGTGGATGCGGTCAAAGTCGTATCCTTTTCGAACCGTACGATTTCACCTCGTGAGTCCCATTCGGCCCGCCGACCGCACTTAGCATACCTATGTAAAAGCTCAGCTCACCGTAACTGTGATAAGCTACGACTTCCGATATCTTGGCAGCCATGTTGAATGCCTGATATAAGGTAAGGAATAAAAGTATGGACCGATCCTTTATCTTGTACAGCTCCTGCGACTCCTTGTGCTACACGAACCTTGTCTTTTTCACTAAACATTAAATTTGAAAGTACGTAATAAAAGCATTTACAAACTGCATTGTTTTAAGAATGAAATAATGCACATCAACAGCTCTTAATCATTTTCATCGACAAATACCAAGAATATCTAAATAAGGAAAATATTAGATGAAGGTGTTTACCACGCATTAAGTAAAGGTAAACCTTAACTTTTGTTCCACCAGTGAGCAATTACCAAATTTCTTTGGTGGTGCCCTATTTAGCTGACGTTTCGTCGGCCAAAACCATCAGAGCAAATTGGCAACTTATTTGCTACAGCAATGTATTAACAAAATGTTCAAAATGATTGGGTGCACAAGATTAACAAGTTAGGATTGTCCAATAATTTATCATTTAAGTACTGTAGTAATTGAAAAAACAAACTCAATTCCGTACTGGCTGAGCGGTAATTGTGATAAATTGAGCGTAGCGTGATATTACCACTTAAACAAACAGATAGCTAGGTAGTGGCGAGAACGGCGAAATTAAGCTAAAAATAACCCTGCAGGTTTGAATCAAATCAAGCAAAAACCTAATAATAGAATGCACAAAACAACAGGTAGTGGAAAACCCCACAACAACAACAATGGTATTGGAGTAACAGTAAATTATCTAGTCCTATTATTTCTTGTACACAGGAGGTAATGTTTCACCATCGCTTCTGTTCATGACATGCAACTTTGCCAAAGAAATATGTGAGGTAATTATTATTCACCGATATAGAACAAGTTATGATTTAAAATATAGAAAAATGCCATTAACAGCACAAAGTGGCGCAATACTGTTTTTACAATTACAAGAAACATAAGGTGAATTGAAGCAGCCAGGTCAAAGTGGACAAAAACAGATTTTAAAAACTGGAACTCTCTTTCTAAAAGTTGATTTTTTCTTAAAAGCAATTCCATAATCAGAACAAATGACAACCTACCATGGACCAACTGTTCTATGAGTAAGGAAGTCGCCGTCATATCAAGGCTATAAACAATTTACATCACGGAAACAGGATTCTCGTGGTAACCAGGCTTCTACAAATATTTTCGTTTGATTTCACAATGCATAATAGAGCATTGGATGCGCTAAATAGTTTCAGTTCTCATAGCAACTAAAACAGTGGCCTTAAAAAACCATTAGTCAATATCCCAAGCAAAATTAACTTTAAATCTGTGAATACTTTACAAGATTTCATAACCTATGCAATGTGATTATTAAAGTGAAGAGCGTGCTGTATGCCAAAACTCATTTCCAGGTCTATCTGGAAATAAAAAAGGCAAGAGAACGACGAATATTGAAGGTTACATATCGAAGAGCAGTTGGAAAAGTTAAAATAACTTCGACAAGACCCAAACTCACAACCCTCTTCCCCTTGGAACCCACTCCATATATTGTTCTAAAATAAGAAATCCATTAAGCTGTTAAGCAGACTTCAATTTTATTAAAGAACATTTTGACTTCGTACCTGTAATATCGACTTTGACTTGATTTATTAGCATCCATCGCATCTAAGGAACCCATTCCTCTGTATTTCTTTAGTCGAATTCCGTCAGAATAAAAGTATTCACCAGGTGATTCGGTAGTAGCAGCGAGTAACGATCCCATCATCACTAAAACACGGATTGACAAATTTCAGTTAATCATATCAGCGCAACTTTTACGCACCTTCAGCCTACAATCGCACGTTGGCATTTTGCTTTCATTTTTCCCAAAAGAAAGTCATAAAGAGCAAGTATAGGACGGTTCTAAACTTATTTAATCCATCGTTAATACAAGCGGCATAGAGCTTTGAAGCATGCACTCATAAAGGACCGAAAACGACCCATTAATGAAGCAGCTAGTGTCGAAGTCACGCGCGATATTTATGCGAGGGAGTAAAAACCAACTGAACTGTTTATTGCAAATTACCAAGAAAACGATGCAAAATATTATTCGCGTATTGTAAACTTACCTGTCGAAGCACCCAATGCAAGGGCTTTTGTGATATGTCCAACGTTCTGAATCCCCCCGTCGGCTATTACCGGTACACTAAAACGGCGGGCATACTCGGCAACCTTATACACAGCTGTAGCTTGAGGTCTACCAACGGCCATTACTGTAAAAACAAATAATTAGTTTCTGGAATAGAGCGGGGGTGCACGTACAGCAAAAATCTAACCCGAATTGATCACAATAGTAATCTCTGTCAAGTACAGTGCATCATGTTCTTAACTTAGCACAGACGGACGGTCAAAACTGACAGGGGGTAATTACTAAACCCTAGGTTCTAAATCCTCGCACAAGGTAAATGCAAGTGGCATGTTCTAGCCGGCAACACCCCCTTGATCACTTGGACACCCTAGCATGTCAACCACCCGAATGAATGTTGGTTGAAAGACGCAGAGATATTAGCAAGATATCCCAATCTAACATTGAACAATTGATTGTTAGTATTTAAGTTTTGAAACATAGAATTGATGGGAATTAATGTATCAGCAATGCGAGATTACTATTGACTAATATCTAAATGATTTGCTACTTCTATGCAAGTGTTAACGTGCCTTAAAGATTAGCTACGATCACCGTAAATCACAAAAGAGCAATGTAGTCTAAGAAATAGTTAAAGTTTTTGACTGAACCCAGCACAAACGGTACTAATGATGGGATAACAGTAAAGCTTCATTCTATATTCGAAAAACCAAAGAATTAACCTGTTAATGGCTGGACCACAGTACCTTTAGATTACAAACGCTTTCCGACTCCTGACATACATTACAAAACTATAAATCTGTGTAATCATCTTTAAAACCCTACTAACCCCATAAGGTCAATGAGAAGCCTTGAGCAAGTACAGTTTCTTGCAGTTTGATTATCTAAATCTATGACGAGTTAGGTTATTAAGATAGTCGAAATACCAAAAAGTTAGTGTTATCAACAAACAATAAAAGATTTAAGTTGTCAGCTCAGGCCTGCGCAACTCGAAATTATAAAGAGTCTCATTAAACATGAATTTTTTTGCGGGCTGCAAGCCAAGATCCTCGAACTTCGAAAAGTCTGGCCGGCCGCAACAAAGATTCTTGCGGGTCGAATGAGGGTCGCATGTTGCGCAGGCCTGTGTCAGCGCATGGCAGTAATCAGTTCGCCACAGCAAGCATGTTTAAGATGACAAACATCACACGAATGGAGTGAGCTCCAAAGCAAGACTCACAAAATGATCCCGACACAGTTGGATCACCACGACTTGTGATCGCGAGTTTTGCTGCAAAGTAGAAGCAATAAAAACTGCTTCCAACCAAATGACATGCATTTGGAATAAGACAGATGGTTGGTGCCTGAGCTGCACGGTTTCTAATGCGGCAATAAAAGCTACGATGGGTTTAAAATAAAGTTTTAAATCTTAAAAGACTGTTTTTACAGAAACTACACTTTACTGCACTAACCACTAATTGCCTACTTGGTAATACAAGACTTACCCCATAAACTAAATAATTTATATCCACTTTTATCGACCCTAATTTCCGCATTAAACCCTGAGTTAAATATGTTGGAACCTTCGAAGCAACTGGTCAGATAAGAAAAAACAGGGGCCAAATCTATTTCTTAGTTTCTTGGGATTAGAATATTTTTGCTTTAAAATAACCTAAGACAGTCCCGTACGTCCTATGTCAATTGACAACATCTTTGACATTGTGTAATTACCTTCTTGAGTGATGCATATCGAACCACTTCCCATTCCAACTCTTAAACCATCTACACCAGCGTCAATAAGATTTTTAGCTTGCGCGGCTGTCACCACTAAACATCAAGTTATCTAGTTACCAAGTCATATTTCTTTTTATCAGTAACAGAAAAACCTTTGTACATACAACAGCTAGTGGTTTCAAACTTAAGGATAATGTAGAGCACAATTCTAACCCGCGGCAAACGCTAGACTCAATACCTCTTCATTGCAAACCTGACTTTAAACGGTAGCCTGCCTTGTTAAAGGTGGTCCAATTGGTCGGCAAATTGTAATCATGACTAGTTCGAAATAGACTGCTGCTTTCCAACAGCATAATCTGAATCAGGTTTGCAGTATAAATCTGGAAAACGATTTCGTAGGATGTGTCTATTGGTATCACAAGGAAGAAATAAACAACGTAACATTATCCCAGCACCACAAAAAAGCACTTGAAAAGCTTACTTTTCTGCAGCTATTTTAGAAAACATCACGTGGGTTGCAATACTAGGAACATACTGTCATTGCAAAAAATAAAAGTAATAAGAATTCGATAAGCTTTCGTGTGTTTTTAAGACACGACGTTTCAAGTCTTGTTGACGGCCACTTGACGATGTTTCGGGAATCATAAAAAGAAAATTACAACAACACATCTTCATAAAATGAAAAACAGAAAACGCACCATTTCCACCAATCACTTGCATCTCTGGATACTTCTGTTTGATATAGCGCACCATATTGATTTGATAAATTGAGTTCCCTTGGGATGAATCCTATCAAATTCATGCAAATGGTTGAGCCAGATAATTACTGCAGTAAAAATTCATCTGAATGTCACAAAGCAATAAGTTACAGTAGGTCAGATGTCAACAAATTGACGCCAGAACAGAATTTGTTGATGATGTCGTTACTGCGGCATATGATGTACGCTTTCTACCGTAGCTTTACTACACTTAATCTCACCAAGATTACAGCATCCACTCCTGCATCAACTAATAAATCGAGTCTGTATTTATCTTCGTCTCTGGTAGAAATAGCAGCACCACAGAGCAGTTGTTTATGATCGTCTTTTGAAGCAAAAGGAAATTCTCGATTTTTCTTTAAGTCCGTTCGCGCGATTAAAGACACAAGTCTGTCATTTGAATCTACGATTGGCAATTTACCTAAAAAAAATCAATATATTGAGAGTTATTTGCAAATGCTTCAAGTTTAGCATGTTGTTGTTGTAGAGTCAAAAGAAGGTTATTTGCATCGGCCACAGAGGTCCACTGCATTATTTTTCATTATTACTGCGTAAATTTAGTTTCGCGTTTCATTCTCGACATTGCTCTTGTTGCTGAGCGTTACGCAGATTTGTGAACAGTATTTTTGAAGTCTTTGGCATGATTCAACTTAGGAATCGAAACGAGGTCTACCGACTGCGAAGTGGAAGCCCTAATTACTACACGTCGTGAAGGCCGTAGTGGAGCAAACAAATACGAATGGAAAGCCTTATTTGCGCCTCAATCCAATGCTTGGATATCCACTAATACAGTCCACCTGTCTCAATACTGTCCAACTTTACGTTTTTTTCCTGCTTTCTTAGCAGGCTTAAACCTGCTAATTCAATGTAGATCTATCACGACACACTCGCTTTCAAATCATATATTTTGGTGAAGCAACGCATTACGTTCAATTACGGATGCTCTTCTGGACTGATATCAATACTTTATGAAATTTTGCATTTTCAGAACTTTCGAACAGTCAACACTACACCAGGGCGACCGTAGAATGTTTCAAATAGGTTAATGCTCTCCTCTTCTGAACGTCCCTGCTTGCTAGACTGAATTTCAGGCGTGAGACCTGCAATCAACCACTCTTTCACTTGGCTGATAGTGATGTGAATTACGTCACAAAAAGCCTTTAACAACTTGTTATAATTATTTTAGATGTAAAAAACTGACCTTTTTTACTTTGCGATAATATTCGGTTCGCTTCTTGTAATGTGACAGTAGTAGGAGCAGTGACTAGTTTTTCACGAGGAGTCATAACCTTTTCAAAGTATGAAATTGTTAGACATTTATCAAAATACTTTTATCAATATAAGTCATTGCCGAACGTGAACTGATAGAGTTGTCGAGTAAAAATAGTAAGTGCTGATCTGCGAAATAGGCCACTTAATTTGTGGAATATTTGAGTTGGTTTTCACAGACATTACTCAGAGCAATAAGAACATGATTCGGCAGTCAAAAGATAATGCGCTCATGCCACCACGGGGTCTACGTTTCTGATGATAAAAGAAGCAATTTTTCTTGTTTGGTCGCAAGGCCTGCGGTAGAAACGCATTGCATAGGCAGTGGTTGGTTGCTGTGAACACAAATCAGGCTATGTACAATCATAATCGCTAAAATTGTTTTGTAATCAATTGATAGCCACTGGCGCCCTACTATGAATGGCAGAAAACATCAGCTTCCCCCAAACAATATTTGCAACATCCAACCAAATACATTATATAAAGTTTATAGGTCGTAAAAGAAACATATGCGTACTGGAATAGTAAATGCAACCAACAGAATTCTGTTTTTCGCTGAAATTTCTAAACTTTAGTGTTTGTCTACACTCTTTATACCTTCAGTTTAAATCAGCGTTACAATGGGATGTGAACGGAAACAAAAAGTTAAAATTGCAAGACATTTAATACAAGCTTAACTCATCTCACATTTTCTAACAAGGTTAATGACTCTTCTCGCTTAAGAAAATCAACGTCACGGGATGAAACTAATCCAAGTAAAGTTCCGTTGGCAGAGCCGTCATGCGTGATAGGAATACCAGAAAATCCGTATTTTGCTTTAACCTGAAAAATAAAAGAACCATTGGAATGGGATACAGGATTGTCTTAAATATCTTAGGACTTTTTAAAATGCGGTACGGTTGCGGACAAGCCAGTTTGAGTAACAATAAGAGAATGTATCGCTTGACTTTAGAAACGTAAAGACAAGAAACTACACATTCTGCTATTGTTACGACCAACCTACATACACTTTGCAGCATCGTTTTGCTTGACTTTCGTAAGAAAAACAAAGCAGGCTACACTCAATTCCAACTATATTTGACTGTATTTTCAAGCCTACGAATCACTAACGTCATGGTTCAAGAAAAAAATCACAATCTGATAAAGTTTTCATCTAAAAAATGGAGCTATCTTGAAAATACTTCACGACTCTACCTTTGAAAATCTTTTACGTTGGATAAAAGATTGAAAAAGCAACGGTTCGATCACTTCTTGAGAGAATATGAATAGTACAGGGCCAAAAAATCAAACCAGGATAATCCTTTACGCTAACAAAAAATGTCGGAAATGCTGGCATCTAGACAGCTGCTTGTCAACAAAGGTAATCTACACCGAGTTAAAAACTTTGTTACAAAACGTCTTAGAAACAAGATCAAGCGGACTTTTGTTACAAAACATACGTTCCAAGCATTGCAAACGTTCCGTGTAAGACAGTACAAAGTAATGAATTAGTTTAAAAAATAAGCAATTTTATTCGGTCAAAATACTAAGAACAGACGGTCCAAGTATTCGCTGGACAAAAAAAGGTATTTAGCAAGGGAAGTGATATGCGAGTTGGCCATGGGTCAAAACAGACCCAAACACTAGTTCTCCATATTTATGAAAAAAACGGTTAGTGATAGCCGACTATCCCAACACTTTTTCATTTTGAAATCTAAAAGTTCAATATTGGCTAACCAGTCTAAGTACATAAGCAAACTTACATTCAAAGCATCAGCTACTGTTGCTTGTGGACTCAGTGTAACAGGATTTTGTATAAAACCTTGCTCATATTTCTGAAAAAGAAAGTTGCGTAATTACAATTTTTTCAAGCAGCAATTCTCTTATCAGAACTGTTCTTAACGACATACGGATTAAGAAATTATGCATGCTTAACTGTGGTGAAGTAAGTTCAATTAATTGCCCACTTATGCAGCAGATCGTAATCATACAGCAGAACTATACTTATTTCTTGCTAACCGGCTCGTTGCTCAGTCGGTCGTGTTTGGTAAAAAATCTCGATTCAGCCGGCTGCGGGCAAGCAACATTTCTGAGAGCGGAAACAACAAATTGTTACAACTGGGGACGTCGCCTCTATGTCCTTAATCCTGATAGTCGCACTTTCAACTCAGATTGCTCTTCCTTACAATCTCTCTGCCATTTCACAAAATCTATTCGTTCCTTCCAAAAAAAAGGTCTTCACTTCCAATTCCAATTTACACTTTTCACTGTACCAGTTTCAAACCCAAATCTTCTGCTACAGGGTTTTTGACCTTTGCATTCTTCCATCATCTTTTCAGCGTTTTTTGTGCGATTTTGGTTGATTTCTTTGTTTGCGAAGATTATTGAATTAATCACAACAGATTATTTTAAGTTTCTGATTTTGCTTTTAGCATGTTTTGGTTTAGGCAAATTGTTTAACCCTTTCGAGTCTGATTTTGTTTTTTCGTTGTTTTAGCGTTATTTTTTATTTTTTGTAGTGTAATGGCCATTGGATCTCTTATTGAAAAGGTGTCTGTAAAAAAAAGCAATTTCCTGTTTGTTTTATTATGGGACATTATTGTCCCAGTAGACCTTAAGAGCGGGACAATAATGTCCCAGCAGTCATTGAGTACACACAGTTGTGAAAGCATTTTTTTATTGTTCATGACAAATAGCGAAGCAATCCTTGCGATACGGAAAAGAGTAGCTTTTGCATAGTGTTGTTGTTCTCTTTTCGACTCCTTTTTGTGCATTATATAGTTGTTATAACTTATTCACCTCAAAACATGTTTCCAATACAGAAGACTGCTGGGACAATAACGTCCCACTATAGTATATACTAAAAGACTGCTGTGAGAAAAGCGTCCCACTACTAAAAAACCTGAAAATTTGCGAGAAAAATCTGGAAAAACAGGGGTTTTTTTTGGAAAAGTTTTACTAAAAAGCGGAAATGCATGTCATTAGAAAATAATAAAGCCTTTTTCTTACAAACTTCACTCTTCTAACCTGCATTTTTGGTGACAAAAAGCACAAAGCAACCTGGCAAGTGAATACTTGAGCTAAAATAGCATATTGTAGTGTGGAAAACGCGCGAGAATTTTGGTCATGTGCTTTCTCCCTACTGCCAACTAGCAATATATCTCAAAAAAGTCTGAAATCTGCTTAAACTAAGTAACTACGGGAAGCATATATTCCAACAGTCAGTTTAAAAAAATCTGCGGGACATATATGTCCCAGGAGTCTCGAAAGGGTTAACTTTGCTTTAACCGTATTCAGTTCAATTTGTGTTAATCGCGTTCAGTTTGGTTCGGTTGAAATTTGTTTCAGATGATTATGTTAATAAATGGATACATTCTTTTTGTTCAATATTTTTGGTCGACAAGCAGCAGCATCAGCCATCTGAATCATCATCATTTTTATAGTACGATTGCCACTCAACCAAACTGGTGACCCCGACACTTCGCGACAGTGGATCGCCACATTGCACTCCCCCAGCAAAAGTTTCAGGATCAGCTACGGCTATTCTCTTGCATCCGATCACCTAGTTCGCGAAATAACCTATAATCAAGAAAAAACTTTCCTCTATAAGTGCATTACATATTTGGTGACCATGATGTTACGCAGTGGTGTAGACCTATTGCCCAAGTTTTTATAGTGAATACCTTTCCAACTTTGAATTTCACGAACTATGCTCACGGTACCAACTGCACTACTAATTAGATTGTGCTTACAAGCACAAACTTTTATCCGTTCATTAGACTAAGTGCAAAAATTCACAGAGGTGGAAGGACGCTAAAGTAATTAACGTATTTACAGGAATTAAGCAATGAAATAATAGCCGTACTCAGCCGTGATAGAGTCCAGTATCTACATTTTAGTTGCTACAAAAAGTTAGGTAATGGCTCTTGTGGATAACACATCGACGAGTATTTTGTGTATTTTTGTTTACATCTCACAAGATTTCACATTAACACATGGCATTTGTTCCACTTTGCTGCAAGGAATAAAAATGTCTTAGAGTTCAAAGTGCTCAGGCAACGACATGACTTAGTACAAAGCAGGCTGTAAACACGAAATTGAACTCAAACTCGGGTTTTTTTTACTAACTGAAACTTAAACTACATAAACGTCGATCGAGTTCATTAAATGAGTAATATTGAAATGACAACAGTAAATGACATTTTGCACTGATGTAGGTCTTAAAGACTGGTTTTCGATATCTTGGCCCTAACCTTTGAAGCAATAGCGCATTTAGAAGAGGGGCCATTGTGCCATAGCTCCCCCCTCTCTTTGGGCCTTAACACTAAAATTCAAAAACAAGTTAGTTACATTCGTGCCAACTTTTGACACATTTGTCTTCAGGCTACACGCCAACAGTGTTAGGCGTTGATGGCGTCAATTGTCGCGGACAAATTTTGTTTATGCTGACGCTTAAGAAGCTAATTTTTTTCTGTTAACGGAACGGGTGTCGCCGTAAACCAGCGATTTTTAACGTTAAGTGTCAATATTTTTACGACTCATTCATAATAATCCTTTATATCAAATAAAATGTTTTAACTTCAAAGCTGGAACTTTAAAAACAGTTTTTAGTTTTGATAAAAATCTCTGTAAGCCTTTTTTTCACTTATTTCACAAACGCCTTTTTGCCTTGTTCTACACATTTTGCTAGATGCTGAGACAATAAATGCCATTTCTGCTGGCTTCAGCTTAAACCAGACGTTCTTAAACAATTTTAACATGGACCACCAAAATAACTTTCTAGTTTGTCCGGACACCTTTGCGGCTTAGTCCAGAAGGCGAACTAGTGACACCCCCTCTGGCATTTTTGTGATCGTCTTGTTCTAAAGAGTTTTTGTTGCTTTGGAGACCAAATTGTGAGAAAATAAGTCAAAATCAGAGTCAAGAAAAAAATTGATCTCCAAAATGGGCTTTGATGTTTCGGAATTAACATTTCCAATGGGCCTTCATAGACCCTAAAACCTTGCCAATGACCTCAGTTCAAGAACCCATGGTTTAAACTGACACCTTATTTTTTCATCTTGTCAACCAGTTAAAATTTTTAATGCGATCAGTAAGTTGAACACTGCCTTCGAAGGTACTTGGACAGCATTGGTCAAAAAATTTTCGTAAAACAAACTTTTTTGAGATATAGTAATAAATATTATTTTGTTGATTGATGCCCTGATAATGTGATAATTTTCATTGCTAAAACTTTCATTATTCATTACACATTTTAATTGCCAAAGCGCTGATACATGTATTACAAGCTAAACTGTAATATATGTTTACAAAGTACTAATCTATTGTCTCACTTAGTGCTACTGTCAAAATTCTTTTTACATTTGTCAAAACAACCACTTTTCTAGCGTCAGTTTAAACTGACGCAAGTAGCATAAGGGCACAGATTTTTCCATGAGCAAAACGCTACCGGCGACATTTTAATGTGTCATTATCACGAAGAGTGTTAGCCTAGCAGTGAACAGACTAACTACGTTTTCCCGAAGGTCTAGTAGTATTTGCATATCGCCTATAGTCGGCTTTAGGCCTAATTCTATAGTCAAGAACCGCCAGGTTTAATAGTGCCTAGTTATTATGACAACGGCTTTAGCAGAAACTTGATATAGGGGGCATAACATTGCGGCACCATACTGTGGCAGTAAGTTTGTTAACATATGAGCGCGTTTAACAAAGGCTATTTAAATTTTTTAATTCCGAGGGGCCACGGTCCTGCTTTCCCTCTGCCAAAGCATTTATGCTGACTACATACCTTTCTTACTCAGTTTCGACATTATTTTTCATATCTAATCAAAAATCATAGAGAAATTAGGTGATTAATTTCTCTGGAACATTTGCCGCTTTTACACTCGATCCTCGTTAATCCGGATTTCGGTTTATACGGACAGTGAGTCCGAAGGGCCGACAAATGAATTTAAACAACTCGCGCCTCGCGTACTGCCAGATAGGTGGCTACCGACGCTCGTAAACACCGTGTTTGTCGGGTGTTAGTGAAACATTCTGTCGTTCCGTACAAAAACACAACGTGAGTGAACGGAAAACTACCGGTATGTCATTTTATGAGGTAACGGCGAAAACATAAAAGAAAATTTAATTTATTATGTCACATTACTGAAACAATCGAACACAAAAAGTTAAATATCTCAAAGCATGAAATTCGCCCGCGTTGTGTTTTTGCAAGAAACGGCAGAATGCTTTGCATTTTTCAGTACAAACAGCTTTCTTAAAACTCTTAATTGCGCCTTCCAAGTCTACAGAGCGTAAGTGAATGACCTAAATAAATACATTTGGGTGCCGGTGTAGTATATGATCAACATGCATGTTTCTGGTATAGCTTGTGATCTCCATCCAGCGATATTACAAACGCTAATTATCACCGAACCCTAACAAATTTTGATTGTACAGGGTGGTCCATAACTCCATACCCATTGACATGTCATCATGCTGTAGTTTATTATGCATGTATTATTATGCAAATTCTTGCTTTTCAGAGAAAATGTATTAAAAATGAAAGTTGTGACACACAAGTAATGTGGCAGATCAAAGTCAATTTCTACTTGAAGAGCGGATTATGCAGAGAATTATGTAGGCATGATATTGATGTATTGTGCAACGCCCAAATTATAATGACTAATATTTATATCGCCCAACACACAAAATTATAATGACGCCCCAGGCGTGAGGCAGTTTAAGAACCATTGGTATACATTACCTCTTACATTATCGTAACTCTAGCCTTTGAAACATGCGCTTTCAATGCGGTTTTGTTTATTGCTATATTTCTTTCTTTGTCTATTGCTATATTCCTTCAACCCCGTGTAATATATTAGATCACATGGGGTTGAGGAACTATAGATCGAGGACGACCGTAGAAGACCTGGAAGAAGCAAGTGGTGAAGGAGACAGAGAAGATGGATTTGAAGGAGCAGGATGCCCTGAATTGAGCAAAGTGGAGAAGTGGAGTGCGAGAAATTGAAGAAGGAATGGGGTAAATCCGGCCATCTCTGCTAAGGGGACAATACCAGATAAAAACTGAATAACTACTATTACTACTACTTTGTTTAGACTAAAGCAGCAACAGTGGCACGCAAATTGAAAAACTTGGCATAATAATGCTTTACAAATCAGCTAAAAATCTTGAATACACATGATGCTGAGCAGTACTATGACGTAGTTCAGCAAAGTATTTTAGATACAATAGATTTGAATTGCTTGGCACTTACTTTAATAAATTTACTGCTTTTTGAATTCACTAAGCAGATAGTACTGCAGTGACAAGCATTTTCCAAAAACATAACAGCACAGCCATCGCTAAATGTACACGCATAGCTTAATTATTGTTGCAAAAAACTGCTGTTCCAATTTATTTGACCTTATTGCTTAATGTTGAAACTACACTGCCATGCAAGGATTATTTTAGATTATACCTTCACTCTTCTAACTTCAGCGGCTTGAAATTCTGCAGTGCAATTGTGATGCACAAACCCCATTCCACCCATGAGCTAAAAGCAAAGCAAAGAGTTATATCGGAAAAAAGCAATACCTACACAACAAGAATATTTGTTACCATCCTTTACAGTATCATGTCATACATCAGGGGTCACCAAACAGACGATATGCATCGCCTGCCAGTCTGTTTTATAAATTACTCAAAATTATTTTATGAGTTAATGATGGATCTTCAAAGAAAATAATAGGTCTTCACCACCAATTCTGCTTGGGAAGAGTAAATTTTAGGCCCCGCAATTCCTAAAATTGTTAATTTGACACTTGATCTCAAGAAAAAGATCTTCACCCCTCATTCAAATTGGACAAACGTAAAATTTAGCTCCGAAAATAGCTTCAATTTTTCGTTCAATGCTTGACCTGCAAAATGAAAAATGGTCTTTACTGTTGCTTTAGAGCAGAAACACCAATGGTAACAAACTGGTAGCCCCCACCATGATTAAAGTCAAAAAAGTATCCCATGATTCAAAGAGGTTGGAGACCCCTGTCATCAGGCCTGGAAAAAATGCAAAGTTTCCCGGAAATCAGTTTTTTGAACTAAAAATTTCCCGCGGCTTGCAATGGCGATTATGACGTCATAATTGTTTAACACCATTCTTTCCGGAGAAATCTTCGCGCAAAATGTCGATAGCTAAAGCATTACTTTATAGTTCTTAATATATGAGCAGTCCTTAATTATCTATTCATCGTCTTTTATTATAGTAGGCTAACGTAAGTTTCACCGGAACAAACAAAAATCATCAACTTGCTGCAATCTGCACGAATACAAAGGCAGTAGGTCACGTACTTACGATTACGTCTATTGTGATGTCATCAGTATGACTTGCTCGTAAAGGATGCGCCGACTTGCACGATGCGACTTTAAACTACCGATTGTTCACTAATGGATGGGCCTAGCTTTAACGTAGCTAGATTGCCGATTTATCACAAACACTTCAAAAATTTTTTTCAGAAATTTCATCTCAAAATTCTTTTTTGGAAAATCGGTGAAAATTTCCCGGGAATCTCATTCCCAGATTCCCCATTTTTTCCCGGCCTGCCCGTCGTACAGCAAGATATAATACAGCAATGTAGTTCAAGAATTCATAAAAATGTAGCAGCAAAAAAAACAAAATTGTACATCTCTGAAGTGCGCTTTAAATGGACTATTAAAACATGCACAAATGGATGATTAGAAGCTTAAAAAAGCTAGTTGGCTTTTGCAGTAAGCAATAACAATAAATAATAATAACAAAGCAAAAAAAATAAACTCTCTCTTTCTCTCACCGCCATTCCTATTGCCATATCTGATTCAGTTACAGTATCCATAGGTGATGATAATAAAGGAGTTTTAATTGTGATTCGTTTCGTCAGTGCCGAAGTTAGGTCCTGTAAAATAAAATTAAAATTACTGTAATGGTAAACAAAACTACTAAGCTGCCAGGCAAGTATATCTTTGATATTTTTTAATTCTATTGGTCTATAGGACCATACTTATAATGTTGCGTTTAAATAAGAAGAAACAAACAATTTTTTCTACATTTGGGTTACAGGAAAACCTACAAACTAAAGAGTTGGTACCACTTTCAATTTACACTGATATGGAAATGTTTGCACTTTTTTGCCACAAACACAGCAATACAAAATATATCACACAAAACTACGTATAGTAATTCGTTTAGTTACATAAAGTTTTAAAATCTGTTTAATCATGTTAACGCATATCTTACCACTTCATCAGCAGTAAAATCAATAAATCCAGGTAAAATAAGAAAATCACTGCAAGCATAAAATGTGTTGATAAAATTGAACATGCATAAACATAAAAAACAAATGCCACAATAAAAACCTGGGATATATCAGGTTGGAACGAAAGTTCTGTCCCCTTTTAGATTTAATATTTTCATGAACGATTATACTTTGTGGATATATTATACCATGAACGATTATAGCATGTGGGAAGAGGTCATTAATAAGAATGGTGATCATGCTGATGATTAAATAAAGTTGTATTTTGCTTAGTTTTTATTTTCATTTAAAAACAACAAAAGCGACAGAACTTTCGTTCAACTAATAGTTCAATGGCTCTGCACTGAAAAATCTCCCTTTCTGGTTTTTGATTCTTCTTGTGTGCCGAAATAAGAGCACTACACTTGAAAATTTAGATATTTGTTGAAAAAAAAATCATAACTGTTGTCAAATTGCAAGTGACACAAACACCATCACATTTCCTATTATTTAATAACATGGGCCTTGATGCAAAATCAATGTATAATCAAATGATAAAGTAATCAAAAATAGTTGATCCATAAAAAACTACGTTGATAACCACTGCATTTAAGACCTGGTAACAATCACAGCAGCCTGAACCAATAATTGGGAAATGAGCAAAACATGTCTTATATCAAAAGTATGCCTACTCTCAAAACAAATGCAGACGTACAAGCTTGTTTAAACTAACTGCATTAAAGCATCAGAGCATGATAAATATTACAGGGCTACTTAATAAGCAGTTCAAAAAACAAAGCACAATATTTTTACAGAGTATTTTCCGTAATCTTCCTTATTTTTCAAAAATTTGTGCACTCTATTTGGCAATTATGTTTTGACAGTTGCTGCTGCTTTTGTGGTCATGATACCACATGAGAATCATGGCCTCATTTCTGGCTGTGATGAAATTAACTTCAACAAAAGTGTAAGTAAGTAAAACAAATAGTACAGTAAATTGGCCGTATGACATGTTACCAGAACACATTACTTGTAAGTCAAGCCATCACCGCTTCCAAGTAGCTGTGATGATGTCAATCCATCTTCGGGAACATAACTTGTTTCACCACTAATTAAATATTCAGCCATGTTTCTGATGACAAAATTGATCAAAAAATACAGGTATAAAGCTTTTAAGCTTCTACAATACTATAAATATATTTGGCTAACTGCAGTCATCAAGAAATCTTGGGTCAATAACAATAGAATAACTTTACGCATACACCTGCATTACAGTTATCAGAATCAATTTTAATGGCGTGGTGCATTTCTATCAAGCAAGCAGTGCAACTGAACAGAAGAAACAGAAACTTTCTTTAGAAAGACATAACAACACAGCCAATGCAAGGTTTAATTGCATGATTACTACCACAAAGAACAGTGCTCAAACCAATTTAAACACAACAGCACAATGCAGAGTGTAAAACAAATAAGGTATATAGTGCACAAGTTTGGTGTGAAGAGCAAAATAAAAGGTTATCATGCCACAGGATTTTTATACTATACCATGTTAAAACAGCATGTAAAACAGTAACACTTAGATCAGTTTATGGAAGACACTCAGAATAACCCTGTATCATCTGCTGTTATTAAGTTTTGACTGCTTAAACTTGATCAACCAAAAGACCAAAATAAATATGGTTGGCAGCTATTTGTTTTGAGACAAGATCTGCAGTTTATTAGTCTATTAACTGAATAGGTATAACTATGGATGAAAAATAGAAAGTGGCTATATTATCATCAACAGCATTTCACCTTTGGAGGCTGCTTTGCCATCACAATCTATGTGAACTTAAATAGCCATATTTTCTATAATTCTGGAAGTGATGCTGAGGTGTACAGTAGTGGACAGTGCAGCTGTCTTCAAATATGATGATTAGAGGTTTGAATCTTTGCTGGCAGAGTACTCAGACAAAGGCAGTGTACACTGGAGTGGGGTACCGGTATGTAAACATGCAGAAGAGTGTACACTTGAGTTGTAACTTTTTTAGTTTGCCATTGAAATTGACTAATTAGAAACGACCAAAAGTTGCATGCTCCACATGTCATAAACATTAACCAGACACAAATGTCTGACGCCAAAATAGCCTCCAAGGGTTAAATGTTGTTGACAGAAAAATAACACTGCCTAAAAAACACGTTGCCAATAAACCAAATAAGAAACAATAAGATGCTCTTAGAATAGCTAACATCACATGGACCTGTGGATCTTCTCTCTATTCTGCACTAACTAGCTAACAGATTAAACTCCTAGGTACCGCCTTAGCTTAGATCCATTAACATGATTAAAATTATTAATTCACTTGACAACCATGCTAATCATACTCAAGTGTATCCCAATGTCTTGCAGCAGTATCAATCATTCGCTTATTAATCTGTTAGCAGGCTAGACATTTATTTCCTACCTTTAGCTCTGTGTTACAGCGTAGCCTATACTGTGCAGTAATATTGCTTAAAATAACAAACCTAAACTCGCAACCTCCACTACAGTTTGATGATGTTAAGACTCAACAATGCCTACCCTGCTGGCCGGATACAGAGTTACCTGATGAATTCAGTTCCTTGGCGTTATTCAAACCTAAAATTCTTACCAGTAGCCAAAGTCTACAGAATATGAAAGGGCAGGAAAGTCGTTAAAAAAATAAACCCTGTCAATTCAAGACTTTAGGGCCTGTGTTTTGAGGCTGGTTTCCATTTGGCGTAACCTGCCGGCAAAACGTAAATATTTTGTTTCTCTATTTGAAGTTATTCTACAGGCAAATACGCTCTGCACATAAAATTGAACAAAAGAAGAAAGAACTTTACGTTATTTACGCGTAATAGAACTCAGTTTTCACTGCATTCTGGCATATTCTTATTAGTCTGCCACTTAAATCGGCATTACCAACTAAACCACGTTTATCCATGCGGTAGTCTTAATCATTAGAGCGTGTCCGCTCTGTTCCGCAATATCCGCTTTGTACAAGGTTTGAGTATGATTGGGGTTTGGATTTGGGTTAGTTGCAGTGCCATCGCTACGAGGTGGCCAGGGGGACTGTGTTCCCTGTTACGGATGCTAGTACCTTCCTATTTTGGGTTACTCTAAATTCTTTGTTTTGTTTGGAGCACCGCGTAACGACAAGACTACAAACAATAGTATTATGAAACTTTGATTTCTGATGTAAAATAACGCTCAATTCAATAAGATTCTCGTTTGACGCCATCGATTCTTTGCAAACTTGTAGCACAATCAACTACTGCAACACAATAACTGTGACGCAATAAACCGTCTTATCAACAGTTACAGCAGATGTTTTCATTTCGCTCATTCATTGAGGATATAAAAAGCCCAAAATGAGTTTGAGAGATTGATTGCAAAGTTCTAATTGTAGAGTACGTTAGTCGGGATTGGCGCCCTAGCACTCTACTGAGATTGAAATTCGTTACTCACTGCACCGTATAAATCCACAAGCCAGCAAACGATCAAGTTGTTGTATTACTAAAAGCGTATAAATACAGCTCAAGGTAGAAAAGTGACTTTGACTACAGCAAACAGTGCAGATTTCACATTACTGATAAGCAGTGTCATGCAGTGGTAAACAAATTAGTTTACTCAACAGATAGCCAATTCCTAAATCAAAACATAACACAATTAATCAACTATTACTGTCTAAGTTATAGGCTATCCTCTATTTACCAGCAAAGCAATATGTGACATTATTTCTCGCGTTTTTAAGAAAGCTAAACAGAGTTTCCATTAAAAACTATACGATTGTTACATTAACAAAACTTCAAGTGGGGAAAATATCTAACCCTAATGCAAATAAAAGTTTGCAAAGTCTCAGATCGTCTGATAGATGCAGTGCACCTACAACATCTGCCGCAAACAGGCCTATGAAAACACGAAAATCTGCTGATGCTAATGATTTGGGAGTTGACGACGGGAAGCAAGTTAGGTTGCGCGCTTATCCTGTAAGGATGTGTGGGACCAAGAAAAGATACCTCAATGCTGCGTGGCATCAGAGGTTAGATTGGTTGAAATATTCTATCTAGTTTGATGCAGCTTTTTGCTTTCCTTAACGCAATTTTGAATCTAGAGACTTTCGAAGAATAAGTTGTGAATCAACTTTTATAATCGATGGCTATCGTAATTGAAAGCATGCTACCATAATGAATAGAGGTATTTCCAAGCATGCTGCCTCCAAAGAACACTTAGCATGCTACAATACCTGGAAAGAAAAAAATCAAGTGATCTGAAATGGGTAAGGAAATTACCTCATTAGTCAACACAGAAGCAATTGAAAGAAATTGCTACTATTTTTTACCTTAAATTGACTTGGTAGCTTTTTTTGGCTACTCATCTATTGGCATTCATAGGAAAAATTGACACATTTGAAAGCGAAGACAAAAAGGGAAACGGACTCGTTTTAAGTTTGTTTGAATGCACTGTTGGAAAAGACCAGCGTTTACGTGCAATCATTAAAACTATTTTACGACATGCAACGTAGGCTACATCAGCCCCGATATGCAAAACGAACTTATTTCTGCTATGAGGTCAGTAGTAACCGAGGGTATTAAGAAAGAAATTGAAAATTCTTGGTATACTATCAAAGTTGATGGCACCAAGGGGCAAGGACCCAACTGGTGTAGAAAACATTTCCATATCCATTGGTTTTTTTGACGAGCATTTTTTTGAAAGTACAGTCATGAACAAAAGTTTAAGACCACTATGCAAAAGTGACGATTTTCAACATTTAGCATGTGATTGCATTAGCCCTATTTTATTGTTACATCTTAAGTTTGTTTTCTTCGTTGTGTTTCATTTCGCACCAATTCTTACTTCTGTCCACATTTTCTGGTTGATTTTTTTGCTATTTACTGATTTTTTTTGGTGCCTAAAGTGGTCAAAAAAAAGTCTCTAAGCGAGGTTCAGAGGGCTCAGATAGTTGCTTTACACGGCCAAAATCTATCTGAAAGGCAAATATCTGCTCAAATGGGGTGCAGCAAGACAGCAGTGCATCAAGCGATTGCGAAGTACCAACAGGATGGCTTCTATACCGACAAGAAAAGTACTGGAAGACCGCGTGTCACCACTGCACGGGAAGATAACGTGATGAGGAGGATAGTTGTGAGGTCACCCACGAGTTCAATGAAGAAAATTAGGGCCGAATTGTTGCGCAGAGGTCGTCAAATTAGTCATATGACCGTTTCCACGCGTTTATCCAAACAATTTAATATGAAGTCATACAAACCGGCCAAAAAAACAGGCTTACTGCGGCTATGAAAGCCAAGCGTCTACAGTTTGCTAATAATTATCAACATTGGACTGCCGAGTAATGGGCAAAAGTGCTTTTTTCCGACGAATCAACCTTCCAACAGTTTGTGGTTAGAAAGAGGCACGTCCGTAGACCAACTGGAAAACGTTTTGATAAGAAATATACCATACCAACAGTGAAACACCCTCCTAGTCAGATGGTTTGGGGGGCTATGTCCAGAAATGGTGTCGCTACTCTCAGTTTCCTGCCTCCAGAAACCACTATGAATGGACCAAAATACGTGCAAATGCTCTCAGAGAAGCTAAAACTTCACCTGCAAGTTCACAATTGTCAAATATTTATGCAGGATGGCGCCCCTGGCCACCGTTCTAAAGTTGCAAAAAATTTTCTGGATAGCAACAACATCGACCTTCTCGAGTGGCCAGGAAACAGTCCGGATTTAAATCCCATCGAGAATCTGTGGACCAACATGAAAAATAAAGTGTCGGAAAAGCAACCATTAAGTGGCGCAGAGTTGGTAAAAGCGATAAAGGAAGTCTGGGTAAAAGAAATATCCAAGGAGTTCTGCCAAAGTTTGATCGAAAGTATGCCAAGAAGAATCAAAGCTGTGATCAAAAACAGAGAAGGCCACACAAAATATTGAGAATCGGAACATTTTTTGTATATGATTGTTTAGATTATATCGTACTGTCCTCTATGTGTTTATGATTGATTGGGTGCGAAATAAAACAATTTGCCAAATGTAAATAAAGTGTTATACTACCTTGTGCTTAAAAACTCGTAATAATTTCAAGTGGTCTTAAACTTTTGTTCATGACTGTAGTGGAACGTCTTTTTGGTTTATCAAGCTCCGATTCGGGTGATGCGAAATCAATTACTGACGTAATTTTGGCGGAACTTATTAAAGAAGGACTGACTTCATCAAAGATACATGTATTTAGTCAAGTTATGATGGCGCATCTGCAATGGCAGGGCACTGTGGAGGAGTTCAACGTCTATTGTACGAACGAGAAAACAGAAAGATTCCTTAAGTGCACTGCCTGAACCATCAATCGCACCTTGTAGTGGTGCACGCAATGTCGGTTGAACCAGCGATCAATGATTTTTTGTAGGTTTGTGGTAGTGCTTACTATTTTTTTCGCAACCCTCCGGTTGCACTTCACTATAATCGTAAAAAGTGAAAACGCCTGCCTGAGCAGAGATGGACTGGTCATCTGACTACAGTAACAGCTGCTCTTAATTCTTTTGAACATATAACAATCCTTCTCCAAGAAATGAATACTTCAAGGACCAATAAAGCAGAAACACTTATAGAGGCATCAGAACTACTTTGAGAGATATAGAAACAAAGTTTCTTGTTCATTGCAAAGATGCTCTACCAGGTATGCATTACTATATAATCAATCTTATTGTCTCAATTTTGAATAATCTGTTGATAGTGACAATTAAATTTATAAGCTTGCGCTCTGTTTGTTTGTCTCGTTATGCTGTTAAGCCACCCTAACGGCAAGTAAACTGCTTGGTTTTCATATTAAAATACAAGCAATTAGGTAGCTTGCCTCAGATCTTAGGAGAAGCTCATACCACAACCCGTTTCAATGTTATGGCGAGCGTGATGGCTTATAATATTGAATAAATATAACATTTCGGGGCTATGACTGGTTTCGGGACTATCTGCTTTACAGACCTGAATTCATTTCCCCTGACGAGACTTGAAAAATGGTGGGCTATTCACAGTTTCCCTGCTTGGCGCTCATGAAGACAAAGGTAGTGTGGGGAACAAGCCCGCAACTTTGATAGGCATTGTTTAGCAAAGGCATTTAACGTTACATCTGATGCCTCCATATTTACAGTAGCAGACAGGTGGTGGGGCTGAGCAGTCTTCGTATTGTGATGCTCAGTGAAACAAAGGACTAGGAAACAACACTCATCAGTTCGTATAGATGTGCCAAAAACTAAGCATCTAACTCATACGAAAAGATCGAACATCTTTTTTGTGCTCATATTTACTTGGCATTTCGTGTTTCTTCACCAAATATTGTATAATACAATATTTTACATGCAAATATTGTAAGCAAATGCAAGAATATTTTCATGATGTTATGTTTAGAGAAAGTTGATATCGTGTCCAGGAAGCGAGGATTTTCACGAAAAGTATTTAAATTGCTCCACGCATCGCTTTGCCTTGTGGTGGACCGTGGCCACAGATTGGCACTCCAAGTGTTTGATTTATTTTCTGTAATTTTGCTGTTCTACAATCACAAGTGATGTCTCTGTTTCAAGAACAGCCTCAGGCCACTAGTTGGCTATGATAATGTAAAATGCAGTGATTGAATGTGCGTCGGCAATATGGATTACCCGTTGATGCTGTTTGGAAGCTGATTGATTAAACATTACCCTAACAAGGTGTTTGTGTTAACGTGGTCTCAAAGAGCCCAACGTGTATTACCTAGTGGAGACAAGCAGTCCCACCAAAAGATTGCAAAACAGAACCACCAAGGTTATTCCGTTTTAAAGCGGCTATTTTTATATTGTATTTTATAGGTTCTAAGTTGGTTTGCTCCATCCAGCAATATTCTTCAAGCTGAAAATACTGACTTATCAGCTGGGAAGATATTTGTTGCCGCCTGTGTTGAAAACATTCAGATTCTTAGAACAGAAGTGAAATTTTGTGATATTTGGGATGAGATTGTTACTCAAATTGATGCTCATTCAAGACGAACACGACGTGATAATCGATTGCTACTAGACTATGTATTGAATGAAACAACGGGAAATAATGAAATGAATAAAGACGAAATGCGAAGATTATTTTATAGTACATTGGATCGAGCCATCAGTGAAATAGACGTGCGTTTTAGCCCACAAAATACAAAACTACATGCTGCTGTCCTTGCTCTTCAACCTGAAAATAGCAAGTTTTGGGATGTAAAGATTGTGCAGTCTCTTTTGGATTTGGTAGACTGCACAAGTGTGGAAGCAGAATTTGATGTTGCCAAGTCGTACGTTGCAAAATTCACCATGATAAAAAGACAAAGTCGACAACAACCAAACTCTTTTTTGAACATTGTGAAGAACTTTAGGCGATGTCTACTGCACATCTTGCACTGAAACTCGGAGTCACTCTCTAAGCCTCTACTGCAAAGCGTGAGAACTCTTTCATTTTTTTGAAAATTATCATGCGAGATCGCAGGCAATTAACGAAGTACGCTGGCAAAGCCCATCTTGCGTTTGAAAGCGACTTGACAAAAAAAACTAAAAACTAATTGGAAAGAAAACGTTTTTCGACAGTTCAGTACTGCAAATTGTAGACTGCAGTTTTTTTAGTTAAACTCAGTTGATTTACTTTATTTAAAACTTTTTAGTGTACTTTATTTCACAGTATTGGTTCGGCACTTCGATGTTTTTTCTTAAAAAAATTTATTATTTTAGTATTCGACGATGTTATTTGGTGATCTGAGTGTTGATGACGTTTTTGGGATAGCCGTTGTCCAGTAAACATTGAACTGAGCAAGAAAATATTACTGGACAATGGTTATCCTAAAAACGTCATTAACACTCAGATCACCAAGAAAATCACTTAGTTTGTCAGCCTTAAGCGATTCGACCCAGAAAAGTGCCCGGTGTATTTGAGGGTCCCATGGATTGGTAAGCCCTTCACAAACTTGGAAAAAGAAGTCAAAATCGCCGTGGAAAACTGCTATGGCTCCGTCAGCACCCGCTTGATCATTATATCAAAGCGCATGTTGCCTGTGGCCCGCAAGGATGTTCTACCTACCACTAAGGAAAGTTAAGTCATATATGAATATAAGTGCCACTGTGATAGCCGGTACATAGGGCGAACATCTCAACGGCTACACGATCGCATCAAGCAACATGTTTCGCAATGGTCAAGACAACAATTGACCGGTCCACGCCGATCTCAACCACATAGATCGTGCAAACGAAAAGACACTAAATCGGATTGTGACTCTGCCATTGGTCAACATCTTTTTAGATAATGATCAATGTTCATTAAACTATGATAACAAGCGGTTTTCAATCCTCACCATAGCACCTAGCTCTTTCCACCTTAATCTCTTATATCAAGACCCAGCGCCTGGCTTTATGCAGACAGAAAGAGTTTGTTTACGCTCTCAAACTCTTTCGATAATTGCGGCATTTGGCCTTCTGCTGCGCTTTCTTTAACTTCCGCTATTGCGAAATCTTTCTTTTGCGCGCGTTACAATATTAGCACTATCATTGGCTCGTCTTGATTGCCTAACGTCCAAATTAACCAAACAAAACACTTACTTACTCTAGATCAGGTTTTCCCAAACTTTCAGGTCATCGGTACCCTCTGGACAATTTATAGATTCGCTCGTGTACCCCCAAAATTTTCTCATATTTTTGGCTGCTAAGCTCAACTTGCTCTGATGCACAACTTATTTTCTATAGCTAGACAACCCATTACATTCCTTCTAAGTTTGCTAAAAACTTTAAAATTGATTATTTTATTTTAATATGAAAAAGCTGCGTGATTAATACTAACGGTAACTAACCAAAGCACACAGTGTTTTTCATAACAATGTAATCCAAGCTTAAACTAACGCTACAATCAAACTAACAGTACCGTATATCGGCTGAATAAGCCCAGCAATCCTAACTAATGTGATGGATGAGCCTGCTTTTTAGCAACAAGCTTATTAATCGATACCAGGTGAAATATTAGCAAGAGCACAACGAAGCTGTTTTGCTTTCCATGCTGTGATTGGACAAAATAAGTCATGTGAAGTACCAAAGTGTGCTTGGTAGTTACTGTAGTTCTAGTTAAAGCTTCACTACGGTGAAAATGTGACTTCCTAAGGAGCTCTTAAACTCAGGTCTTCAAATTATTAACATCAAGTGATCAAAAATATTTTAAGGCAGAGTAAAAGTTCTGGAAACAACATCCTTTTACTTTATCCAATGTACCCCTTGAAAAGTCAAAATGTACCCCAGTTTGGGAACCCCTGCTCTAGATCTTCCCTTTTGACGCGATATTGCCACTGATGAGAGCGTCACGGAAAGCACGTGATGATAACTTTTTATGACAACAAAATATAAATGCTGCGAAGTATTTCGTGATGAAATTACCCACTTAAACAATTATTATTGCGCAACAGCTAAGGCGCAGACAGATAAATTTGGCAGGAATAATATTTCCAAAAATTTTGATATTTTGAAAGAAGGGTTTACCAAATTTATAAAATTCTTATTGACTGAAATTTGTATTTGACTTTATACAGATAAAATTTAGTTGCCTAGTTTCATTCTGCGTTGACAACAAATTACGGAAAGGTTGATAAAATATTTTGTCGTTGCTTTTTCATTTTGTAAGTTTTTGCTTACCGGTCACGGGAAAACCTAAGCGGTTGTGCGGAGAACATTTTGATGTTGAAACCCACTTTGCACTTGCCAGTACCGCTGGCAGTGACACAGTGCATTTCTACCAAAAGTCTACCATCAATCAAGGGAAAATACTGTGCAGCACTTTTACCCAGAGCGCAAAACGCAAATCCCATGCGGGCATTGAACTCGCAATCTCACGATTACAAGCTTGCACGCAGCAATGCTGTCGACAAAATCCAAGGTTTAAAAGGGGGAATTAAAATTTTAACGTCTCTGTTGAAAACCTCGCTGCTATTTAACCTCAATACTTGACCGACTGGGTGGTAAAAGTGGTCTTAGCGTTGGCGTGCTGATCAGGCGTGCGCTTCGCAGTCGGAAGACATGGATTCAACTCCCTTGCCGAGGCATGGCAAGACGTTGAAGACGGTATTGGCATTTTCAGCTTCCCGTCTTGGGGCTCGGCAGATAAGGGACAGAGGAAAAAAGCAAAAACGAGTTTTCTCTCAGCTAAGGCACTAAACGGAATAGATTACCTTTAGTGGGGGATTCAAAAATTTAACACCAGGTTCTGTTACTAATAGCAGTAGGCCGCGGTAATACAGATATCAAGTTATGTTAAGATTTGTGCTAAGGTTTACTAAGCCCACTTTTTAACGGATTTGCCTAGCTCATGAAATTCCAAGATCAGACGCGCACGAACTGCTGAAAACATCTAAATCTCACCATTGGACATTTCCATCTTTTTAAAGACAGACAGGTGGTGGAGTTGACCAATATGAAGATTGAAGTAACCCAAAACCTGACAAAAATCGCAGAGCAGGAGCTTGTACGCATGAATAGATAAGCCTGAATACTGGAATTTGTCCGGAGAAATTGGGAGGAGGCCATGGTTTTTCGTTCTATGCGCAACAATTAGATACAGCATAACTCATACAAAATAAACAATAAAAAATCAATACCGATAAAAAAGGAATTTTTGCTTTTTTTTACAAAAAATAAGCGATTCAAAAAGTTTTAGGCAGCCCATATATTGGGAACGACTGCGTTACACGATTTTGAAATTATTTCGAAACAAACATTCTACATAGTCAGCGAGAGGTTCGAAAATATTACACTATGTACTCTTGTATTCAATTTTTTATGAAAGCGCTCTTAATTTTCGGACACACTGTGAGATTTAATTTTCTATCTAAAGCCAAAGTCAAGAGGTAGTTTGCAGCCACAATAAAAAGTGGTAGCTCTTCCATTTCTATCTATACAAAATAAGGCAGGCCAAAAGTGTAAATTAAAACTTTTTTAGGGCAAGGTACAGCAATATAGGCTACTGTAATCTGCTTCCTGTTGTGTTGAGCAACTTTTCGTATGAGCAGGTTTAACAACAAAAGCTATTTCGATTTTTTATAATTCCAGATGGACCAAACCTCTTAGCGGACGCCTGTGGAAATACAGAGTGTTTCAAACGGATTACATTTTTCTACCTAACACATGACTTTCCCGCAAGAAAGTTTAAGCCCGTTATAAAAAGAATAAAGCAAAAGTTGTGGTTGGTTTGGGAAATGCATTTTACAATGATTCCTTTTGCTTGGCCGCCACTTTTAAGCAAAAAACTTGTGAAAAGCAGTGGAAGCAACATGTTGCAACTTCTATTGTTCGACAAATCAAGTAAAAAAAAAACAATTTTCTAAAAATTTAAAAAAAAGGCTTTCAAAAAAAAGAGTTTGGTTTAAGTTACAATAAGCTATCGTAATTCGCGTTTTGTCTATCAGTTATATTTGTTTTCTTAGATGCACGAAAACGGATTTGATTGCTTTCTAAATCACAGAAAAACCTTAAACAAAATTAAAAACTTTTGCGCAATTTCTGAGAAACTTTCGCAGTCCGCCTATAAACCCGCCTGGGGCAAAAAGCTATAGGAAAGCTTACTTGAAAATAGGTAAGGTTATCATAAAACAAGATTCTTCTTTGCAATGGCTTCCATAAACATGGATTTCTACGAGTCTTTCGCATGGTACATATTGACTAAAGTATTTCTTAGCACTCTTACTGGTACTAGGGCATTGTCGGCAGCCAGTGCTACCGGCGACTATTTATTTGAAAAACTAAGATAACAGCCTACAAAAAAAAAACAAAAAGCTAAACCTATATTATTCACATACTTTCAACTTCCCTACAGCTCCAGATTCTCGTGTCGTACGGCATTTTAATGTGGTAGTGGCACAGTTTTGCAGTTTGATTGGAGGTGGTCTCCGAAAAAAAGAAATAAAAAAGATCCAATGCCGGTGATAGTGTTGCGATTTGCTGTTAGTTTAGCCGTCACCATCGCAGTTTTGTTGGCTACAGTGAAGTGATCTCCGAAAAAAAAAGTCCTCGTCAGTGATTGCACTTTGTTCTTCAGAATTTATGAATTTGACTCGGTCTTTACTTCATTACCATAAAAATCCACGATTCCACTATATTTGTAAAAATAAAACAAGAAACTTAGCCTTAGCGAAAATAACCAAGATCTAGATTTAGGGGCCTAGCCTTAGATAAAAAAAACAAAGACCTTGGTTTAAAAAGCTAGCGCTGGTAGCTTTGTCGGCAGCAATTGCAGCGGATCGCCTCCAATGAAATGGATGCACAAGCTGGCGTTCCCTTCCTTCTCCTACGACTTTTAATCAACAAATCAAGATTCACCTGTAAATGTTGAACTGTTGAGTGCATTTGTGTCATCACTGGAAAACAACCAAATCCGGACAGAAAAAGTGAACGAGCGATAGACTTAAGGTGTTTCTACAAAAGCAGCCGAGTAACCAACAACGTTCTTAAGCAAAAATAAGAACTGAGCTTATTGGAAAAGAACGCAACAAAGCTCCTGCTTATGTCATTGATGCAAAATAGTTGCGCGTTTTGGTCCACCTATAAATAAATTCAAAACAGATATATCACTATGACGTCATTTTCAATCACATTCAATTTTATTAAAAAAACAATGGCAGATAACATTGATATAATGAACTATTTTGGATACCGTAGGTTACTACAGTATAATTTTTTGGAAAAATCAAAAATTTGATTTACGCGTCATATTAAAAGCTGATTTGGTTTTCTTAGGCTTACATCTGCTGTAAGTCTGTCATGCATGCCTTAATGCAGGCTACTTCAAATTTCACTGTTACAGTACATCTCAAAAAAATCAAGCAAACGAAAATTACAGTATCCATCAATATCATGCAACTCAGACAACCTAAACTTCACGACAAAAGACGAAACAAAGTATGGGTGCTGCGCCGATTTGAGCAAAATTCTTTGAGTTGACGATGGCTATTTTCAATTTCGTGATAAACCTTTTTGAACAAACAGTAATTTTTACAAGCTAGATTAAAAAGAAGAGGAATGAGAACAACAGTTCAAAGGTCGATCTCGCATTGCTAATAATTATTGAACATTTCCAACACCTTTTGAGATATTTGGAAGTCATCAGGATAAAATAGTCTTAAAACATTTAAAATGTTCATGCAAAACAGTAATAACTAAGAACAACCATAAGCACTAGGAATTACCAACAATAGAATATTAGAAATAAATATCAAATCAATGTGCACTCAGGAAATAAGGTAATACAAAAACTTTACTCGGTAACATTACAAAAAAGAGTTAAAAAAACAAATTTAGTATTCAAGAACAACATATTTTTTGTATTATCGTAACAGTAAATAGTATCTCTTCTGTGCAAAACCAACTTTAAAGAGAACAATTCCCTTTTTGGTCACGATGTTTATAAGTTGTCTGGGTGCATCAAAAAAGTGTTCAGAATAAAAATTGACTGCATTGATATCCCAGGCAATACTTTGAGCAGGAGATCCTAACGAGTCTCTCTGTACCAACACAAAACAAATTCATTACAAATATCTTCGTTTCCTTTTGAGTAGCTCAAACTCAGTAGAGGCAAAACATCTCTTTTAAACAACTTTTATTACGTCTGGATCTACAGGCGTTTTTACTTCATCTGATGGGGTAACTGGCGAATTAATTTCGCTGGAAGGTGTATTAATAACACCATACTGTCCAATGAAAGAGCCATCCTCGTTAAATTCTTTTGTGTCTGCCCCAACAAAATCTTCAATTGAATCGCCCGCAACGCTATCTCCTCTTGTTCGCAAGGGCCCTTTCTTAGTCTTCCCATTGCTGCTGCCTTCTGTAAGCGGCTTCTTGACGTCATCAATATCATTTCTAAAAAAATACAAAGTTACAAATAGTGTCGAACACGTATTGAAGAGACAGCAGAGCAGAAAACAAAACAATGTAAAATTTTCTTGACATACTCACAACCACACTTTTACATATTTCGAAAAAGGTCATATTACGCAGACTAACCAAAAAAGCTAGATTTTACGTTCTTTTTTTCCGTGCTTTGCAGACCTTGAACGATTTGGTCCGCAAATATCATAAGTGTATATACGTTTTTGCGACAAAAAACATACAAAACGGTTTGGTACGGATATTCGGACAACAACAAATACTGAAGCATTACATAAATCGCCAAGCGGATGACAATATTTGTACCAAATGTATCAAAAAAAACGTGTGTAAAAGCGGACAAAAACGTACGAAAATGTATACCATGTACATCCACCTATTGTTATAACAATCCGCAACAACAAACAGGTGGGTGGTTGGAATCCATGCAACGACAAATAATCAAAAAAACAATTTATCCCACATTAAGTTATCAAAAAAGTTAATGGAACGATGAAAACTCCTTTATAAACCGAAAATTTCTCAAACGACGTTTTAATTTACCGAATCGAAAAAAATCTTTTCTGCGTTCAAGTTAAAATTAGGCCTACAGTGGAGTAGACTTGCATAGGCGCTACTGAAACTTTTCAAAGAAAAAAAAACATTAAGTCTAACAAACCTTTCTCTACTACATTACAAATTATATAAATATTAAGGAACCAAGTACGATTTCTGAAAATGTTGCATACACTTGCTGGCCGTTGACGGGGAGCAAACCAATGTTCAAAGACAACGACATAAATATTATTTCGGCATCATGTAAAGTCGATGCAAAACAAAACCTCAAAACCTAACGACGTTAGGCACCAAAGGCAATTTTTAAGGAATAAAAAATTTTCTCAGTTTGCATGCAAAATGTGATAAAATTGTAATGCTGATTTAATGCTTTAAATCGCACATTGTAGTTTAAGGATGTATAAACATTTATCATTCTAACAACATTGCTACAGTATTGGCTTGGGGATGAAAAACATTTATTAGTTTTGTAAACGCATTTTCCACAAACAATTTGGCATCAAAAATATGGCTCAATTTATCTTAATTCGTTGTAGGTTCCTGTACCTCTGCCTGCACAACTAAAGTTCCGGATATTTTTTCAAATATTGCGTCTCGTCAAAAACATGTATTTGTTTGTCAAGAATTGGCAATGAATTGCTTTCTGGCAGATTGGGCAATTAATTGTTTGTTAACCTTTGTGAGCAAATAGGAATCCCAAGCTGGTTCAATGTGTGTCTGCCACTATTCGATTTTTTTGGAACTAGACTTTTTCAAGGGCAATACCGCACTGAAATTATGGATGCATTTCTCAATGGAATTCAGATCCAGTGCAAAAAGGCAGGCACGTGCACCATGAGGTTGTATCATTTTTCGGTGTATAAATGCATTTTTTTGATAGGATGTAGATGAAAGGAACAAGTTCTCCAATGAACATCAAACTTTAATTAGTGGGAATCGTGAGTTCTATCCCTTTAATTGATACAGTACTAGTGACAAAGTGCAGCAAAACGTGCAACAAAACCGATCACCCCAAAACAAAGATATACTCACAATATCCTGTGTACGCATAAACAAAAAATTCATTTTGAAATAATAGTTTGCCAGATTTTAAAAAATACAATATTGCAGTTAAATGCAACTCCTTGAAAAAATTTTTTCCTGGCGTACTGATGCTTAGATTGGTAATGATCAAGTCATTCCAATTTATACTTTTCTGGGCAAAGTGGTCGAGCAGGTTGAGCCGTCGTATGCAGCAGCAATGGTCGTGCGTTCAAATCTCACGATGGCTGTGTTTGTTTTTCTAAAACTTTGCGGCAATGTACGAGATCAACTGCAGCGTTTGTGGTAGACCTGTGTTGTGCCAACAGTAGCGGTAACACCAAAGCATACTTGAAACACTTCGATGTTCAAATAACCGACGAATTGTTTTTCAGTGACGGAAGGAAAACAACTATATATGACACAAATTACCCGAACACAATAACTATCAGAATAATGAGCGTCAAATAAGGAAGCTGAGAATACAACATTTGAAATCTGTGGTATGACTCACTAAGGGAATCGAGCTTACGCTTCCGACTTCGACCGCTCTAACCGACAGACGCTCTAACCGCTACACCACCGCACCGGTTGCATAAAAAAAGGACTAGTGTTGCTGTAAAGGTACTTTTTGCTTGTGGCGAGAAGAGTCCAATTATTTAACAAAACAGAAAAACAAACTGTCATTAGAAGCGACACCATCATCTTAAGACAGCGTTATTGTCGAGATTTTTTTCGAAAATTAATCCAGTTGACAGGTGAAACTGGTACCCAAACACATGGATTTTCAGTGTCTATTTGTTATACAGTACTTGCAAGAAGGCAAAGTTTTCCAACCAGAGGCTAAAGAATTATAGAGAAGGCTTCAGCCTCTTGTGACCTTGTTTTTGTTTGTTGGATGTACAAACAAACCGGCAAATCTCAAAACATTTCGAGATCAGATATATCAAAAAGCTAAATACAAAAATAATTACGTAGTTAGTCAATTTGACAGCAGAAAGCTCAGAAATGCAAAACAACAATAATTAGGATTTTACAGAACAAAAATAATTAGATTAAGATAAGTACGTTACACTCACTTGTAATCGTCAGAGATCTCTCCGTTCTGAGCTTCAACAATATGCTGCTCTTTTTCAGCAACTAAAGGTAAAATAGAATTTGCAACAGGTATCTTGAACTGTACCCAATCAGGAAAGAGTCCTAGCTTATAAATGCCTCCAAAAGTCATCAATTATAGCAGTTTACTGCTGGACAGCTGATGCAGCGTATTCTAACCATATGTGCCCCATAGCCAACCATAAACTAGCTTTGTACAAAGAAATATAGTAAAACGCAACAAAATCGTATCTGGGACTAGAATAGGTGCTTCACCGGCTTAGGTAAAGCTACTCCCATTCATCAAACCTTAAGAGGCAATTATTGGGTACCCTACAAAGGCGGTCCGACTTGTTGGTGAAGGGGACAGAAACATGAAATTTGCATTCATGACAAATTTAAAATGGACTGTGACCTCCCTCTATTCCAATTCGAGTTGAACTAGCGGCGTAAACGCGAAAAGCTCTGTGACACGCTGTGCCCTCACTCAAAAAAGCAAAGTCAAATAAGCATCGCAGGAGGCTAGAAATACGTGATAACGATTCGATGCGATATTGCATTGGGGGAAAATGAAAACCACCAGAGTGGCCTAATTATTGACCAAATCAAACGGGTGTACAATGAAATAAACGCTCGACCGCCCAAGAACAAGGCATACAAGTTATCAAGGACTTAACTTGGTCAGGTGTCGGAAATAAAAATTACTTAAACAGGCAAATGTAGCTGGAGATGGCAGCAAACTTACATTTCTGCCTCGCGCGACCTTTGCTGGAAGGATAATGTACGAGCGCACTAAACCAATGAAAACATAAAAAATGACTTTCAAATCCAAGGCAAAAGTATTTATTCGTATTTGGAGAATCAAACCTCCATTTAAGTCACAGTAATTCAACCAAGCTGAAGTATTCTGCTGCAACGACAATTCCAACATCGCGTACTGCATACCTGAATATTTTCCACCCTTGCTTCTGCGAACGAAACATATGATAAGAACAATCAGAAAGAGAAGCCCGATTAAACACATGATGATGATGAACCAAATTTCTGTAGTCACACTGCCGGTAGAAACCTCTAAAAAACATTTTTTGAATAAAACGGACTATAGAATAGCAAAATTGTCAACAAACTCTGTTTGAAGCCGGTTAGAAAGCCAGTAAAGCGGATGACTTCATCCATATATGCCTGTGAGCTCATGCTGCATTTGAAAGTCAGTTAGACCACGCCTCCACGAAGGGTTGGCTGCTCGATTTTACTGCTTGTCTGCCACATAAAGATGGCGTATGCCGTTAAAATGCCTTATCCAACGGCACAACAATTAAAATTTGCAGGCTCTTTCTCCACATTGCGTCATTCCTGAGCGACTACCAAGTTGTAAATAACCTTTTAGAAGTCTTTAATACGGCATCACTAGGGGATTGAACGCAGTCAACCAGCAGCGAAACGAACTTCCAACTGCTGTCATAGTCTTTACATAGCCTAGTCTGGCTAGTCTGGCACGTAAATGAAATATTTGCTTGATGTTGTGTCGGCCGCCAATTTTGAACAGCGACGCCAGTGGCGGTAGCGGTAACATAATTTTTGAGAAAGCGTGTAAGAGCATTTTATAGGTTGACGACACAATTAGCCTTCTTTTTCAAGTAAGTAAATTTTTATGAGGTAATGGGCCTATGGGGCAGGTAGCGGATGGAGCAATAGATCAATGGGCATAAGAACAGTTCGTTAACTATGGGGGCAAAAAGGGGGCCGCCATTTAAAGCGTTCGGCCAGCTATATGGTCGTGTTTAAAAATTACATTTATAATTTGCTTTGAATGACATCCTGAACATTGCTTTAAAGATCAATAAAAACTTGTTTACCGCATCTTAAAATAAAAGTAGCTTTTAATTTAGTATTTCGCTCCTTGCAATCGTTTTTTCCGTGTCGTCACAATTGCTCTTCCGGTTGTAACTGTGATTTCCTTTGTTGGCAGCTACATAATTGTAGGCGAATGGTCATCGAAAGTTACGAGCGTGTGTTGTAAAGGCAGGCCAGGGCTTTTCTCGATTTGTCACATTCTTGAAGCAAATGCAAGCTGAAGCAAACACCAGAGGATTTGCCATAGACACAGAGGCGAAGAAAGTACAGTATTATTTTTGATAGTGATATTTATACCTGGCATGAATAGACATGACGTTGTATTTGAGATGCGTTTGTAGCGGACTGAGCTGAAGCAAAGAGCCTCGCAAAATTTTGTGCCTAACGCATATGATTATGCAGTAATTCTAAAAAGTATACCGGTATTTTGGTATTTCTCGATAAGCGTTGATGAATTAGATAATTCAATTTGCTCCTTGTTGCACAGTAAATTGTGCTCGGCTACAATCAGCTCGAATAATTTGGGGGCGTGCAAGTGTAACCGCGGAAAACGAGACAAATTAAGAGCATGTACAGCCTATTAAATAGTGGATTTACTCTTAACAAAGATCTTTATATGTAGAAGCGCTCCACGGCTTCACTTAAAACTCACACCAAACCTCCAGTGACAGATGTAATGAGAAAACACTGCATTTTGGGGTCGGCAACAAGCTATCGCATTTTTAGAATTTGAATATAAACAAGAGTTATTATTGGAACTGGAATAATTGATCCAGACAAAGTATAATACACCAGTGTTACAAATCTTCCGTCAATGAAAATTTTCCACAAGTGCCCGGGAGGAACTCCGGGTCCTTCGCTCCTTCAACACAACAACAAAGTAAAAACTTCTTCATTGCGGGCAACTCAGTTAAATAAAATGGAATGCAGAAAACTCAGTAAACATAACTTCCAATAGCAAATAAAAAGAAAGAGCAGAAATCCACCGAGGGATTCTTCGTAAATTAAAATTGAATGCAGCAACAAAATTCTACTTTCGTAGCGCCAAAAAAATTAAGCAACTACTTTTGAAATGCAAAAGCGTTACTATTCACCGTTTGGAGCAAGAGGCCAGCCCATCAAAATGCAAATCTCACCCGGTTTTAGGGAAAGAACGCACGAGAGCTGCATTTCAACCTCAAGCTCAAAGGCCGCTAATTCAGTTCAACCACGGAAATCAAATTTTTTTTTTCTTTTCTGAAGCCGATTCTGTAACAACCAGTGCAAGTCAAGCATCTCAAGCAAGTTGTGCAGCTCAAACTGTTCATAGCTCAAGAAAACGTATCAGAGAGCAGTCCCTTACTAAGTCTCAGAAGAAATTAACTTTGTTGACTGCTTTGCAAATGCCACTATTCACTTTCGCAAAATCATTGCAGAAACCTTTGTGGAGCTTTTCGGAGAAAAATTTTTATGTAATAGTTTCGAAGGATCACAGTGGAGTGCGACTTTTTGGTTCCTCTACTGCAGCTCGTGAAAATTTGTTTTCTTGCTAAGACAAATTAATCAAGCACTTAGAACATGACGCAAAAAAAAAAAAATAGCTTGATAATATAAGCATATGAAAGTGGCTTGACAAATAACATCGATCTTGATACTTTTGCTTAGTTGTTAAAGGCAAGCTGAATCACTGCGGTTGAATTTCTAATGCTGGTAAGTCTAGTCGTCTATACTAAGCTAGCAAAACACCTTTGGCGCTACAATGCTCACTGTTGAGATCGCCTGACGATTTTCCTCACAGATCTTGGTATCAATTTTTTTGTTGCTGTTATATCGTGACTTTGTACCGTATTCTGTTCGCTTTCCTCCCTGTTAGTTGGGCGAATCAGGCATGATCATCGGTTTTCATGATGATAGCGTCTGGTTTCTTTTTTCAGCCGAACAAAATGAAAGAGTTAGGTGAAGTTGTCGAAGCCTAATGCTTTGAAGTAGTTTTCAGCGCAAATTTTATTTTAGTCGCTAGTCAACTTTCAAGGGAGAAGCTTATGGCAGCGGTTCAGTTAAATAGAATGATGTAATTAAGTTTAAAGAAAAGACAATAGGCTCATGTTTAATAATTTTGTACAATGCCATAGTGCGCCATGCCATAGCGCAGATAGAAAGCATTCCGGTAATTAGCCTTTTTGTAAAACGTAAGCTTTTGTTATTAGCATCGAGCCAGGAATGTAATCAACCTTTTTTCGTTTGAAAAAATTTCACGCAAGACAGTTTTTGATCCTTGAACTTGAAGAGTGAGCGTTTCGGCACATTCCTACATGAGCATTGCAATCAATGCTGAATACATGCCAATGAAAGTTGACAGAGCCAGTCCGATAAATGGAGATTGTTCTTACAAAGTATTAGGCATGCTTTCTGGATTCCTGACTCCATCAAGCTAATTTTTGAATGGCTGCGTTAAGCTTTAAATTACACCTCCAGCAAGTCATCTTAATAACATTTCTGCAAAATGCCTGGTCCCTACAGGCCCCACCGCAAAAATGACTGGTTACGGGCCTGATAGGAAAGTTGACATGGCCATACGTTTGTTGCCCCACGCGATGCTACTACATTGCGCCGGCCAATTAACGGCTATGAATCCGCCTTCTCGTAAAGACGTAAACCAAAGGTATGTCTTATACGCGACGCGGGACAGGGCATGAAATTTGACCCGGTCTGAGGTCGCACCGGTTCTGCCAATGTTGGTACGAATCCCCTTATAATGCGCAATAACTGACTGTTTCTGCGGCCTAGCACAAAATTTTGATGCACAAAAGCCGACCTTTAAACTGAGGAGCATGTATTTTCACCAGATAGCGCTAAGTGTCTGGCGAACAAAAATTTAACTGGATAGCAAACTTGTATCTGCGCACTTTCTTAGACTGCTTTTATGCGATGCGCTTGGAGCCATCGACCCTAGACAGCCGGGCCAAGCTAGTTGAAAATTAGAATCAAATAGTCGATCGACTGTTGTATTTCAGCAAGTGCAACGAGGCGGAACAACCTGAAGCAATTCATTTTAACGAATGGACTACGGTAACAAAAGCATGAATACAGACAACACGGTTTTTAGGTTCAAAAAAGCTTACAATACGGCGCGCTAAGTTACTTTGCAACCCGCTGTAACGTTTTGAAAAAAGTTAATGCAAAAACCAAAAGCAACTGTACCAGCAAGCTAATGCAATATTCTATTAGTCCGTTGCGTAACGTGTTAAGCCATTTATACTTTCTTTCCGCACCAAAAGTAATACAGGAAGGATCGGATCTTTTCTTGCGACTTTATGTTGATTGAAATTCAGGTCGAATAAGTCTAAATTGTGCTGACTGTAGCCTGACCACTCTCAGCTGTAGAGTCTACATCATAACTTCGTAAACAAGTAAAGGAAATATCCTTATAATATGAATAATTTGCATTAGCATTTTTAAATCTATGCTGTTGTGTGAAAATGCTGACAAACGAAATTGTGAAGTTGTTGATGATCGGATTTTAAGATATAATCTTGTTTTTGACAGTCCACATGGCCCTTAGGGCAAACATTTAAACGACGCAGACTACGTGGTCTATGAAATCGTGCAGCACAGACAAGAAAAGCGATATACCGGTGTTAGGTAAAACTGCAAGGTGCTAAGGCTTAGCTAGAGAAAATATGCACGTGCAGCTATTACGTTCTATGTATTCCTGTAGTGGTTGCTTCTGATGATACGAGCATACTGCTGCAAGAAACTTCGCGAATGAGAATGGCACAACTGCCACACCTTCTCACAGGCATGAATCTTATCAAAGAGTCGGCCATCTGGTTTCTTTCCAAACAAAATCAGTAATATGCTAAAGTAAGACAAGCAGAGGGTTGATGAAAAATGCAAGGATTCGCATATTAGATTTTTTGCAAAACATTAAATAAACAGATTTTTAGTGCAAAGCAACCCTAGTCTGTGACGGACAGATATGAATTAACTCTCAATTTGAGTGGTAAGCGAAAAATGAATATTTTCAAATTTATTTGCATAGATCGTAAAATCAGTTATTACTGCGTAGTAAACCACATAACAATTAATATGTTTGAGATATCTTAATCATAAAATTCGCTGTTTCATTGCAAGCGTTTAGTGATGCTGAAATCTGCTACCTATTTCAATCGGTGGTTGTGTTTGCCAAAGAAGTTTTGCCGCGAAAGTAAACAAACTTAAATGATGGCAAGTGGAGCCTATTATTTGTGCGTGAAATCTTGAGCGGTCAGCCAAAGTGAATCTACACGTGGTCGTTAAGAATAGAATGACTTTTTCACAATCGTCTTTGCACATGTGCAACAAACTGAGTCAAAAGAAAAAATTTCCGTATTTGAACTCTAAACCAATTTCTTGTGTGAACGTGAAAAAGGTCATATTACCAGTAGGCTGACAGATAAACCATCAGACAGTGTATGTTACCAGGTGCGAAAAGTTGGTAATTGACAGAAGTAGAACCTAGGATTAGGTAGATCTTAATTAGGATCAGGACCTTAATTCGGATCGGAAGATTTTCACGGGTATTTATTTACCCCAGAGATAAATTCACGAAATGATTCAATTTCAGAAAAGTTGGTCATATGTAAATATAAGTGCCATTGCGACAGTTGGTAAATAGGGCGAACTTTTCAGCAACACGGGCATACGCAAAAATCTTTTGAGGGGGGATTCGAAAATGTGCGGAAGCTCGTGTTGCTTAGCTAGTGCCCTAGAAATGATTATCCTAGTTGTCTGAGGGCATGCCAACCGAGAAAATTTTGCAAATTTACACTCAAGTATACGCGATTTAAGAATCCCCTTAGGTAGGCCACTGCTCAGCGACAACAGGATTGTATTGAGCAGACAGCAATTGACCAGTCATTGATCCACGCCGATCCCTACCGGAGCAATTTGCAAACGAAGTGAAATTAAACCGTACTGTGACTCCACCGTTGGTCGGCAACTGTTAGCAAATAAACAATGCGTAACAAACAACAACTAGTGGATTTTTGCCCTCATTACAGCACGCCACTCTTTCCATTGTAATTTACTTGAGGCGGTTTTTATCAAGATAATCGCAAGGTGTCACGTAGACAGAAAAAATTTGTTTACTCACTCAAAACTATTTAGATGAGGGGTTCTTATACTTTGAGACACGTACCCTATAACAGTGTTGACACAACCCGTGCTTTCCCCTCAATACGAAATATGCTTTTTTTGAAGACGATTTTGTTCCCAGCCGTCGTCATTTTCCCATATTTTCTCTCCAAAACGGCATGAAGCCTTTTTTTGGAAATTAATTTCTTCAAAACGCTGATCTCTTTAAGAGGAAATCATGGCCCAACTTCCCCTGTAGGCCTACCACTTCCCCTCCTAGTTTTGTACCCCGATTTAGATCATAACGGTGTTTCTATCGGCCTTTCTTTCAACCATCGCATTTTACAATCGCAAAATCTTACTTTGCGGCGCCTTTATTTTACATAAGCCATTATAGGTTTGCCTTGGTTGCCTGCTATCTGTATCGTTGAAATATAAGAACCTGCTCACAAAAACTCTTCCCTTTTGATGTGAAACTTTCATTATTGAGAGCGTCCAAAAAAGCCGATGGCAAAAAAACCCTAACATGTTAAATTCACCATCAAAGAGAGTGAAGTAAATAAAACATGAATTAAAATAATCGTCTCCCTACAGTTTGATCGTACTAACAACGAGATATAAAAGTGACAACCCCGGCTTCTGACATAGCATAATCTTGCATGCGATTCTTCATCTTCTTATGGGCAAGACCTTTCATTTTTGGAAAAGCATTTGTGATGATGAGCTTCCCATTAGCCCTTTTTGCTAGCCTTTAGTTTGACTAGGCCACCGCGACTGGTCGATTGCTTGGCCCCGCCACCTGTCTGCCAAACAAAGATGGAGGCATCTCGTTAAGTGTCTTGCCCAAGGACATAAGCAATGTTGCCGGCTTGTTCTTCACACTACCCCTTTTGTGCTGAACGCCAAGCAAGAAAGCTGTAAATATCATTTTTAAAGTCTTTTGGGAAGGACTCCAGTAGGATAATGAGCCCAAGATCTACAGATTACGAAACAGACGCTCTAACCACTACGCCATCGAGCAGAATAGAAGGTACGAAACGAATCGCAGCGTCATTTCATTTATCGGAAGCAGCTTTTTAACTGCAATAAGGCACCACAGACTAGAAGACACCACGGACAATTTAAAATATTTTTTACCTTATAATTATTCATTTGGAAGTTAGAGAGTTACAAGTATTTTACTATAACACATTAAATGAAATACTGACAGAAAACGCTACAGTTTTTAGTCTTAAAAGTTATTTTATCTTCGTTTCGATTCTGGGTCTGAAAGATCTCGTAGTACCGTGCATGTCCAAACTTTCAGTCATTTTGTTTAAAAAGTGACGCACTTTTTCAAGAAGGCCCAATGCAGTAAAACCTCCCTATACACGAATCAAATTATCGTGAATCCAATTTGAGTTAGTGTGAAAATACACCATATTTTTAGAATAGGTAATTGGATTTTGAATAGCTGTTTTTTTCTCGTTTTGATAAAAACCATATAAATTTAAAAATAAATTAACGAATGGCAGTACTTGTTAACCGGATGTATCGTACACTCAGGGTGCATCAGAACTTTTCATGGGTGTATGGGGGGGAGGGGGGGAGGGGGGGTTACCAGATGCTTTGTTGAGCAGTAGCCACTGTATTAAATGCTGTTTAAACTTCGTTTTACGAGTTTATTCAATTTAAACGTTAATGGAGTGACAGATTTTTTAAACTGTAAAATCAGGTGTAAAACTACGAATAAAGTGTACAAACACTGTTATAGACACCTTGATACCAAATGAAGAACGGGATTTGTAGCGCCAGCCGAGGGTTAATATATCTTTTGTAAAGCAACAAAAGGAACAATGGATGCGATATTCATTGTATGAAAAATACAGGAGGAATATCAAAAGAACGACAACAAGCTGTATGTGTTTTGTTGACAAAGCTTTTGATAGAGTGTCAAGAAAAGTGATGAAACGGTCCATGAGAAAGAAGGGCTCATCAGAAGTAATGGTTCGAGCAGTTGTGAGCTCTATGATGGTACAAAGACAAGAGTGAGGGTGGGGTCTCGAAGTAAAAGTTGGTGTACATTAAGGATCCATGCTGTCGCCACTATTGTTTGCAATAGTTGTGGACGTTATTACAAAAAATGCAACAAGGTGTGTGGTTGGTATATTACTGTATGTAAATGACCTTGTTCTCATGAGCAAAACCATGGAAGATTTAAAGGAAAGATTTTAGAATTGGAAGAATGAACTGGAAAGTAAGGGTTTAAAGGTCAACACCACACAAACCAAAGTCATGGTAAGCGGGTCGGAAGAGCTATTCAAAAACAAGATAGATCCATGTGGAGTTTGTGGGAGGAGAGTCGTGGCCGATTCAGTGTTGTGCACAAAATGTGAAAACTGGGTTCGTGGAAGATATTCAAAACTAAAGAAAATTACCGCTAGGTTGGCAATGCATTTTGTTTGCTCAAAATGTAAAAAAGTAATGGAAGGAATGTCGGATTCTATCGAGAAGTTGTGCGATGATAAAGTGGAAACTATAAAAGGATTTTGTTATTTGGGGGACAGACTGAATTCTAGTGGGTGATTGTGAAGCGGCAGTTACAGCAAGCGTAAGAATTGATTGGGTAAGATTCAGGAAATGTGGAGAGTTATTGCTTCAAAATAAGTTTCTTTGAGGATGAAAAGTAAAGTTTATCGTTGTTGCGTAAGATCAGCAATACTGTATGGAAGCGAGGCATGGTGTTTAAAAGAGAATGAAAAAGCAATTTTAAGGAGAACGGAGAGAGCTATAGTAAGAGCCATGTGCGGCCAGAAAGTTGTTTGTCAGAAATACGACCGAAGAAAAGATGGACATGTTGGAGTTGAGGAAAACTATAGACCAGTTGGCAGCAACGAATGGAGTCAGATGATTTGGACATGTGCTCAGAAGGGATGACCATAGTGTTTTGAGGGTTGCTCTGAATCTTAAAGTGGGTGGCAAAAGAAATCGAGGACGACCGAAGAAGACTTGAAGAAGCAAGTCGAGGAAGAGACAGAAAAGAATGGTTTGAAGAAGGAGGATGCCCTGAATCGAGCAAAGCGGAGAGACGGAGTGCAAGCAATGGCGGAAGAAATGGAGTGAAACCGGCCATCTCTACTAAGGAGAGAGCACCGGATAAAAATTAAATAGCTGCTACTAACAGCTTTTAACCACGTCTGTACGCTTATCATTTTAAGAAAGTGAAGGAACTATTTTTGCGAGTTAACAAGTGGCTTACTAGTTTTTCTTTGAGATAAAAGTCACTAAAGAGAAAAGATTTCATTCATAGCGTTGGGGTCACGATGACGTCATATCGAGCGGTCATCAATCGTGCAGAGTTTCAGTCCTCTTAATTTAAAGTCTTGTGACACACACGCACACACAAACACACACAAAATTGAGGTTTAACGTGAAAATTGTACTTTTGTGAACATGGTTAATTTGATGTTTAACGAGATATTTTGTTCAATTTTTGTTTCACAGGTACCTGACTTAAACAGCTAAGGTAACGGTAAATCGAAACCACAGGAACAATGGTTCTGATCATTCAGTTATGTTTATACCGCTGTGGTTCCTTCCTACATATTTTGTAAACAATAAGCAACTTGTTGAAAATTTTTCAAGAAGAGGGTATGTTAGTAGCGCCAATATCCTCTGGTACAGTTTCTTACTCTTATTGCTTTCTCCGGGACTGCAGGAGTTTCAGTTGATGAAAGGTCAACAGTGTAACTGGAATTCAACAACTTTCTGCACCACAAATATAAAGCCAGTATACGCTATGGCAAACCCTAACGGTTTTGAAGCAAAGTTTTCAAAGGGTGAAGTGAAAATTTACATGGTTTCTCGTAAAGGCAATAACAGAAGATATCTTTGTGTGACCAAAGAATCAGATAGACTTTTACCACCTGAAAGATATGTCGTTAAAGCGTGCAGGGAAAACGGCCAAAAAGCAGCTGCAGGTAAGATTGAAGATGTTTGTGACTGCAAAAACTGACACAAGTTAAAAGAAGTTTCCGTTTATATTTGTTCGTCAGTAAATTGGCAAGCCCCGCCCGTCAGTAAATTGGCGAAATTTTTCTTCCTTTGCCCCAATATTTAAACTGAACTTTGCATGATCAGAAACCTACTTTAGTCAAAAGTCACAAATTGTCAAAAAGTTTTAGTTTTCCAAAATGCAAATTTTTATGAAACAACGTGGTTTTGATGTTAAGCCCATATACCATTTTCAGGAAAAATCAATTAACATCGTCAAAAAATCAGTATATCAAACAAGACCGATGAAATCATCTGCTGTGTTCATATTTTGGACGATTGCATGCTTTCTTATATCTTACTGGGTTGGATAAGGGGAAATGCAAACGGTGTAATAAATAATCACGTAATTTGACAGCAGTAAAGTTCGTTTTCATTCTAATTCGGAAAGTATTTACTAAAACTTGAAATTGTAAACCTTGCACCTAATTGGCAAAGCAGCATACGGGCGTAAGGGGCATTAACAATTCATTAAAATGAATATGCCAGGAAACAATAATGAGTATACCACCCAACCAATTTAGACGAGACCATCCCTGGACGCGTTTTGTCCTTTTGGACTCATCAGCAGGGCCCGTCCCGTCGCAAGCAAAAGTAACCCACTCATTAACGTTATCCTTAAATAAAAAAAAAACCCAACTATGCACATGCAGAAGCACTGAGACTTCAACCGACGACGTATTGCGTTGCTTAACAGGGTGGGTTGACAAATTGGTTGATATTGGCTGCATATCCACTGGGAGATCAGTTTACTCACTGATCTGAAAAGAATATTAAACGCTGCATATAAAGCCTAGCGCCTTGTCTTTACAATGCCATCACGCTCGCGGCGAGTGCGTTGACAATTCACTAGGTGGGAGCCGGGCGACCTTTGATAGACGTGTCGAGCAAATCCATGCCAACGAATTTTCACTCTATCTCGCTTCGCAGTAAACCGGGCCTCCTACAGTGAAACGGACAAATCCATGCCAACTCTTTTCAAGTAGGGAAAAATACTATAGATTTCAAAATTATTGGCGAAGATATGGAAGTTGTAAACCTTGCACCTAATTGGCAAAGCAGCATACGGGCGTAAGGGGCATTAACAATTCATTAAAATGAATATGCCAGGAAACAATAATGAGTATACCACCCTGCTGACGAGTCCAAAAGGACGAAACGCGTCCAGGGATGGTCTCGTCTCAATTGGTTGGGTGGTATACTCATTGTTTCCTGGCTTGTTCATTTTAATAAATTGTTAATGCCCCTTACGCCCGTATGCTGCTTTGCCAATTAGGTGCAAGGTTTACAGTTTCTATATCTTCGCCTATATTTTTGAAATCTAAAACTTGAAAGTAATCGGTAAGCTGATGATGACAATCTTGATCGCCTAGCCACACTCAATAAAATACAGCCAGTTTTATTTGTTAAAACTGGTGAAACCGTGCGGTATAATGAGAAATCTTGCTAAATACATCAAAGTAAAGTTAAATCAGCATGTCCCAACATAAGTCTAGAACCAAGCAGCTAAAATAATTATTTTATTACCTACTCCAATGAAAAACTGAAAAAAAATAGTGTTTACCTGCTTCCCTATACAGCCAAAGCCTCTATACTTTCACTTAACGTGTCCACGAGAATGATGACTTGGCCTTTAAAGCTAAAGTTAAGGGTTGATAAGACAGCTTCAGCTTTTATTCATCTTTTAAGAAAACAAAAAACAGTCATCTCTTGCTCTCTGACGTTGTGTTTTACACAGAATTTAGCGAGGTTTAAAATCAAAAAGTTTAGACTGTACAAGCATGCCAAAATTAGTAGTAGTAATTGAAGATGCTTTTGGAGATGTTTTCTAAGTCAGCGTTGCCTTCGCAATACACTGCGTGTGCGCTCAGGCTCGGTTTGCGAGTCTTCAGTTAGACTGAGCCACCACGACGGGTAGACTGCTTGGCCCCACCACCTGTCTGCCACATAAAAATGGAGGTATTTCGTTAAGTGCCTTGCCGAAGGACACAACAAGCAAGCTTGCTGGCTCGTACTCTACACTATCCCTATTGTGTTGAGCGCCAAGTAGGAAAGCTGTAAATAACATTTTTTAAATCGGCGCGATGGTGTAGTAGTTAAAGCGTCCGCTTTGCAGTCGGTAGACCGGGGGTTCATTTCCCAAGTCGAGTCATACCAAAAAACTTTAAAAAATGGTATTCATAGCTTTCCTGCTTGGCGCTCAGCACGATAGGGATAGTGTGAAGAACAAGCCGGCAAGCTTGTTTGTTGTGTCCTTGGGCAAGACACTTAACGAAATACCTTACTCTTTATGTGGCAGACAGGTGGTGGGACCAAGCAGTCTACCCGTCGTGGTGGCCCAGTCTAACTGAAGACTGGTAAACCGAGCCTGAGTGCACACGCAGTGTATGTACATTTTCCTGCATAATGCTCAGAACGAATAGCTCAAACGACGAAAATGCCTTTGCAATGATAATTTTTTTTTCGTTTCAGATACATTTATCTTGAGAAAAGTTGACAACGGGCGACATTTCTGGGCTTTATTTGTTCAAATACAGGAAGAATATGGTATTGCTCACGAGAACAAAACACTCGTTCTTACTGTTTGCGGGGGTGAAAGGGGTTTTTATTGCGTTACACACCCTGCTCACATTCGGGAATCTCAGCATTTCAGGTTTCAACGCAACCGGTCCAGCACTCGTGGTAAAGAAAGATATCGTATGTTGGTAGGCACTGATCCCATTTACTGCGTAAAAGCAAAGGACAATACTGGAGTCATAGAAATGCGTACTTTACAAAGTTTCTTCAACAAACATCAAAAATTGTACTGTGAAGACGATTGCTACGGAGAAGCATGTCCCGATAACTGTACAACACTGCCAACAATGAAGGTCACATTCTCACACGCATCAAAATTGGTAAATCGTTTTTGGTCCCACTTAAACAACACTGGCATTGCTGTATCAAAGTCCTCAGTGCTTAAAGATTACAAAAAGTATTGCACTTCGTTTTCCCTTATTCCAGTTTAACGCCTTCGGTGTTGAAAACAATAGTGCTCTGAGCACACGTTGAATCGTAATAATTTTAAAGCGGTCCCAAATATTCATGACACATGCCGACTCAAATATTCTTTCAAAGATGGTTAACTAAATCGGAGTTACGTAAGGTTAATAACGTTTGAAATCTGGCTCCCAAGCTCGAACTTAGTTACAAGTTTGCCAGGTAAAAAGCCGTCCAAGTAAGCGCATCAGCTTGTCATAATCTTCGATTCTAACACAATTTGCTCTGACATTGCGTATTCAGTACATAAATCAGTACCCAACCAAGGTTTTCGCGATGAGAAAGGGCTGACAAATACGTTTTTTTTGGAAAGTTGGTCTTAACCTACTGCTAAGCAAAGCGACGTGATCAGAGTGGGGTCCTCCTTTACGTCACGATTGCACGACTGAACCACATGGTTAAAGGTTCGCCATGTAATCGTGTAAGAGCATACAACTATTTTATACAATAAAAATGCTTTTATTATTTATTTTTTAAACAGCTAACGTATATAAATGTCTAATTGCAAGGTGCCCACCCAGCTAGATCTATTGGAATTGTTATGCAGAACATGGATGTACCAAAAGCATATTTCAAATACTGTATTTCTTCAACAACATTAAAGTTTTGGTTAGCACGCAAGTGACAGCATTGTGTTTCACAAAATTCTTTTGAAAATGAATTATCTAACTGACCTGAGCATAGAGTGTTACATGTAGATGAGCCACATTACACGTAAAGCAGTGTTTTTGTTTGGCGAAATTGTTGTTTCGATTCTTAATGTGGCACTTTTTTCGATCTTTTTATGTCGTTAAAATACTTATGTTATTACAAAAAAGTTATGTTATTACGAGCTGCTTATAAAGATGATTTCTTGCAATTAAATTCTATTCATTGCTTAAGGTTTGTTAAATTTTACCAGAAGCTGCAATAGTCGCATAGCCCCCTAGGCACTAATTTTTTTGCAATTAGATTTCGAAGATAGCGCATAAAAGTATGCAGAGGTAAATTTATTTAATTCTGTTCTGTTGCAAATTTCGTACTGAGTGCAGCGGCGTGAAATTTGCAGTCACACAGTCTACTGACGTCATTAATTTCCTTTCGAGCTGTTGAGCAATTCTACATTTGAACTCATCATTGACAAAGTTTTTTTTTCTCATATGACTAACAGCACATAGGACAAAATTTGTATGGACGACTAGCAAATTTGAAATTTACAAACTTTCTACGACGAAAAACTTGAGTAATGTTGTCAACACTAGGTTACCGACTCAACTTTGTCTTTTAGATATTGTGATGTCACACACTTTAACCGTGATGTCACGTTTATGTCTATAGCACGACTTGTGTGATCACCACCGCAAACGCTACCCCCCATCCCCCATCAAATAGGCAATGAAATGGCGGTACCATGTCAAATACCATCAATGTGGAATCGCCGGTCTGGGATTGACTTTTTTGAAATGCGAGGTTTAAGGCAGTTAAAAAGCCTTCTCAAAACACCATCTAGCGATGATTAACTAAAACTTAAATAGATTAAAATTGGCACAAAAAAAGGGACACATCGCAGGCATTTAAGCCTTAACGTGCGGCCAGAAAATCAAGAAACCTAATATTGAAACAGAAAAAGTCGATTGAAGCTTTTAAAATTAAGAATGCATGCACTTAAAATTACCAATGCAGCACGAAAATATCGTTCAAGGCTGGGTTCGCTCTCAGCAGTTTTCGAAACCAGGTTCGCTCTCAGCTGTTTTCGAAACCAGGTATCAAAGTTCCTCTTATATTTAGAGCAGGTTTTGAAACGAGGTTTCGCAGCTTGACAGTGTGCAAACAGAGCGACTCTTTGCACTCACTAGTTTGCACTTACTATCAAGCGGCGAAACCTCTAAACATCGGTAGGAACTTTGACACCTGGTTGCGAAAACTGCAAACGCAGTCTAAGACGACCAGTGGACGTCTCGCCCTTCAAAACAAACTAACTAATAACTGATTGTGCAACAATAAGTGAACAAGCTGCTAGTCTGGAATGGTTGCACAAATTGGAAACTTTACGCCCTCGTGTTCTCACTAGCCAGCAACACTTAAAGGACGAATCCACGAAACAAGCCGAGATACATGATTCCGCAAACCACAACAGTAGGTTTCAAACAAAACAACAATCGAACATACCAGCCCTCATTGGAGTTTTCTTGGTGACGTATTCAGTGGCAGCGTCGCCATATTGATTGCTGACCCTTACTCGAAATTTGTATTCGCTGTTGGACTCAAGGTCATTGATTACGAACTGCACTACATCGCCATTAAAAATTTGCTCTTCTGTTTCAATATAATCACCTACAACATAAAAACGTACTGGCGTTTAATCATCAGTCATTAGCCATCAACTTTCAGCAGATGGCAAAAAAAGGATGAGAACTTGTTTAACTGATCGAAGACGATGACTGGGAATTGACGATACAGTTTTCTTGTTAGCAGACATCCGCACATGCCACTGCGGTCAGGGTAAGTTGGAACGATCAAATTGCGTGTGGGTTACACATGAAAGTTTAAGACCCCAGTCACAAGGTCTCATATGTGTTCCTTAAAAAGGCCCTAAAGACAATTCATTCGTTTGGTTTATTGCTTTTTTAATCTTCAAATATGCAAAAGACCAACGGCGCTGTTAACACTAGAACAACCAAGCGCGTCAATTGATGCATTTGAAGTATTTAATTTCCTGTATCTCCACCGAATTTTAATTTTTTTTCCTAAAACTTTTGGACATTTTTAGTATTATTGCAAAGTGGAGTTTGTGTGTTTTTTGAGGGTTTTACGATTAAAACAACAAATTTAGTCATATAGCTACCTAGAACGACCAAGCGCTTCAATTGACGCACACAGCTGAAAATTTCACCTTGAGTTTGCAAAAGGTTTAAAAATCTGCAGAATTACTACAACCTGAGAAACCAGGCAACGTGACAATTAGTTTTGTCTAAGAAATAATTGAATATTGAGAGGCCACAGCAGGCGTTTTCCTTCGCTGTAGAAATTCGGGCATTTTTGGTGATTTTATTTGAGATTAGCACGTGCTTGCAAACGGCAGATATTTAGGAGGAAAAGCAAACACTACTGTTGTACCGTGAATGCTGTTATCATTAATAACAGCGTTTTATTTCATGATTTAAGAATTCTTTAAGATATATTGCAGCTGTTGACATGCCTTTGCTTTTTCATGCTTTTGAAACGTGTTTTGCTTGTAATAGTGTATTCATTACCTTAAGAAGTTTTACTGCTCCACAGGCTTTGTTGCAGTTACAAGATATTTCAGCAGACTGCTCCGATGGTAAAAATTCCAACAGCGAGATTGATGATGCATTAGATAACGATTTAGAAGAAGTGTAGCTTGATTCAAGTGGGGAAGAATCAGACGTCAATTAGTGCCAGCGGACACAATAAAAACAATCCACAGAATCAAGTGAAGGTGAATCAGGACTTGATTGTAAAAGACGAAAGAGTTTGGCAAGCTTTGGCTACTTCCCATGCACAACTAGGGCGCTTGCAATAGCAAAACATACTGAGCTTCAAGCCTGGCCCATCTGCATTTGCGACAAGCAAAATTATGGAAAGCTGTCCACTGTCATCCTTTCGCATTTTATTTGATGAGGCAATGCTCAGAAATATAAGAAAATGCACTGTAATTGAAACCCTTTGCATTTCTGACAAAATAAACTGGGATGTGACGCTTGATGAGCTGGACAAGTTTATGGGACTGATTATTGCGAGAGGAATTTTAGGACAGAGAGATTTGCCTGTGGAAAGTTTATGGCAATCAACCTGGGTATTTCCGATGTTCAACAACACTCTATATCTAGACACAGATTTAAGGAAATAATGCGATTCTTACGTTTTGACGTTCATTCATTCACGCGTATGAGCTCATGCTCGGTTTGCACGTCTTTCATCAGACTGGGCCACCACGACGGGTAGACTGCTTGGCCCCACCATCTGTCTGCCACATAAAGACGGAGGCATCCCGTTAAGTGCCTTGCCCAAGGACACAACAAGCAAGCTTGCCGGCTTGTTCTCCACACTATCCCTTATGTGCTGAGCGCCAAGCAGGGAAGCTGTGAATACCATTTTTTTAAAGTCTTTTGGTATGACTCGACAAGGGAAATGAACCCCAGGTCTACCGACTGCGAAGCGGACGCTCTAACCACTACACCACGTTTTGACGTAAAGAGTAACAAGCGTCAAAGGGTGATACATGACAAGTTTTGCCTGGCTTCTTCGTTATCAAACCTTTTTATTGAGAACAGTTAGATTGGGTATGTACCTGGCGCTTACATTACTATTGACGAGCAATTACTTCCATGTAAAACTAGATGCAGGTTAATTCAATAGATGCCGAATAAACGGGATAACATAGCAAAACTGCAGACAGTGACACTGTTTCGACCTATCAGGTCTCTTCAGTGCAGTTGGTGACCGACAAGAAGCTAGAGGCTTTTAATAAAGCATAGCTTAGACCGCCACACTTGCGGGATCTATACTAGATCCACTTGGTGGATGGTCTGTCAGTACTCTGCGAAGCCGTATCACTCGTGAATGAGTGGCGGTTGTCGCAGGTGCACTAAGTCTAGCAACTGCTAGAACAATAGTGCTGTCACAGCCTAGTGGTCACAAGGTCTTACATGTATAGTAATGCAAGAGGCTAGCGATGCACATAGCAAAACTGCACGGGATAAGTTTGGAATCAAGTTCTGGTTGGCGGTTGACGCGAAGGCAAAACACCCTGTTCAATAGCTTTCTGTATCTTGGGAAAGATGAGAGCAGGGACACTTCTGTAAGTGTACCGAAATATGTCGTGATAAAGCTGATGCAACTGATTTTTAAACGTGGCTATAATGTAACTTGTGACAACTTTTTCACAAGACTTGATATTGCTCTGCATCTAGCTGATCAAAAATGTAGTAATATGGCCACAGTCCGACAGAATCGAAGAGAATTGCCAAAAGCGTTCAAAAAAAAAGCAACAGCAGCACAAAACTTCCCTGTTTGCATCTACTCAAACAGCTACTGTTACTTTGACTTCATATTAGTGTGAAAAACAAAAGTCGGTAGTAGTAATGAGTACATTACATCCTGATGTAGAGATTACTTCCGACAACAACCTTAAGAAAAAGCAGAGACTGTTTCGTTCAATTATAAAACAAAGGCTGGCGTTGACGTCACTGATTAGATGGCTAGGAAATACTCTGTAAAAACTGCGAGCAGAAGGTGGCCCATTTTGTTTTACAATTAATGATTTGGCACTGATCAATAGCTGGATTCTCTTCCGAGATACAGTAGGCGCCGCTTATTATGACCACGGATAATATGACCAGCCGCTTATTATGACCAATTTGGTACGGTCCGGAATTTCTCCATTTAAAATTCTCCGTTTAATATGACCACATTTCGGATAATATGAGCAACATTTTCTCCATTTGCCTTATTATAGTACAGTATTTTTTCCCGCCATGCACTTATAACTTCGCCTTTTGAACATGCGTGTTTTCTGTTCGCTCCCTTTTCTGTACTGTTACAGAACTGTACTTTGTTTTACTGCCAACGTCACACTGTTACATCAGTTAAACGATGAATTTGACGGTGCTTGGACTTCTTGTGGCTTACGGCATCGATTCAGGTGCGGTTATGATGGCTTCGGTTTTTAAAACCATTCGGATATTATGACCAAAATGGTCTGGGCCCAAAGTGGTCATAAGCGGCGTCTACTGTATCTGCAAGTCGGGCGTCAGTCGCCGAAAGTTTGCACAAGTTGTGGTAGAAGAAGTGGCAACTTCAGAAGACGATAATGGAAATAATGCTGTAGCACAAAGAAATCCCTAAGAAACTAACGAACCTTCAGAAAAAAGCGAAAAACAAGTGCTACCTCAGAGTGCCGTAACAGAACAATGGATTCGCGCAACACTTGCCGGAGCAAAGTATGTGGTGAATGCTTCACAAAAATTTGCCCAAACTGTGTTGATTGAACGCAACCGACAAGTTCCTTGTTTTTGTGAAATATTACGGTTTTGTAAACAACAGCTTGATTATCAATTATCTTCTTTTAAACGCTGTTGGTATCCAAAATCTGTGTTTTATGTATGGCATATTTGCTCTTTTAACTTTACTTTGTTCTTGCTAATTATGTATTACATGATGTTTGATTATTTTTAAGGGGCAACAAATAACATCTCGACTTCAAGAATGTTTACTTTACCAAATAAAAGAACGAATTAAAGTTTATCTACATTATGCGTCAATTGACGTCTTTGGTCGTTCTAGGTAATTTGAAAATGCGGTCGTTCTAGTGTTAAGCATGGGAGAGCAATCCTTTAACGTTCTTCGGGGTTCCAAGTCTCAACATTCTGCTTGAATTGCTTGATGTTACCTTAAATAAATTTAATGCGTTTGTTTGGGTCAGCCATGCAGAGAAAATCATCGTAAAATTTGTGGAATTTGAATTACGCATGACCCTTCGATCATCGCCACCTTAAAACAACGCTTTATCTCAATCGACCACTATATCTTGTGCAGATTGGGCAAAAATGCTTTGTACTAGAAACATATTTGTAATGCTTAATTGAACACGAACAGCTCCATTTTCAAAAATTCGGGTTTTCTTCAAACAATGTTTCTCCTACCATTTGAAACCGCGGACTATTTCCGCAACAGGAAATACATGCGCGAACTTAAAGCGCACTACGACGTAAAAATAACTGTTTTTGGGAAAATCAATTTTTTATGTCACTTTTGCATTCAGTAAATGTTGTCCCTGAATTTGTTCATTAGTTGTTAAAATTTGAATTCAATACACATAGAGCGCCGAAAATAGCTATCACTACCTAGGAGCTGGAAGCATAATCAGAAATCTTAATTGCATTGCCATAGAGTGGTTACAAAAAGACGACAAATTCCCATTGTTTACATTGCAGCAAAGCTGTGCAGACTTAACTCGTGCCTTTTGCGAACTTTATATAGTAGAGTCCGTCGCCTAGGGGTTGAAAAAAATTGACCAAAAATAACGGCCACACAAAATATGAATACAATAGGCTAAACATTTATTGAACTGTTGCAATACAAGTTTTTTTAATGTTGACCATAATCGTAGCGTTGTCTTACGTAACTTCGAGCAGTCAATCGGCAATTTTTATCGGAAAATGTAGTTCGGTAAATTAAATTTACCATTTTTAGTTCCTTATTTAAATAGATATTTGAACGTACTTGAGTAAGAAAGTAAAGATGGTAATAATTACAAGGATGTATAAAAAACTGAATTATTGTAACTGAAGATACTCTGTGACGAGACAATGAAGGTTCTATTTGAATAAAGAACTAATTTAAATTTAATTTTACTAAAGAACAATTTAAATTTATTAAAATGTGGCTTCCAATAAAAAATGCTAATTGCCTGCTGGAGTTATGTAAGACCAGAACTTGGATCCAACGTAGTAATCATCAGCCACGAAGACTGCTTCGGTGTAGATCTAACTCCAACGTTACGTTACATTGCAACAACATAATAGGTTTTTACTAAAATACTCAATTTTATACTCATACAAGAGACTGTTTAACGCAAAAACGATAAATGTTGGCTAAGTAATTCTAAACCTTCGCAAATCATTCTGTAACAATAAAAACTAACATTCACTAGTTGAACATAATTTTTCTCTGCATTATTAGTACATTTGATACCTGCATACACAATGGGCATTACTGCTCGTATAATTTATTCTTACTTGATTACTGCTCGTATAATTTATTCTTACTTCTTGTCATGAAATATTCAAGAGACACTTTTTCAGCTGGCAACCCTGCAGAAGGTGTCCATGTCACAATGGCTTCGCTCGTATTGAAAGTAACAGTGATATTTCCTGGAGCTGGCGCTGAAATGTACAAAAAGCATAAACATCGCGGAGTAGGAAGGTGAGGCACAAAGTGCCACACGCGCAAGATGTTTTCTCTCAGGGATTTGCTTTTTGACAAATGGTAATCCTAACTTAGGCCAGTTGAAGCCCCCAAAATAGCCTTTTTCGATGTCAAAACTTCAGATTAGTAAAATGCGACCCAAACCACAAAAGATTTTTGGTTCCTCAGTTATAAATAAATATAAATAGCGAGCGTCGTTTCGCGCATAAAATTAAATAGAGAAACAAAGAATCTTTAACGCTTCGCCTGCGATCTACGCCTAATGGAAACCAGCCTTAACCCTTTGAGGACCTTTGGTACACATATGTACCATGATTGTTGATTGTTATATCATTATGACGTGATAACCAATTATCTAAAATCCATTATATTTTCGTTGTTACCAAACAATTGTGGCATTGTTTCAAATTTTATGAATTAAATTCTTGTGGTCCTTAAAGGGTTAAGTCGTAAAGTACCATAAAAATGTTTCTTTCAGCGTTATATAGGTCAATCCTTTGCAAGATAAGCGCATGCCAGATGACTCAGTGCTCTAACAATGACTCCAAAGGACAGAATAACCGGCAGTTCGAAGACATGAGTGCATGCGCTCTTAATATACCCCCACAAATTGTGTATATCAAAGCATTGGTAATAGCCACTTTTGTTGTGTGCTTCTTCAGACCGTTATCCTACCTCCAGGCAACAGAAAACCGATTTCACGCCAAGCCATTTTTCGATTCTGGTTGCAAGAACTATTAACAGGCAAGAAAAATTACCACTACTAAAAAGTCAAAATTTCAAAAACACGAAATCATTTTAAATGACAATAGAATTCAGTATGCAAACCTACAGACCTCCGTGTGGTGTATTCTTGTTTATAGGTTCAGAAAATGGTCCGTTTCCAGCTTTATTATACGCCGCGACTCGAAAGCTGTACTTTGTATCTGCATGTAAATCTCGTACAATTCCATTGTCCACATTCCCAACGCTCGCATATGTCGTGACTGTCAAAAAAGCGGTGATGGCAATTAAAACCATAACATTTTTTTATAATATAAACAGGCATATAGCCATGAAATGTATGAACAGAACAAAAAATCCTGGTTAGTACCATTACATTACATTACACTATCGAAGAACATTTACAAAAATATAGCCGCCGTGCTGTACTCGTCCCATTACAGCGTTATCAATATTCGTGAGAATGGGCAACCGAAATTGTAAGTGCTGCTTTGCTTCAGCAAAAAATGCGGTAGGAAATCGAGTTGGCTATTTCGAGGTAGACATACGTTGAGTCAGCACGTCCAAGAAGCGGAGAAAAAGGACGTAAAATTGAGCACACACCCCCCCCCACACACACACCTCCCAACTGCTTCCATCAACCAAATGTTATAGTCCTTATAGAAATTACATTGTAATACTCGTCGTAAAGCTGTTCAGAGTTCAATAATTTCATTATCGTACACCATAATAAAAAATGTTTCTTACTTCCTTGGTTTACAGTAGTACACGAGATGTTGTATCCAAGCAGCAATCCCCGAATCGAAGTCTCGTCGACCACTTTCCAACTGACCTTAGCTTTTGTAGGACTATTTGGATAAACTTTAACGTTTACGATCGTGGGGCTTACGGTTAGCACTGCAAAAGTGATGATGAGTAGTTGGTCAACGTTGGCGCAGGGCAATTCAGCCCATCAAAACGAGCTCACACTGCGTTCGCTCGTCTTCAGTCAGACTGAGCCGCTGCGACGAGTAGGATGCTCACCCCCACCATATACCTTTAAAGGAATCTCTATAATATCTTTTCCAAAGTCACAAGACTCGCTAGTTTTTCTTTGCGCCATCCCTTTTGTGGTGGCCGCCAAGTGGAAACGCTATGAACACCATTTTTAGAAAGTCTTTGATATGACCCAGTACAGGTTCATACCAGCAACCTACGGTCATTCTCACCACAACACCGTCAAATTTGGTTTGGGATCGACATATCATGGGTTCAATGCTCAACAAGCGTCTACGTTGTAGCGATTTGAAGGGCTTTTATGCAGCTCCCCTGTTTGGTTTCATTGCTTGCTATTGAAATGCACTGTGCCGACAGTGGCCTATTAAAAACTCAGAGGCAAGTTTGGATACAAGTTGTTTCTTTCAAAATCGAAAGGTTTTCCTGTGGCCAGAGGATTAACAAACAGATCAATCAACACAGCTCTAAAAACCTTTCATTGCTACGCAGTATCAGCTTAAATAACGTTGGTTTGAAATAAACTTACAAATCTCGCTGAAACTTACATTCTTCTCCTGTATAAGCTGTTTGAATGACTGGATCTGATTCCGCATCTCCTTCATCGTTAAAAGAAGTCAGTCTTACTATGTAAGCTTGATACGGCAGATCACCTTTAATCTCGTAACTTGTGGTTTCAGCCGACAAGTTTTCCATCTTCCAATCATTAGTCGAGTCACTTTGCTTATAACTGTAAGAATGATTCAGATTACTTTTTTTATGGGTATGAGGTAGAATTTCAGAAAAGCAGACTTCTGCATCAAGCTTTTTTGAAGCCAAACGTAAACTGTCATCACTTTTGGTTCCTAAAAAGCTTATGTGATAAAAGTAAAATGTTATTACTTCTGAACAGTACAAGCCAGTAGCTAGATATGCAGATTCAATAATTATTGGTGACACAGGTATAGCTAATTGCAAAAGTGTAAATATTTTGAAAAATTGAAAAAGGTTGAGCACAAGATCAGCGCTAGCAACTAAAAGTCGGCGTATACAAGTCCTGCATGGGTTTCACGTTTGTTATTGTAAATATGAAAACCGTATTTTGGCGACGTTTTTTGTTTTTTCACTGTTTTGTTTCTTCAATTTCCATCTCAAAGCATTAGCCTAGATTCATTCACGCTTATATACACTGTATATACCCGTTGGCTCCAAACATGCAGTGCAGCAATTTGAAAGCACACATATGATACAATATGATGTTACGCTGAGTCGCTGATTTCCTGTGCGCAGCGACTATTCATCGTAGCAGCAAATTTAGGCTGCAGAAAATGATGAATTTTGCGGAGGTGGTGAATAAGATGCAGCGTTCTGTAGGTACGTGAGTGTTGACTTAGGATGAAACTACGGCTTCAATAAATTTACAATTTTCAGCAAAAATTAACACAGCAAAAGCATATTGTGATTTTTAAAAAGAATTTCAATTTAATTTGAAGGTCATTAAGTATTTTTGGAATAAAAAAACAAGTTAAAAATACCAGGTTACACCTCCAGTCGCAACGACATCTTTAAAAGCATCACGGCCAGTTGTGTAATTTGTTTTAAGACTTAGATGATTGTAATTTTCCATATAAAATCTCACCTTATCCGGTAACCGAACCCAGGCGCGTTCCGATCAAGCTCATCCACTCGTGTCCATTTAACTTCAATTACAGAAGGCCGTGTTCCAAATGCCGTTACATCTGTGGGAAGCTTTGGACCTACAAAAATGTTTTGACTACTTAATTGTGTATCTATCCATGGGGAATTTTTTGAGGCTTTACTATATGATGGCTACTAGTGTTCAGGCTCGGTTTGGAGCTGTCGGTGCCGTTGCTACAATGCATTTCTATTTCAAGCAGGGCGACCTAGTAGCATATATTGCGATAAAATGCGATTTCTATGAGAACAACACTGCATTAACCCCTTGGGCATTCATCTTACCACTTTGCGATGCAGCACTGAGCAATTGCTTGTAACTCATCTGTGGCTGGTAATAATGAGAACTTATTCAACTCAAAGACAAAACAAGCGGCCAGTTTGGGAGACTGCTAAGTGGCTTTACGGTATTCCAGTCCGTAACTACAGTGCCCGTGCTTGTCATAGCAATTAGTGCAAGCATGAACCAAAGGCGTGGACTTAAACACAAACAGCTGTTTCGTTCCGCTTGATCACGCCGCATCAACGTAATGCTCTCAAGCCGCCATCACTTGCCTGCAAGTCTGACCTTTAGTCCTGAGTGCTGCATTACCAACCTAACTCGTACTACATGTATACACCAGTTAAAAAGATAAACACATGAACTCACGCGCATCTGGAGTTTTGTATGGACCGGTCACGCTGCTTGGAGTGAGACTCCAACCGACATCGTTTTTTGCGAAAGCGCGAAACCGATATTTGATGCCAGGAGACAGAAGTATCTCGACTGTATCAGAGTTGCCGTTTATTTGAGATCGCAAAGTCCGCCACACTCCAGGTTTGTGTGATTTGTCTTGGAATTCAATGCGATATTCTACAGTAGCAAATATCCGTGTTTAAATAAGTTTAAAACCTTGTGGTGTATTTGGTTCTTTGCTCAAAAATCTTCGAACAAAACAACTGACAGGATATGTTAATTGGTTTTCAATCAAAAACCGCGTAATGGGGGCCAAGAACAGGGCTTTGAATTAATCTGAGCAGTACTGTAGTAATGATTGCTTGATTTTGTACCATGCCAAGTTCAGCTGCAATGCAGCGCAAAGTAGAAGCCAAAAGCATGACTTATGTATGCTTGATTCAGCACTAGTTTCTGCAGGAATCTTTTCCTCGTAGCTAAGTGCGGTCTTTCCTCAAGCCCAAGTGATCATGCACCAGTGCTGCCTCCGTTGTCAATAGTTATGAACTGGCTAGGAGCTCTGATCTCGGTTGGATTTGCAATTTGACTTTTGATGTTCAATTTCATATCTCGTCTCTGTTCCGAGAATGAGGAGTAGTAAACGGCTATTATAACATCCAAACCACTAACGTACTGAGAGTGTATGTGCCAGACGGCAAGAGTTTTTAATTTCTGTGAACATCAATTTTAAGCAAGAAAATAGTGTAATAGCATTAATCAAGAATAGAGCAATAAAATTTGGGGAGAGAGGACTCAAAGCTATAGCCCACATTTAATGGAACTGTGATGTACAATGGCAGACTCTAATATTAGGAGGTAAGAAAAACTTTATCTCTTATTACAATCGTATTAAGCAAAGCCTTTCATACCAATAATCGGAGAATTAAAATTGTTTCCATCAACCCAACGGAACAAAACTCTCAGAGGATCGTCGCCGCTTTTATGGAAAGAAAAATTTTGAGGAGGCAATGGCCGATCTGAAAATTTGATTTTACTATTTATTTTCTGATTTAAGAAATCTTGTTTATCTCCTATTGGTTTTCTTTTTCCACTGCAAAGTGATCTTACGATCTTGTTCATCAATATATGAACAACATAAATCTTAGTTTATAATCATGATCATGATTTTCATGATTGATTTGCTGGGCACTTATCTTGTCCTTTCATATCCTCTTATAAATATTTTAAGCCAATTCGACAACTCTTTCTTCATGTACGACCACAACTGGTCCTGGCCGCTGGGAGTCGCTGTTTCTCTTCCTGAGAGAACTGATCGGAAAATAACAAAAACTATCAAAAAGGACGCAGCTAAAATTATGTGCATCGTGCCGCAAAAACATTTGCGGCTACAAGTAACAACTCGGGCATAAGGTACCTCCAGAGTTTCACCCTGTTCTGCACAGGGCATAGAAAGAATTTGTCCAATTTCGCGAGTGTACCACAAAGCTCATCCCAATCTATTACTAAACCAAAGACCACTCGATGTTTGAGTGGCACCATTTTGTATTTATTTACCTGTGACGACAACTTTGAAATTTTTATGAGCGAAATCAAAACTGGTGGTAGCTTTTACACTGTAATTCCCAGCGTCGTTGAAAGTAGCATCAATGATACAATAAGTGTTTCCTCTAAATAATTCAACTCCATCTTTACTCCATGTCACGTTTATTTGTCCGCTTTCAACAATTCGAGAATCAGTTGTGACCTACAACAATAGCAGATGATTGGCAAAACAAGAGCACCCGTGCTTCACCAGGTTTGCTTAGTGAAACCGCTAACCAGCATTGCGTAGCCTAAAAACAACTTTCGGGCACCCAATGATAGCAGTTTACCTTTTGGAAGCACGACTACCAGTCTGAAATTTTTGTCAAGGCCAACTACGCTGCTTTCTCTCAGCCTGATCTTGATTAGGTTTGCGGTGCGAACATGCGCTCCCGTCTCTTGCTGTGCCTCCGCCTCAAGGATCGAGCGACGTGGTAAACAACGACAAAAAAAACAGTTACCGGCGCGATGGTGCAGTGGTTAGAGCGTCCACATTGTAGTCGGTAGACCTGGGCTTCATTCCCTAAGTCGAGTCATACCAAAAGACTTTAAAAAATGGTATTCACAGCTTCCCTGCTTGGCGCTCAGCGTAAAAAAGGGATAGTGTGGAGAACAAGCCGGCAAGCTTGCTTGTTGTGTCCTTGGGCAAGGCACTTAACGGGACGCCTCCACCTTTATGTGGCAGACAGGTGGCCCCACCCGTACTTCACCGGATTATAATTGTGAAGTTGCTAACCCAGCATGTCAGACGACTCTTGGGTACCCACCAGTGGCAGTCCGCCTTGTTGGTGGTGGGGCTACCAGTCACTCAAGACTGGTTCGAAATGGGCTGCCACCTTTCCCTAGCCTAATATCAATTAGGTTGACGGCATGAACCTGAATTACCGTTCATGCCGTACCTCCATCCCAAGGAAGAGAAGGGGTAAACACACCCACACACCCACACACACACACACACACACACACACAAACAGTTTGTTAGCTAAATCAAATAGACAATCACAAATAATAATTCGTTGAGTGCAACAAAGTTATTTTGTCAGAAGCTTTCCATGACGCTTTCAGTAGTGGCAATAGTATGCGAGTTGGGTAAAGCAAGAGTGAAAATGTTCTCTACCTAACGGTAGTTCTTTTTTTCATATATTTGTTAAAAATGTGTCACAGAAGCATGACTTGCTTGTTTTTTATGACCTATGATCTCTTCTTGGGTAAATATTTCTGTACACAGGTTATAATGCATAAGATTAGCATCTGTAATGTGTTTACCTCATTCACAGCCACTCGCAGTCGGTAAATCTGAGATTAATTCCTTTGTCAATTCTTACCTAAGACTGCGAAAATAGTTTTGCGAGCACAACGCCTTGCTTGATGCTCAGCACGAAAGAGGCTGCGGGGAGGAAAAACGGTCAAGTTCGCTTGATGTGTCCTTGGGTAAGGCAAGTAACGGGATATCTCCATCTTCATGAAGCAGACAAATGGTGGGGTAAATTAATATACTCGCAGTGGTAACCCGGTCGAACAAACAGCAATACCTACCTTCGGCGTTATTTTGGTAGAATTCCCTTTTGGAACGTAATAACTTTTGTCAATAGTCAACTTGGTCTTATTCATAACTTCTATTGTGTAGTTGAGAGTTTTGACGCCATATTCATTTTGTGCTGTGCAGGAGTAAATTCCATCGTCACTGTGGCGCAATCCAGATATTTGTAAGTGATTGCTAGGCGACGCAGCGATGCTGAAATGTGTCAAAATCGGCCAGTAAACTAGGGCAAAATCGCCAACGATGACTGTATAGTAAAGCTGACAAGGAAGCATTGGAGTTCGTTAAAGCTAAAAACCTTCCGTTTTCTTTTCCCTGCTTTTGCTTTTGGCCTAGCCGCCACTCTTCACTTGCTTTCGAATCAGACTTAATTTCTTTAAATCTTTCAAATGTAACTTTGGGAGTTTTTAACATTTGTTCAATGCGCTAAAAATATTTACGTTCTTTTGAATCAAATTTTAATAACTTAAAATCAGTTTGAATATACGCCGGGCTACTGCTACGAGGACAGCTGCTTTACCTAAAACAGGGGTCAGAGCAATGGGGTAAATCACCCCATAACTTAAAATGAAAAAGGTTTGGGATGAGAGGCAAAACAGCATAAAACCGATTTCATAAAATTGATCTCCTGAGAAAAAGGTTTTGAAAAAAGTGCAAAAACATAGATTTTAACAAGGGATTTCCAAAAGCTTTATCGATGTTTGAAAATTTATGGGGTAATAGCATTTTTCCGGAAATAATTTTTGCGTAATATCCAGAAAAGTTTTCAGACCCCTGGCTTAAAGAGCCACAATAGTAGCAGACTTTGGGAGATTTTTGTACCATCTTAATCTTTAATTAAATTTGTTATTCAAATGGTTTACTATTTAACTTAAATCGACTAAGTCTCACGATAAAATATATTTTAGTTAAATATTTTCCAAATTGTTAGGATACATGGTAGTCTCAATATATCAAACATTTTTATGTTAATTTCTAAAAGTTTACGCCTCCTGACATTGCCCCCCCTCAGAGAACACAAATACGCTTAATCTTGAAACTGAACTTGCAAATAAATAAGTAAACACAAAATGGCTAGTTATACAATTTAAAGTTAAACGTTTTGTCACCATGAATGCCCCGATGTTTCGAGGTAAGAGCTTCGGCCTCGAATGTAGTACGCTGCTGGCTCAAACCCTTATCGCGTGATACAAAACTCGTCATAAAAAGTGATTGCAGCTTTCCTACTTGGCCCTCGCTCAGCTCGAAAGAGAAAGTGCGATGAAAAAGCAGGCAACTTTAATAACGGGATTCCTCCATTAGCAGTAGCCAACAGGTGGTAAGGCAGTGCAGTTTACTCATTGCGGTGATTCAATCTGACTGCGGATCAGAAACATCAACATGCGTCTTGAATCGGGTGTTTCGGCGTTCAAGGCGCTCATACAGACTAGCCTGTCAAGTGGCAAGAAAGTGACATCACCGTGCTTGATAAGATTTTAACAAAATTGACTTTACCGGCTCGAAGTATTCAAAGTGTCTCCGTTTTTGGTCCAAATAAATGTTGGGTGCGGAGAGGCAAAGATCTTGCATTTGATGCTAACAGTTTTTCCTTCGACTTTGCGGTGCCTCATTTCATTATCGATTCTCGGTGTAGGTGCCCAAGCTGGGAAAGAAAACGAAATTTTATTGAAACCTACGTAGTGAAAGGCCTGCTAAAGAAGCTCTTTAAGGAATTGCAAATTGACCTTGCCATCGTCTAACCAGCCTATAACTTAATATATATATCTTTATTGGCAAAAATACTACAGCCTGTTTCGCCGTTAAGGCTCTTCAGGTATTTCTGCAAAACAAGCGAAAAGTGAACCCAAAACAAACAGAGAATGCAGTATTACTTACGGTTGATCGGGGGGAGTAATCAGAAATAGTACGGTAGCTAGCAGGAACTATACTAAAGAATAATCTGCTGATTCTCCTGCAAAGAGTAAACTCATCTGGGTAACTAAGAACTGTGGAGGTTGATATGAGAGTAATGGTGACGTAACAATGGGAACAGGTATATGCTTAATATGGTAAACGGTAAGTTGGGAAAATAGACCTATAACTTATATATGTGAGTGCGTTCGGAGCAATCCATAATTTAAACCACAAAGTGTATGCCTGAAAGAAAACGCCGGTTTCACTCGGCCATGCCGCCGGCAACGTAACGCTTTAAACAGTCAAACTCACACTCTATTGCGAATTTAATGCTCAATCTGCCATGACAACCGTAAAAATATAGTTAGGGGGTGTTCAATAATTTTAAGGCAGGCCAATGGAAAGGCGAGGTTAACTAAATACAGAATAATTTTCCTAGAAATTATTTTTTGTACTATTTAAGAGGAATTAGTTCCTCTTTCCTCCCTGTACAAAGAGCATGGATTCAGTTACTTACTCAACACGTTCACGTATCCTTGCTTCATCAGAGAGCCATGCTTATTACTGGCAAAACATTGATATACGGATGAATCGTTTTTTTGTAAGTTTGTAAGCTTGATGACGGTACCATTCACCACACGATTGCCACCACGATGTTCTAAACAAGTTGGATAATTCAACAATTTATGCAAAATCTGTCTTGAGTAGAGCTCACAGGCTCCATTGACATGGGATGGGGGCAAGGTGAGACATGGAACATCCGGCCTTGAACCACATCAACGTGAAAACGCGCCATGGCCAGGTTTGAAAAGTTACCGTTCATTACAAACTAATAAAACCGAGAGTCCCACCACCATCGTGGCAGACTGTCATTAATGGGTGCCGAAAATTCTTACAGCAAGCTGGGTGAGCAACTTCACTTTTCTACTTTGAAGAAGCGCAAAAGGTTTAGGCGTCGTTTGAGTAGCCAGAGAACCAATTTACACATGCATTTAGCAACATTCCAATCGACCGGCGAAAAGGCAACCTTCTACTGGACCACACTAAAGCGATGGCGTGATTGAAACAGAATGCATTTCAACAGATGCCCCCACCGAGGTTTCAGTTCATACAGCTTATTTTGATTTAAACTTAAAGCTCAACATTAATTCAATTCAATTCAAGAACCTGAATCCTCTGCCAAGATCTCTAGGTTGGCTCAATAAATCTAATAACACGTCGAATTGAAAAGCGAAAGGCGGCGAGTTCTTATCTGATCGTGGTAATGCGTTGTTGTTTTGGCACCACGGCAAATCACCTCATTACCATATTATCCTTTGGTGCAGCTTTTCGAGTGTAAATAATTGCATTAGCCATGTGCCAGCAGTAGCTATAATTGCAAAGCGTGGATAACCAAACTTGTACTTCACACCAATGTTGTTTCGTACTCTGCTACAAAGTCAGAAAGGAACCAATAATCATCATGTTGGCTTGAATTATGAAACATGAACTTTTTTAAGAAGTTATCCAAAACTACGTCAGCACCACAAACAGTATTAATTCTAAAAGTCTTTTGAAATATTAAAAGAGTTTTTGAAAGTACCCGAAATAATTTAGCCAAAAATATGGGCCGAGGTGGCCCTCCCTCCAATCAAGGTTTGTCGTTTTCAAAAAATTCGCTTCCCCTAAAAAATTTCAACCCCTGATTTGTAAGCACTCCACGGGACTACTCTTTTGACGCTACTAAATTTGCATAAAATAACCGCAAACTATACCTGATAATGATTTTCCGTTTATTCTCCACTCCACACTGGGGGAAGGTTTTCCTTCTGGATCACATCTAATAGTTGCATTGCCTCCCGGGGCTCTTAATATATCGGCAGGGTAATGATCTTGCGACGAAAAATAGGGTCGAGTTTCAATTTCAATGGTGACTAGTTTCAATTCACTCGAGTTGCTATTGTTTGTTTGGCACCTGACAATAAAAAAACGATTAAAGTTTTGTCTTATGAAGGACCCAGACGAAATTAAATTTGTATCCCATTGATTCTATCGTGTTCAGAGCAGCGTTAGCTTGTAATTGTGAAGTTGTAAGTTCAGTGCCTGCGTGAGCTATGCGGTGTTGTGTCCTTAAAGGCACTTCCAAAGCAATTGGTTCTGAATGGTTAAACTGCTTGCGGTAAGATGCACCGTGCCAGCTGCACTGGCACCACCGACGTGGTTTAGGTCTCAGCAATGCTCTATGCATAATGGCAGAAGGCTATATAGTGAACGAAGAGCAAAATATGACCAAATAAAAATAAATATCCACGCCTATTCGATATAAATACAAAACCACTGACATTCATTAACAGACCACCATATAGATGCAAGACACACATGTGATATTTAAACTAAAAATTGTGTGGGTTTAGACTCATCATTAAACAGCACAAAAGTGATTTTATAAAAAAAAGTTGTCAAGCTTGCTTGTTGTGCCTTTTGTAATGGCATCATGCGAAATTTCTTCATCATTGCCTGGGAAATGCTTGTTGTATAAAACTTGCTTGTTATGTCCTTGGGCAAGGAACTTAACGAGATGCCTCCATCTTCATGTGGTAGACAAATGGCGGGGCCAAGCAGTCTACCCGTCGTGGTGGCCCAGTCTGACGAAAGACATGCAAACCGAGCATGAGCTCATACGAATAAAAATAAATAACCTCAGAAAGACATTGTGGGGCAGAGCACTCGTCAGGTGGCGCTATCTGACTACGGCCTGCGAACTAACTCGAAGCCAAACCTAGGAACAAATGAGGAAACACAAAGTGCAACCATCAGCAAAACACGCGACCGAATTTCTTTTGCAGTAGTACTGCTTTGCTATGTACGCTGTAAAGACAAATTAAATCGAAGTAATCATGTGATCAACTTAATAAAATTCTCTACTATTGAACATTATCACAATCTACCTGTACGTCTTCGCATCATCAAACGAAGCACTTTTAATTATAACTGTTTTACCCCAGTCTTCAAAGGTCGTTCTGTCACTGTCCCAGTCTCCAGATAATGTTTCCCATTTTAGGAATGGTGTAGGCCTGTAAAAAAGCTGATAGATTATCATATAAAATTAAATCTTTCAAATTCTGTTGTTTTTTCAAGGGAAATATAAAGGGATTGGTCATCAGCGTTGACTTGACGGACTGATTACGCAGGACTTGTCGTTGGAGGACTGGATCCGAATCATCGATTGCACTAAACCTCACGCTTTGGCATTAAATGCGGCCAGTCCCACCACAGCGACACCAAAGTGTGGCTGCTGAAGTCGTGTGGTTTTCCTAGCTAACTCTTTATTCTTTTTATATCTGGAGTGTTATGTTGCAACCTTTTTAATAAATGATAGCTCATCTCAACACTACGCTAATCCAAAGGTTTTCCTCTTATATTCAGCACTGAACCTTTGTCAACAGCGCTCTACATTGCTCTCCCTGATAACTAACCGGGTTTGTGATGCAAAGAAGGTTCCTGCCAGTGCTCGCAACTCCGCTGAATAGAACCTGGTTAATGCATAACCGCAAACATTATCAAGTGACGAGTGGGAAAAATACGCAGCGAACTAACTGAACAACACAAATTCAACGCATTGCCACAATGCGACGAAAATAAGACACGCCGTAAAGCTGCAGCGCTATCAACATAGCATACTAGCTTACCTGCCAGTGGCTATGCAAAACAGTCGAATGGTGTCACCCAACAAAACAACCTTGTTTTCATTCTCCGTAGGAAAGATTATCTTTGGTGAATAATCTTTTTCCAACCCTGGATCAATACAAAAACGTTGAAGCAATGGATGTTAAAATGTCTTTAAAAAGAAAAAAATATCCTCAAAAAGTTATGTAACTACGATTAGAAACTTTTTTGAAACTTTTTTCATTCAAAAAAGTTTCTAATCGTAGTTAAATAACTTTTTTAAATGAAAGCATATTTTTAAAGTTAAACTTGTATCAGAATAGTTAAATTGAGTGATTCCACACTGAAACAACAGCGAAAAATTGCAATTACCCTACCGCTAGGTAGCATCTTTACCCACTTTTTAATACAATAAGCTTGAAGTGCTTTCCGTCAGTTGATTTTCTTGTGGCCAAATCTTTGAATGTGCAGTACACCAGACCGTCATCAACTCCGGCAATTACATTAGCGAACACCAAGTCTCCATTTGGTTTCTGCATCAAGAGCAAGATTAGTGTTACGCTTACACGTATTTTAACGACGTTTTCTCACTTCAGAATTATTCATTTCTCACTTCATAAATCATATGATGTGATTGGCAGAATGGAGTGGTTATTGATACCATAACTGGGTACCAAGCACAGAGAGGCAATAGTGGTAGACTTTCCCTGTTGTTTTCCACCTTTTCAATCCATTATTGCCCAGTTACCATTGTTTAACTAGTAAAGCACTAGCCCAAAAGCAATACCATTGTACTGTCATTTCAACCAGAGATGTGCGAGCTGTGGCCAGTAATATGAAATTGTGCGACCCGCGGAAAAATGTGACTAGTGGATCGCGTGGACAGACTGACCTCCACCCAAGTTTTTGCTTCACTCCACTCTTATGCAATTAATATACCAAAAAAAGTCTTCATCTTCGAAACTCAAATCTTTGAGGCTGACGTTAACAAAGTCTTTACTTTAAACACTTTGTGCTTCCAAGTTTGTTTACCATTTGCCGTTTTTTTATTCGTTTACCGCAGAATCTGATTCACTTTAAATATCTCTGCACTCTGGCGGTTGATCTCCAAAAAAAAATTTTCTCTTTAAAAACTTGGGCCCGCTTACCCACAAAAGCAGAGTTATATAAAATTGACACATCTGAAAAACGTTTGCACGTCCCAGTTGAAATTGCAACAACAAACCTCTTGTTTAAAGTACATATTATAAATTGACTGGGTTTACGAAAAGTTTTGAGGGATTATTACCTGGTCAGAAATAAATCCACTGTAAGAAGAGTGGTGGAGGGTTTTCTCTTATGCTTTATAACGGAACAAAAACAAGCAAGAACACGCGAAATTGATGGTTTTATGTTATTTTCTATGTATATAAAATGAAAACGCATTTTTGTTTCTTATTGAAATATAAGTGGTAACAAATTGGTGGCCCTTGATATAATCGCTTAAACTTTAGAAAATGAAAAACAAAGCTGGATAAAGAACACGGAAGTAATTTAGCGTATTTTTGTTTGACCCAAAATAAAAACAAGCCTGCGACAAAAATAACTAAACGGCGAAGCGAGTGAAACGCCTGCCTCGTGTGAACCATGGGTTCAACTACGATCGAGTCAAACCAAAAACTAAATTAAATTGGTTTCCACAATCCTTTCCTGGTATTACTTATTAAAAGAATGAGCGGGGAGCTGGGTTGTTGTTGCATGTCTTTTGTGCGTCTACTGCAAGAATGGGTTTTAAAAGGCCAGAGTACAAATCTGAGAACATTGGCCACTACCAATCAACAACTACAAAAATGCAATCAATTTCTTAAGATAAAACAACAATTTCAATGCGTGAGAACTTCAGTCCGCACACTTCAAAGCTTAAGAGCCATTAGCAATCATTAAAAAGTTAACTGACAGCAATAGTGCATTACTTGAGATATCCGGTTTGAGAGAGGCAAATCTTTGCCATTGAAATTCCACCTTACTTCACTGCCGTCGGCTGTGTTGTAATTGCACGGTAACTCTAGCGATTCGCCTTCTACGATTTTCTTCGTCACATCTTCCGGTACTTGATAGGGAGCAGCTGTAATTATAGTAGTAAAAACAACAATTTTATCATAGAAAGTCATAAAACTTTAATCAATTGACAACTACTAACGTGGTCGACTGGATTGGGACACGGCCTATGACAAAATGGTCGTTCGTGCAAATCTCACAATAGCTACGTTTTTGAGCATTTGGGAAAGACACTTTACGGCAATTTTCCTTGCGTTGTTGCAGGCTTGTGGCATAGCAATGGTAGTGGTAATGCAGAAACAGGTCTGGATGCAAGATAAAAAGTAGCCGAGAAAACGTTTTCCCTTGACCAGAAGATAAATATAAAACACCATATACGAGGTACAGCTCAAATCAACTGATAACATACAACTTTTAAGGTAGTTACTCGCATAATCTTCAAAGAAACCCTGAAGTGTTTTAAGATTGCTTTTTAGTGGAAGCATGGTTGCAAAAGCTTTTGCTTTTTCGAAAACATGATCCATAACGCGCTTAAGTATTAAAATAACAACGGACTATTTCTTATAAAGAGCTGCAAAAATATCGGTTCCTGCATCATAAAATCACTTTTGGATTAAGAGAGGAGGGAGGAGCACACGAGTCAGGGCGTACAACATCAAATCAAAATCACTCTTTTTTTGACCAATTTGCGATTGAAGGAAAAAGCTGCCGGAAGCACTTAGAATTCGGGCCTTTTCTAATGAAGACGTACCCGTGCTTCGACTGGAGTTAATCCGACCTTGAAGCAAGGAAAACGTTGCTGCTACAGTTGAAAGTAATGTCATGTCGGCTGATTTGAAATATCATTAAATCGACAAACGTCTTGAAACTTAAATCATTTTCTGAACAATCGAGCGTAAACAACGATGTAAAATCCACAAATCGCTTACAGGCTGCTTTAACGGTAGCTTCAATGGTCACAGCTGTTCCAAATTTGTTGGTGGCAAAACAACGGTAAACTCCTTCATACTCAATCAAATCAATTTCTGACATTTTAGAGCTGTCCCTGTATGAATTGAAAATTAAGATTGATTTTTATTACACTAGGCTAAAAATCAATCTAAAAAAAAGTCAAAATATGGGAAAACTTTTGAACATTTTTCGTTGTTCTTCTCTTTTTTCTATCCCAAATTTAAGTTGTGGCTTAACTCATGATTGCGAAATGTATCAATAAACTTAAAAAACTGTCGTCTAGCTAAGTTACAGGCAAAACCAGTATATAATACACTCCAACTTTGTTATGTGAAAGACCACATCATTGCCTGATGGCTACCACCGTTTGCAACACTCGAGCACTTGGGCTGCCAAGAAAAGTGTCAGCCGAAAGCTTGAACCAAAATGCTCCCAAAAAAACAATATATGTAAGTCACTCTCTAAAATAGTATCACCACAGACCGAAGCCCTCCTAGTGAGGTCACTTCATCATAGAAGAATTGTTATGCGTATTAAATTACCTGAATAATATAGTGCCATCTGAAGTCGACATCACAATACTATTAGATTTAACGTCGTTTGAACCTTGAAGAACAACATCTAGTGGCTTTCCATTTTTTTCCCAGCGATACCTAAAAAAAGTAAATGCAATTCATAGTATTGTTTTCAAATTATTTGATCGCCTATCAGAAACACAGACCAACGGCCTCCATAAAGAGTTTGGATGAAGTTTTCCCCTCATTATCAAACTTTCAATAATACCAACTATAGTTGACGTTTTTACGACAATGTAAGAATTGAAACCCCCAGTGTTTATCTTCAGGTTACGGAAAACCTGCTTCCGCTTCTAGTAAGACATCATCGCGTTCGGGCGAGCTTTAGCGTAACTAATATCGATTATGCGTCCACCCGCAATCGATAATATTGGGTGGGCGCTGGCAAATTTGCGCTGGCAAGTTTGCAAGTTGGTTAGGCAAAAAGCGACTGTTTTTAGCTTTGACCAGGATTCAATTAGGAATTTTTTTCGGGGCTCGGGTTTGACCCGACCATATCACCACCAATGCCTATATTTTTGATGCCCCAGACGCAGCGAAACCTTTCGTCAGTTATGCTGGAACCTCGTTGTTTTCAGACCCACCTCGGTGTTACGGTACTACTGACATACCGCATTTCCGCCAGGCGCAATGCAGTCGTAAACTTTTTTCCTTTTGAAAAAAAGAACAACAAAACCACCGTGAGGGTTCAACACGTGATTATCGTCTCCATATATACCGCTCCAACCCATTCGGACACGTTACCGACATTGGTAGTTGGGCTAATTCTTGTAAAACAATAAAGTTAGCGCAATAAAGCGCTAGAAACGACACGTTTCCAGAAATCAAACAACCATCTGTTTTTTAAATGTGGTTTTGCCCCTAAAAGCATTCGCCGCTTCCAAAGAATATTTACCCCAGTCACGCCGGTTCTAAATCAACCCTGTGATGCCAGTCGAGAGCAATTTAGAAAAACAGAAAAGACAATGAACTCGAGTCCGTAGCCAACATCGCAGAGCAGTAACAACAGACGCACTTAATTCACGTGACCAAACAGAGCTTAGCAAAAACAGTGACGCAATCAATCGATACGAGAAAGGCTACTACACGCAGCCAGTCGAAAACATTTGAAAAGCTTTGACGTCACTCAGCTGTGTGAGCCCGATTTCAGCGTGCTTTTAACATCATAAGTGACGTTTCCAAAACTTGAATAAACTTGTTAGAACGACTTTACCATTCATTTACTTACGCGTGTAGATGATTTTTCACAATTACCGTAAATACTCAAGACTAGGTTTTCATAGACCAAGGGTCGGCAACCTTTTACCGTCAAAGAGCCATTTAAACCCGTTTACCACAGCAAGGAGACCGATGAGAGCCACAATAATTCTACGGAGCATAGATCATAAGTATTTTCCAAAAAAAAAGGTCTTTACCAGTTAGAGGCATTGATCGGAGTATCATTCCTCACTCATCTGCTTCAAAGAACAGCAAAAGAGCCGCAGATGGGAGGCAAAAGAGCCACATGCGGCTCCGGAGCCGCAGGTTGCCGACCTCTGTCACAGACCAAAAATTTTTTAACCCTAGCACTAACTTTTTCAATACTCTTCCAACTTCTGGACAGGATTATAAGCGATTTCGCTATTACGACCGCAGTGTTATCGCAACAACTAAACTGCTTCTTCAAATTTGCGTGGCGATCCGATTCTGCTATTGAGCAGAAGTTCTACTAATTTACGTTCGGCGATTATAAGGGGTACATGCCACTAAATTCACCCAAAAAAATGCATTTTTGCGCCTAATTTGAATACAGTGATTTTTGGCACAGACTCTATAAAGTTTTTGTTGAAAAAATATTGGGGCCAGTCACCTCAAGACATGTTGAGAACCATCAAATAGTAATGGTGCAAACTAAAAACGCCTGCAGATTTACTTGATAAAAAGAAACTCTTGATTAGATGCCGCACAAAGTATTGATGAAAGAATTACAGTACCCAACCACCGCCTCATACAGATCATTTACAAACCTAAATAATACGCAAACAAATACTGTCTACCATTTTTGTTTTAAATGACCGGTAACATCATACCAGTAGGTCCATGCTAATTTGATCACTACCATCAAAAATGTTATAACTGTTGGTGTCAGTTTCCTCAATAGAGGTATCGGGGATTTAACGAGTTAGTGCAAAGCATTCTGTTGCATCTGGAATTCATTTATTACAGTATTTGTTTATATTAGATCAATTTTTTGTTATTCTCCGCTGTTCTAAGGTAGCATGCTATTTATTATGGTGAGAAAAAAATAAAAACCGCTTTTCACTAGAAGTGGCACTAAGCAGTTAAATGAAAAAATCTCCAGTCGCGGCATCTGCTTTAAAAGTTACGCTATTAACGTGGGGTCAAAAATACGGTATCGATTGAAACAGCCATTTTATCATTCACTATTACGGTACTTTACTCGAATATCTGCTGGAGACAAAATAATACATTTCAGGAAAGAAAATATTTAATGAAACTGGGCTTGCTATCTTCTCTAGTGCTGCTGTGTTTCTCAGTTTCACTTAGTCTAGTCAAACATCTTTGATACAACACATCACCAATGCAAAGCATTTGATTAATTGTAACAGCTAAAGTCTTGTTTCTAGCCTTTAGACCCATAGCGCCCGATCCTTTGGTAGTGGCGGATCCCTCACAAGAAATTGTCCCTATTGTTTTGAGGTTGGCGATATGATTTTTTTGGAGAAAAAGTTTTTTCAAACCACTGCTGATGACACACGGACTTGTAAACCAGAATTAAGTTGTGCAAACCATTACCGAATGTCATTCTAAGTTGAATAAACCATTATTAAGTAAATCCACCGTTCTAAGCTTTATCAAAATTCACCAACCATCTGATGCTATTCCACAGACTTCAAGTTGAGAACCACTGCTTTAGATAATTTTACACCACGGAAATATTAGATTAATATTTAGATTCCAAATATGCAAATGTAAAGCCATAGCGGTTTTAATTCAAAAAAGGATTTAAAAACCCTTATTGCTTTTCACGATCATACATACAGTAGTTAATAGTTTGAGCATTGCAATAATTCTACATTATTATTGATTTTCTATCAAAACCACTGAACTTACCCTCCTGGATTTGTAACAGCTGGAACAGCATCGGCGATACAAGGTAACGTTAAATTCAACCGGTATATCGCATAAACCACTTTTTCAGGGCCAACTCGAATTTTCGGAGGACGTGTAACTGTAAAGTTAAGATATAACTTAAAAACTGCAAACTAATAAGTTTTTATAATTTTACCCATGAGGAATTCCCATGTGCCACTTGTGCGTGAAACGTTGTAATAATTTTTACTTGAGAAAAATGGGAGAGACGATAAAAAATATAAAAAATTTTTTCAAATTTTGGTTTTTCTGCAAAACCAAAGTCTTTAAAGCAACAAGTTTTTTAATTTCCAAAATATGATTCAAGCAAATGCTGAAGCTTTAATAACATAATTCAGGGGAGATTTTACTCTTTCTCTTCCCTTTCTTGAATTCTGATGATGACAAAAGTTTATAGCTCGTGTTTAAAAATTCTTCGCATTCGTCAGTGTTCAAGACAGGTGCATTTTTACCACAAGTACTGCTGCAGCCAAACAAAAAAGATTGCCGTAAAGTATCCTTCAAAAGGACACCACAAAGCAAAACCACGAGGGCATTCCGTTTTCAATAGTGATGCTAACCCCTTATCTTGCTCAAAAATTCAGAAGCCTAACGTAAAGCCTTGGTAACGAACCGATAACAGCAATTACAAAATTACAGAAGAAACGCATGCTTTCCGGTGATACACACAAAAACAACATCATAGAGAGTAACTTACACGATTTTTTAACTGACAATGAAGAAAAAGACATGTAAAAGATGATAACGTGGTAATTACGCTTACAGTACAAGAAAAACATGTTACACGAGTACGAAAGATGTTTGAAATGGGACATTAACTCCTAGGCATCTCTATTTTTAGAGGTACTCACAATTTTTTCAGATATTAGCCATTATGGGATAATATTCAGATGGAGACCATTTTTTTAAAGATCTCTAACAAACGCCAATCAATGTGATTGTTTTGCTTTGTTGTTGGAACTAAAGCACGGTGCACCAACCCTCTGAAATAGCTAGCCACAATGACAACAAAACATCAAAAAAGTTAACTACAATTCTTTTTACGTAATCCGCAGACAATTTTAAGCCATCGCATTTTGCAATGCTGTCTGATGTTAGGAAAAGACGAAAATGGCAATTACATAAAAAACAACATTAACAATATTGGTTCGCTTGTTATCAAACTTTGTTTAAGTACTACCTATTCGGTAAAGTTGCTTAATGTTCGAACAAAAAATGGAGAAAATCACGCATCTCAAACAGCTTTACCTACCTTCAGGGGGGAGATTCGAAAGATTTGAAGATACATTGCCAATAAAAAAGCAAATCAGGCTTAACCACCATAGTGCTTGCTTCATCTTCACGAACTTGAGTAATATGTCTTGTTTTCTAAAATCTTTACAAACTCTTGACCACAATCTCCTCTTAAAAACTTATCAACAAATGACATTAGCTTTGAACTTAAAAAAATAAAAGCTGCAAAAATACATTTGAAATTTATAATAACGAAAGTGCAATTTGTAATAACAAATTTAGTTCTATATAAAACAATGGCCTATCCCTTCTCCTTTACTCACCATACTTCAGCCTTTACTTCTACTGGCATAAAATAGCAGTTATTCAAAGTAACCTTTAGCTTTTAAAAGGACAAACGTCTGAACAAAAAATATGGTAATGGATTGCACTTCATGCTGTGACGACAGTAAACATGCTGTAAAATACGCAAGAAATGGAGCAACACAAATTCATGCACAAACATTTTCTCCATTTAAAATAAAAGAACCATTTAGTTCCTCAATGCACCAAGTTTTTCCTCAACTCAGCTGCAGCGTAAGTTTTTTTATTTTACCTTTGTAATTACAAACACGCCTATCTGTTGCTACAAAAACAAAAGCCGTATCTTTTTCAGTTGTTTTGTTTTCAATTGCAACAATTTGAAGTGTAAGAAATTATAATTGCGACTGACCAAAATTGGCAGTTTTACATCGCATTCGTTCTATTGTTGTTCGTCATGGACAACATCTGCAACTGAACAGAGAATACAAACAAAGGCTGAATGATTGCAGTTTTACATCAACATTCTTATTCTTGAATTCTGGAGCCACAGTCGCTAAACAACTTTGACCGCCAACAGGCAATAATCTCGCCAGATACAAAAGTGTTTTCCTGATTGAATCGCCTTTAACTTCAGGCGTCACCGTCGAACTAGCTCGATGAATTACATACAACAATTATTCCGTACACACGGGTTCGATTCCTTGTACTAGTTAGCAATGAAATTTCAAATTGACTATGGTTTTGCTAGACAGCTTTTTGCCTTGCACATGTAGGAGCAATAAGAAAAGCTTTTAACGTAAGGCTGGTCAGCAGCATTAATATGCAGCCACTGCCAAAACTCTTCAGTTTACAAAACAATTCAGCGTCAAAGTTGCGGTATCGGCAGCATCTTCAGAGCAGTATTGATTCAAAGAGAAAAATGAAACAAAGCGTGGTCGCAGCGGACGAAGGTTGAGGTCACCCACGGCAGTTTTCATAAAAAGTTAATTCTGGGCTTTAAACTTGGTATTTTTCGGTACAAGGCCTGCAACATGGTTGATTATGTTGGAACGTCGGTTACAGTGACAACGATCGAGTGTTCGAACCTCGCTATGTTGTTATGCACTGGCTACGTTGTTATGCACTAGGGAAAGGGACTCTGCGGCAACCTTCGCAGAGATTGCAGCGCTTGTAGTAGAAATGTACTGGGCCGGCGGTACTAGTAACACCGAAGCAGGTCTGAACATAACGACCTTCCAGGAAAACCGACAAAACAACAATATTTTATGCATAACCACTAAAGTTTTCCCGTGACCGAAGGGCTAAGAAACATGAGAAAAAATTTCAAATGACTTTTTCAACAAACTGATCTAGCTACTCGCCTCTGCTGCCTTCAGTGTGTAAATAAACTACATTGACTAAATAACGCATTACTAAGGTCAAAAAATCAATGCACTTCATTTCGATTTTCCATTTATAATTACTTAGCTTCGATTCATTTTAAAAACGCTCACATCTGTTAAATTCCTGCTTTTATGCTGGACTGTAACTCATTCATTTTAATTTCGGATATACTGTAAATATTAAAGACCGAGTGAAAAAAGACCATAAGGCTACTTTTCATTTAAGCTTATAACTACTTGTTGCCAACGAAAATACAAGTGTATTTAATTATTCATATCATTTTCAAGAAGAACAGACAAACTTAAAAATATTAATGAGCAACGTTCTACTGGTTTGCTTTCTGTCCAAGTAGTCACCTTCAATTAAGTCCGCTACCTAGACAAACTATTAAAAGCAAAAACTGGTAATTTATATACTTTGAAATGATTGAATATTGATGTTAATCACAGTAATTCACTTTGCTTCTACAAATGCGAAACCAACAGCATAAACGCAAAGTCTATAATTCTTTAAGTGACCTTTTTGACCCACCTACAACTTAATTGATTTTATTTAACAAATCTTTCTGAGGTCTTATCTTAATAGCACAACTTAATAGACTCAGCCAAACAACCCTCAGAAAACATAAAAACTGGGCAAATATTTGATCAAAAAAACTTCTTTAGACTAGAAATTGATTGTACCGTAAGTTTATGAATAGCTGAACATTTTTGAAAACATTTTGAGCGAATCAAGATTCACACTATGTATTGTAATTTCTTTAGTTTGATCAATGGAAATGCTGATAAATTCAGTCAGCCAACTGCTTTTAATATTTCAACAAGTCGAGGCTTTACAACCATTTTACGATTTTTCGCACGAATTGATATCATTGTTGACGAATGAGCGACGTCAAAGCATAATTTGAACAAGGAACTCGACACATCAGACAGCTCAATAAGGTCAATCTTGTAGCTACTCTATATCTTCAATATCCATACTGATTTGAAAGAAAGGAAAAACACCCAAAGCTAGTAAGGTCCTTTCCATTTTTTTAATGCAGAGGTTGTTGTGTGCCTATAAATAAGATTTTCATCATTTTTTGGGGCAGCGTGCATGGCTAAAAAAGGAAGGGGGTTGGCACCTTTAGTCCTTCCTGATTGCGTCCTTAGTTGTTCAGACTAAACAAAACTGCAATGGCACGTAAAGCCTTCACACTGCGATATGAACTGAATTAATCAAACTTGTTGCCAAAAAAAAAGAAAAAGGTCGTAAAATAATGTCTAGCAGCATCAAAATTTTTTTCGTTATAGAAATCATTGACATTTCAATTCAAGATCGGATTGATTTGTCAACTCAAGTGCAAAACAAAAATAACAATCTTGCCTCAACAACATGAAATATACTCCCTACATCAACCATTGAAAATGACTTTCGTCAAACTGGACTGGAAATAAGGCCATTGCAGCGGTGTGGTTTAAGGGGGCGCTTTTCCTCGAAAAGAAGTAAAAACTTTGTACAACAAATTTGCCTACATTTAATTCAAACCCATCAGAAGTATTTCCAATGCGTCTGTACTTGTGTTACAACAGCAGCCTAACTTTTTCAACTTCTGACGAAGATCGTATTGTTTCCAATTTGATTCACTTATATAAAGTTTAGGCACCACTGTCCAGTCTGTTTCTGTCATAAAACAAGAAAATTTGTTATTGTTTCAAACCCCAGCTAACATTACACCTGCACTTTTGCGCTCTCGACATTGTCGAGTTACGTCACTATAGCTTCATATTTATTCCGAACTTGTGTACAGACTCAAAGTTACACAATGTTGTATACCACCCACTTTGCTTGTTAATGGGCCTACATTATTTGTCATTGGAGTTGTCTTGTCTAGGCTCTGATGTGTAGCAAATGCCATCCGCTAATTAAGTACATACGAAACACCTACAAAATACAGCTATCTTTGAACCAACTCGTCTTTTCTCAAGTCATAAATTATTTGGCTTAATTTACCGCATATGCTGGCTCTGTGAGCAATGCAAAGCAAAAAACTATCTAAGAGTGCCTCTTGTAGGGTGGCGTACATCAACTGAAAAGCACTCAAACGGCCAAGTAACAGATTATTTCTAATCCGGTTATTCGTTTTTCGTTGAATATTAATACAATCAAAATTACCTGTTTACAGCGTACAAGTGATTGTCAGCCAACGTTGTATACTTTCTGTAAGTAAACTGTTTATGAATAATCATACAGCAAGTTTTCTCGATGACATTTCTTAGTACAGTATTTAAACCTTTTTTACTACTTGGCTTTGCCAATGGTTTGGCTGGGGTTTTAAGGTTTTGATTCAAAGGAAATAACCAACCAAGCCTAAAAATGGCCCGTTGATAGTACTGTAGATATATTTCCAAGACAGTTTGTAGTAAAACTATGACTGTATTTAAGAAGGGCTCAAACCTCCTTTTGGAGGAAAACTTTACTTTAGCAGAGCCATGCATGCAGCTGGTACCCGATGACCTTTGCTTGAAAAACATTTTTTAATAGGTTATAACTCCCCTCCGCTCCTAAAAAGCAAACAATTTGTAAATACGACCTTGACTAGGGTTGGCTACTAGATTTTTAATTGGAGTGGACATCAAGTCCGGATCAAACCAAACCGAGACCTGGGTATATTTTATTCGAAAACCCCTATGTGGAGATGCGTGTTCCAGTTTGTTCCACAGAATGACGCATTTCCTAAACAAAAAAGTTTTCACCGTGATGACAATTTCTCCGTGATAATGACTATCCAAAACGTGGAAATGTGAGATCAGGGGCTTTCACACCATGTTATACACAAGCCCTAGTACCCAAAAAACTTGTGTCGCCGAGACCCATCTCAAAGCAGCACTAGGAGGCACCACGTCTGAAATTTCCTTAAAGCTAACATTTCCTGTTCACAGCTTTTCTGCTCAGATCCTATCAAGTTCGTTGCCCCAACATAATATTAGATCAATCAACATAGTAGCTACCTTCATAAAAACCGCGTTTAGTGATGCTGCTTAAAAAAGAACTTGTTAAGTCGAAATACTTCACAGGGCGGGGAAATCTATGCTAGGTAGCTTCCTTATAATGCGTCGCTTAATCTGTTATTTATGGTGACCTTCAGTAAAAAATGTATTACGATAACTCAACGCTGTCGGATTTCCCAAAGCAATAGCGCTTTACCGAAATCGAAAAAACAGAATTTGTAGTTTTGAAGTTTTAGGTCTGAATCAGCGTTCTCAACTTAACAAGAAAAAATGTTTTCGGGGGATGGCTACAACTATTTTACTACAACCAGTATGTGTTTTGATGCTAGTTGTTTACACTTTACATGACTGTAGCAAACAATGCGGCCAAAGTTGGGTCTCATGATGCATAAAAATTACTACAGAGACGAATTAAAAAAATTTGGAAGCTGGGTCAATAGAACTTAATTCAATATCAGAGGCACTGTTCCCGCGAGATAGCTGCCAACTACTCTTTGACCAATTTCAAGTCGACTGATGTCGTGGGCTTTCGGCTAATCATTTAAATACTGTTATAGATGCTGTATATCAAAGCCACTATATACAAAGTTCAAAACAATATTGAGAAATCTAACTGCACTTTCTCAATTTCGCATTCTAATCATTTGAATACTGTTTATAATGTCTAAAAGCAATATACACCAAGTTTAAAACAATACTGGCAATCTTTAACTGCGCTTTCTCAATATCGGAAAGCAAAGCTGATGAATCCTTTTATAGGCTACCTTTTAATTTAGAAATGAAAGATTTCAAAGCCTTATAATGTTGAATCACGACATAATCCTTTTATATTTGACTTCTATGAAAACAAAATTATCAGTTAACCTTCTGCAATAGGACAATCGACATGAAAAGGCCTCCGTAAAAACATTAAATCTAATCCTCACAAGGCTGAACTAATAGCAGAAGAATGTAGTCATTTATTAAGCAGCAGTAGAAATTGCTGTTCCGATTGTACGGTATTTCGATTAGCAGCAGACTGTATAAATATTTCATCAAAACGACTGAAACTAAAACAAATGATTGAATAAGTAAGAGCAAAGCCCCTGACACAAACCAAACCAAATAAAGCAATAACAAATGAACTGGTTTAAACTTTTGATATACGTAAATATTCGTTCTAAAAAATTATTAGTTAATTTAGCATACATCTCTTACTTTGTTTTGCACAGGCTATATATTGCTCTTCGCTATAAATTATAACTGTATGTTTACATTCTTTATTTAGCATTTTGCAAACAATGATTATAACCTAAAACAACACCTTCCAAATTCGAATTTTCTCTCAGACTTCAGTTTCAAAAGTTACGCAACCTTTTTTTATCAAAATCTAACAGTGCGGCAGCAACATGCTTGGCAAAAAAGTTGGGGTCCCAAAGGTACATAGAGCCACTGTGTGGGAGGGTCCATACCGAGCAGCATTGTTTGGGGAGAACATACGCGGCCTATAGATTGTGTACAATTGTGGCTGATAAACTCTATCGTTATTTCAATTTCGACGGTTGTTGTTTGTGTCAGTCCGTGGGTGCAACAGATACAATGCAGGACTCTGCAGATAACCCAATGGTTTTTAGATGATTTCACTCTTAAATCTGCTAATAAGTTGCAGAAAAATTCAGAACAGCTGCTCGCAGTTTTTCACAAGAATTACGAATAACTCAAGTGAAGAGCCGTTGAACCCAGTCGACTTCCGCAAGCGCAAAAACAGCCTAAATAATTCATGCCAGGCATCGGCCGAAGCCTTTGCTGAACAACACCGAACTAAAAAACAACCAACCAATCATATCGATTTTTCTTCCCTGTACAGCAGGCCGAACTTTAATCAAAAATCCACGCTTCGCCTGCATGTATCTCACCACAAAGCGTAATTTAGATGTTAGCCTGAAAAAGAGCTGTAATGCTCATGATTAATCAATAGAATTTTAATTAAACAAAACAGAAAAAGGTATTACCTGCACACAACCAGCTCTTTTGGACATAATTACTCAATATTATATTGTTGGCTGACAATTAATTTTAAACTCTTTTCGTCAGGAATTTAGAAAAAGAAAATGGTGAGCTAAAATAGCAAAGAACTATCGTCCGAATAGTTAACGCCAATGACGTCATTTAGCCGGTTCACGCAAACCGGTTTTTAAAATTTTCTGAGCTCATGGAGATGATTGCTAAAAATATTTGGGCATGAATTTCCACTTTGAAATTTTTGATCTCCAAAAAAAAGGTCTCCAACGCGTTTGCGGCAAGAATTTCCGCTTTAAATACTTAGATCTAAAAAAATTTTTCACCTTGTATTGTAAAAATATTCACCAACTTTTTTGTGATAGAATCTGTTCTTGCAACTTTTGAATGCCATCACTGGTTAACTTTGCAATAACTTATGAATTAACCACAACTGATCATTATTTTCAGGATCAAGGTGACATTTAGATACTGATGAAGACAAGAGTGGAGTGACGATGATCTACTTTCACTTTAGAACAAACAAGAGGTCAAAGGTCGCCCACCAAAAAATTGTCTGGAAGACCAAAGACTTGAATGATGAAAATTTAATCAATATATTGAACACAAGTGAGCGAGAGATTACAAACTGATCTGATTGGTTTTGAGTCAGACAAAAAATTGTGTGTCAAATGCATCCCACAATTCAACTCACTCATAGGCGGGTATAGTAAGAAAATAAAAACCTCGTCTTTCCAATCCAAATTTAAACTTAAAAATTTAATAATGTTATGACGACGTCATAATCACAAGTAAAATATCTTACTTCCCCATCTCGTAAAAAGATCTTTTTATCGCTAATCTCTTGTTAGCCTTTCTCACCTTGCCCACAACACGATATATCAACAAGCCATTTAAAAGGCATTTCAATATTTTTCTAACTTGATGAAGTCATTATCTCGACCTGACTTTCTGCGCATGTGCAAGAGGTCTACACAAAAAAGTATTAACACATTTTATAGAGGTTCCCTTTTTCACAAATAAGTTTGAGCAGTCAAAGCGCTTTCTTTGTCAAGACATTACATTGTCCTCTAATCGTGTTTAATGCATGATATTCACAGATCTGCTGGAAGCACAGCACTATGCGTGCTTTGGAGAACAAATTGCGCAAAATGGACTCGGTCACAATTTGACGATATCCTGGTCTAAAATCAAAACCTTTGCCTTTAAAAAAGCTTAAACCTGCTTACTTGCCGTTGAGGGCACAGCATACCAGCAGTCTAAATAGCCCTATAAGACCGCCAACAAATAAGCTGTCTTTCAGCAAGTTTTCATTGGGGTTTTAAAAGGCGACAATCTCTAACCAAACGACTGCTTGCGGCTAGTCCCAGCTGCGCAATTCAATTTGCAGTTAATTTATCTGGAAACGTATAAGTTTTAACTCTTTAGTTTTTTATCATTGCATGTTCAAAAAATGATGCTTTCCAGAAAATCAACAAGGCTGTACAACTTTCATAATTTATTTTCTATCTGTCTTATCTGCTAGTCCTGGGTAATACTATTTACTGCAAGCAGACATGTTGTTTATCACCTTGAGGTTAATCATTAACTATTAGAGGCGGCAAAATTAAACGACAAGCCACTCCGCATAGTAGCGTGTTAGGGTGTCCGCTTCATAATCAATAAACCGTGGTTTAATTTCGTTTTCGGTTGTACCAGGGGAGGGCAAACTACGACCCGTTAACACTTGTAGAAACTTCCATATATTTAATTTGATATGATAGGGGTAGCCACACTTGCCGCACTAAAGAACCAAAATCGATGGAAGCCATCATTAAAGGGGCCGCTACGCAATTCTTAGTTTGAATTGACGCATTTTCCGTCTAAACAGAGGGTGATGACCACCCTTGAATGGTCAATGCGGCCCTCCGACTAAAAAGTTTGCCCACCCCTGAGTTTTACCAAAGACGTTAAAAATGTTACTTACAGCTTTTTGGCTACCCCTTTGCGCTTTCGTCAGAACTAATGGGCCAATGTGGAGAAAAAACTGGTGAGTTCGCTTGATGCGCCCTTCCAAAGGCGCTTAATGGGCTCCATCTTGAGGCGGCAAAAGGGTTGCCCTGCCGCGCCAGCGGCCGGTAGCGGCAGCTCAGTTTGACAAAAGACGAGTAAACAGCATGAGCTCAAGCGCATGAATGAAAGAGCGTACACATACAATTGCAACAAGTTTGTGGGCGATGGGCCATTCCTAAATTTGATTATTCCCTGTCTTTGAATTTTTTACAATTAACTAGTTAAAGTATGAATTTCAAGCTTGGCTTTGCATATTTTATGCACTCCCCAAAATTAGGCAACAACCCCGCATTCTAAATACAATTCTGACTCACGGACTTCAACTCTTAGAAATTATTTTTATAGAAGTAGCCAGAAAATGGGGAAAATAAGCAATCCTTGATCTTCGCCCATCTCTCTAAAAAACAATCGGATGGAGGGTGAAGTTTTTATTTTCAGATACAACCTCGTTAATTACAAACTTCCATTTTCAAGCAATCTTAAATTTGGTCAATAGTTTATTTATACACAGTTTGCAAAGTGTAATTTACTCCCTCCCTCACTTTTTTTTGATCACCTCTCATATGTTCAAACCCTATTTGAATACAATTTCTGCATGCGTTGCTCTCACTAAACAGGTCTGGAGTTTAACTGACCTGTTTAAGCTATTCTGTCGGTAGATGTGGGTTCAATTCGCCTGTTGAGTCATACTAAAAGGTTTGAAATGGTATTAACAAATCTCCAGCTTGGCTCTTGGTGATAGAGACAAGGGGATAACCGAGGGCGAGATTGAGGGTGTAAAGCCCCATTTAGTGGTAATATTTTCTTTAAAAACTAGCAAATATTCTTTTCTAAAAGAAACCCAAGAATTTTGCCACAAAAATATCGCTATAACTATGGTAAACCTCCTCCCACAAAAAATCCAGTCTGAGATAATGCTAAGTGAATAAAAGCAAGTTCAATCGCTCATGAATAACATACGTCTTGGAGTTTAAAAATGACATTGCAGCAACAATACGTTCAAACTAACTATTTCGTTTTAAACAACTATGAACAACGGTACAAGCTCAAGTAAAAAGATTGGCATTTAATGCTGATAACACCCTAAATCAGTGTTGCGGGAAAATTTTTGAAATGTGCGCTCTTAAATAGAATCTAAATTTGTATTGAAAAAATATACATAAATTTCCTAAGCGGCATTATTTTACTTGTGCACGCGCGCACAGGCGCACGCCTTAGAGGGAACATTGCCCTAAATGCATTTCATGAACAATCCTGGCCCATCATTTTGCTTTTCATACCACCTATGAACCATTTTACATGCTTCGCTTTTAATGTAATCTTTTTCAAAATTCCTGCGAGTGGGCTCGGCTGTAGCTAAAAACAGGTCTATTGAAACACAATGATTTAAAGCAGTGGTTTTCAACCTTTTTGATGCTGCAGAACCCCAAAGAAACATTCCTGTAATTCGAGGAACCCCTGTGCAATAGCTCAATTGCAAAAAAACAGCATTTAATTTAATTAATAAAATAAAATTTGTGTAACATCTGGCGGAACCCTGGTTGAAAACCATAGATTAAAAGACTACAATTAATGCTCATTTAACCGGCGACGGTATTCAGCCAGTTCTTACCTATTAACGCGAACGTGTGCTTGAAATTTTACGAGCTCCGCAAACCAGTCATCAAAACTGAAATAACTGAAGATATAAAGCATCCTATGGCAATCTGGCGTGGTGCTAGAGGGAACCTGTCATTAAAAATTTTTACATCTCACTACTGCATTCAACTCATCCCTCTAATCCAATTCGTCTGGTAGTTTTTTACTCCACTGTCTTCAGTTGGTCAATCCGCTTTTCTGTTGAATCACAGCCGCAAAAGGTCACCTTGTTGGTATTGTCATCATTACTTAGTTTAGGAAACTACAGTGGCTTGAAATTCTTCTCCGTTTGTTTTAGTTTGTCTTGAGTTGTTGAAACTAATTGAGCTACTTTCACAAGCGTGCCTACTTGGTTAATGACGCTTGTGATCGAACAATCAATAACTATGCGAAACAATGGGTGAAAACGATGTAACAAATTGTCGGTTTACACATCTACAAATGTTTTGATACAAATTTAAAGGTTCGGGCTTGTCAGGGCAGTAAGAAAGCAGCTGAGAAAAATATCAAGTGTCAAATAAAATGAAGGGCCAATCGGTGAAGGCGCATACCATGGCATCGGCTTTTTGTTTGTTTCAATAATCCGGTTCACTGGCTACGAATTGTGATTCAAGTGATGTAACCAATAGCGCCATTGTTCGGTTTTTAAAAATGCATTGTGTCCACATTTCTTTCTTCCTTAGTAGCAGCATAGGCGTTCACGTTGGAAGAAATAGCTAATCAGATTAACGGACCGAGCTCTACACTGGTAGCTCAAAAGAATTGCGTTATTAAGAAATGGGAGTGGTACAGCATATGACTTCAAATAGCACAGTATTTTTAACCATTAAGAGAGAAAAACGTAGGCGGAATGAAGACAATAAGTAAATGGTGGGGCAACTTTAAGAAGTCCTGCTTATACAGAGCAATAATAGGTTTGATTAAAATTTATATTTCTGTTTAATTCAAAAAAGGGAGTATTCTAATAAGATAAACTGGATAAACAGACATGTAAAAGTAAAAATAATCAATGGATCTGCACGGTCAAATGTAATTTGCACGAGTAAACGCAAAAGAACATTAAAAAAATTACGATCGTTCAATAATTATTGCAACTACATGTTATTATGACGCAACAAAACAAACTTATGACAACAAAAGATGCTACAACGAAGAACCGGCAACATGCCACAGTGGTTACTTGGTCAAACTACTCTAGATTTCGTGAAAAGAATAAAACTAAAACGCTAATAAACATCATATTGAATGTTTACTAGCATTTTGACTTCTTCCTTTTTACTAAGAATTGCCAATAAATCCCATTTCTATATTCCTATTCTAGACTAATTTGACATAAAAATAAATAAAAGACAAAGTTTATTGGAGAGCGAAAATATGGCCAAAACATCAAACTTAAATAATAATAATTAAAGTTAAAGATATTTGCAATATCTGGATTATCTTAGCTGCAATGAAATGACTCTGGAGAGATATTACGTAAAATCATGAAAAGATATTCTACATGTAATAGCTTGTAGAATAGAGAGAGATGTCCTAGATTGCGAAAGTCGTGTCAAGTTTTCTTGGGGAGTCTGTTGACTCCTGCTTTATCCAGGACGCGGCCGTCAAAACGAAAAACTTCTAACAGTCGTATCTCCCCTTACTTGCAAAAGTTTATGAACAGCATACGACCAAGTGTTGATTGGATCAAATGTAGTGTTGATTAGATAGCCGACTACGCTACAAGGACGTAGTGCTAAAAAATGAAGTGTGGGCACGCACAGAGTAAAATGTCAGGTTGGAGTGAAACAGTTAAGGGAACGGAAGGCCTGTTCACGTATTACCACACCTCTACATCCCTGCTATACTATAACGTCGCCTGACATATGACGTCTTTTCAACGAGTGGCCTTGTTGCGACGTCAAGAAATCCTGCTCCATCATCAGAGGCTGTCAGTCTTACGTGCTTTCACGGCAGCAGTTTTTTAACATCATTCTTGTTTCACGGCGCATTTTACTGCAATAAAGGAATCAGTAAGTTTTCTGAAGGCATTTGCTAAATAGGTTTGCACTGGTTCTTTTCTGACATCTAACGGGCATTTATACAAAAATGCTTTGCGCTGTTCAAGTGCTAAGCGCTAAATCATACAGGGGGGAAGGGAGGGGGCGAAAAATTGATTCTTCGCATGCCACAAAGACATTATCCTATTTGGGGGCGACAACGCTTTTTCCTCTACCCTCTCAGGATGCGCTGAGGCTAGTATAAACACGAATTAAAAAAATTGGTTGTATACATTCCCCAACGAAAATTATAAGTTACTTTGGTCTGTTGCTCATCGTTCCATCCAGGATCAGCAAACAAGGTTTTAGTTTCGCCGTTCATTTATCAGTTAGATTTTTGTTACCAAAAGCTAGTCTTTAGAAACTGCTGTGATTTTATAGGAATGGAAAGTTTTTTATATTTACTTATTGAATTTATATCTCCAGCCTAGCATGCAACGACAGAGACGCGAAGCATAGAACGATTGTCCAGACCTGCTGCGGAGTTGGCAAGTTCTAACATTTTACTTAAATCGCTTGGCATGACTTTCAATTGATTCACTCCCTATTAGGACCTTCGAGCAGGAATAATTAACGAAAGTGGCTCTCCCAGAGTACAGCAAGCCGGTCATTGTGGGGTTACTTCGCCAAAAGAAGATCTTTAGATTTTTAGAAACGTGCCCCGTAGAAATTATATCTCAGTAAAGTTTTAATCTCAGGATTCAATGATTACGAGCAGGTACGCAGCCACAATTGTGACCGCAGAGCGGGGGTGTACCAGGGGTAACAACAAATTTTATTTCGCTTTCGATTGTTGGTCGAGTGTATTGTAGTACTGTTGATGGCAGCAATAAGGGTGAGTTCAAATCTCACAATCGTTGCGCTATTGCGTGATTGATTGCACATTTGTGATAGCAATGCACTGTGGTAACTCCGCAGCAGGTTTGGACACAAAGATATCCTATCAGCCGCTGAATGGTTTCCATTTATCTAAGAACATGAGTAATAACTCAACTCCGTGTTTTAAAGGCTTAATTTTCAAAATCTTGAGTTGCTCTAAAACAACAAAATTGGCAATTTGGTCGAGTGGAACGCCGACTATATGGACAAATAATTTGAACCTCACAATGGCCACGTAACTCCATAGCAATTTGGCTCCATTGCCAAGCGCGGAATGGAATGGAGCCAAGCTTCTGCTTCGGTTTTACCAGCAATGCTGGTAAATTTATTCGGTTTTACCAGTAATGCTTTTGCTGGTAAAATCGAAGCAAGTATGAATAAAAGCTGCTCCAGTAAAAGATTTTCCTGTGATCTGACCACAAAAATAAATATGTTGAATTTTAACCAAATGTTGAATTAGTCGATCACTTAATTCTTAGATTAATATATTTTATTATTAAATATACGTAATTAGATCGATGCGTCTTTGTCATAAGACGTCGATAATAAATTCATTTTTCAGGTAATTTACCTTGAAGCAACGTTATAGAAAATTGGATTCAAGCATTGGCTGATTCTAAGACAGAGGTAGGCGGATATGCCCACCCACCAATCTGTGCTCGGTGTAAATTTGTTGCTCTGTGAGCTGTCTTCAAATTCAGGGTGATAAGCAGTGTAGTGGACGGAATAGAAATGGTAAACTGTAAATACAGATGATGCACATTAATTAATTGTTCTATCACAGCATAGTATTGAACTCAGACCGATAACATGGATAAGTTTAAATTTACAAACTTGTTTTTCAAAAAAGACGGACACTTATTGGAGGAGATTTCCTTTATTTAATTTAATGAGCAAAAAAAATTAAGGACAAAAAAATTGTCCTACGAGAAAAATAAGTCTTTTTCCAACATTTATCATGCACTTCAGCTCAAAAGCACACAAAAATAGGTTTTTAATATCCTATTTTGCAGATCAAAATTCCCATCGGAATCATTGCTTTTCTTTGGGGGCTTAAATCATGGTGCTCTAAACATAGTCTTTTTAATATGAAACAATCATATCTTCCATTTCGTGATTTTGATCTAGAACATAGAATAACTCACTCCTGAAGGTTTAGAGCAAAGGTTCTTAGGCGCTTTTTAGGGGTGTATAGGGTACTTTAGGGTGCTCCATGCAACGCCAACCTAGACTGACTTCCTATATTTTTCATTACAAATCATAATTTAAGTATTGTTAACATGTTTTATAATAAGCTACAACGTTATTACGTTATATTTTGAGGTGAAACATGATAACAAACTACAATCGAGTTCATGAGATCGTAAAACAATACAAAACCTCGAAGCTATTTACAAAAGCGTGAGATGTGTAAGAAAATAAGAGTTGATGCGACTTCTGCCGAACTTTATTCACTTTTGTAAGCTATTCGCAAAAAGAAACTTTGCTACGCTTGGCGCACAGCAAACAAGAACAACTTAAAGATCTGCAAATGCTGTTTTTTAACATCTGTAGTATGACTTGTCTAGGAGATCGAAGTCATACGTTTAGCATCTTTGAATGACAGATTTCGTGAGTGGCACAAGCAAGGGTTGTTACAACATCAAACGAAGCAGTTGTTTAATCTTTTGAATGAATTTATCATGGTCTCGAAAAAAATTTTACTTTATGAATACATTACCAGTAAAGGGAAGATAACCAATAAGAAAGGATGCACTGATCAAGCCAACCTGGAGCATTGCTTGTTTTTCCTTCTTCTCTTTCCTCCTCGTTCTGCTGCATCTACTCATTTGTCGTGAGGCTGAAAATATATGCGCAATCAAAACCTGTTATGGACAAAAAAAGAAAGAAGTGTCTGGCACCAAAATTGTAGTTAAGGCATATTTTCGAAAAAATAGTGAAGATATTGCTAACAAAATTTTGGTAAAATATCAAATATTTAAAAATGGGAAGTCTTACTAAAACTTGCCCTCACATTTGTGACCCGTCTGTCTAAGCCCTCCACCCATTAACTAACATTAATCGTGAGACATATTTAATTAAACAACAGAAAAATTTTTATCTCAGAATAAATGAAAGTCAAGTATTTGGTGCGAGATGCAACACTCTTTTCCAACTCCTAAAAATATCACCATTAAAAATTTTACTGTCATTATATTCAAACAAAATCTAAATACACTGTTATCACTCTCTTGTTTACGCAAGTGTAGAAAGTTAAATCAAACATTGAAACGTAATTGAGTAAGCCAAAATGCCAAAACGAATTTAAGTTAGTCGTTAATTTGTAGTATTGTAAAAGAAGTAAAAATGTATGAAAAGGTTTTTTGGTTTCCCGCCGATGGTAGACGATCGCCTTGTTGATGATTGGATCAACCACTTTGGAATTAGTATTCATAACTGGTTTGCAACGAAACTGTTGCTTTCCCCTCGTCTGATCTTGTCTAGGTAAGCGGTGTAAATCAAAATCACCATTTCATTCCACACTTCCTTCCCAAGAAAGAGGAGGGTAAACACAACAGGAGCTAAAAAAATAGAGCCTTAAAAGCTGTATTGGGAAAGGAATGTTTAACTGTTATGCACCGTGCAAGATCAATTTTGGGCCTAAAGTTAGGCGTTCTGCATTTAATACAAAAGTGTCTATTGCAACTCACATAAAATATATGCTCTTGACCTTCGCAATTCAACTATCCGGCAAACCATACCGACGGAGCAAAAAGCCACCAAAAAAATTGGAACGTATAGAAAAACGACGTACGCAAATACAATGTAGACGTTCGAAAAATTTTTGCTGCAAAAAAAGAAATGAACAAACTTTCAAACCATTCGCTCATTGTTTGAATCAGACACGCAAAAAATTATCGTCAAGTGCCTTTTGTAAGTGCACGACAATCCCATCATAGTGAGCTTTCTTCGCGCGACTATGCAATCGTGTTGCCACAAAACTGTGCTTTAGTTCAGTCAACATGATTACAATAACGAATTTTCTCATTAACTTAGTCAACAAAATGCCATCCAGTTTCTGACGCTTTTTAGCTACAACAGTTTTTCAGCCCAGGATATGTTCTGGTCGTGTCTAAATAAAATCAGTTTCATATTTTACCATCCCCCTAAGTGCTAACGTTGAGCGTCGAGCAAACAATCTGTAAATACCATTTTAAAAGATTTTGGAAAAACTCCACATGGGAATTGACACAGATCAACTATCTGCGCAGCAAAGCGGAATTGTAGTATAGTCTTTGGGGAATGTTCATCATATCAAAGGTTAATGCTGAGAATACCAAGGTCATATGCAACTTTACAAATTCAAAATTGTTTTCTCGTTTGCATAGATTCCTTTGATCATTGATCAGAGTAATATTGCCATTAATGTAGCTGCCATTGCTTTTTCCAGCTGGCCTTTTTTTCGGTCTTTGCTTCCGTCACATTTGCAAAAGTAAAAAGTTTTTGGTTTAGCTGTCTTCAGGCAAAATTGTCGCACAAAGTAAACATGTGCATCTGAAATCTTGCGAATCAAAAGTCTTTCGCCTAAACAAAACTAACTGGAGAACAGAGAACGCAGTAAACTAGCCAGGGGAACGCTAGGTATTAAAAATCCTTAACAAACTAATTTTTCTGGGGGTGAAAGAGCGAACGTCCTCTTGATGAGTTGGCTGCATCATTGCATGCGTTGAACTCTAGCCAGCTTGATTAATACAAGCTAAAAGCAAAGAAAAAGAATTAAAGAAACGATTCGAAGCAATAAATCAGTGTTTTCTCCAAAAAATTTTTTTAATCATCGCGGGAATGTGCCAGGCCGTGTTGATAGAGGGTTAATCTGATGATGTCTCTCTAGACGAAATCAATATTACGTTTCAAAAAGCTAATGATTGTTTTTTATTCCTTTTTATATTTTCATTGAAGACATTTTAGTCTTTTCGTGATCTCAATTTCTGGGCTTGGTTTCGATTTTTGCTTTTTCAAATTTTATTATCATGCATACTCAATCATTACCCACCTTGCAGTGTTGAAAGTGCATGAAGGCCATATTTTTGGCTGCGATGTCTCGTTTGAACATGATTGTTGGGAGGCTTTAGTGAAGACTATTCCTGGAATCAGTCCCACAAGAACTCCGATCAGCCAAATGCTTGCAATTAAAAACTAACAACAAAAAGTCAGCTTTATCATTGCGCCAAATGAGTCGTCAATCAGTTTTTGGAGTGTGAAACGACGCGCTTCTTAACGCAAATCAACAATTTGTCTGCTTGATTTGATTTGGAACCAAATAAGAATCCATTAAAGCGACTCAAAAGATAAAATATGCCACTGAGGTTTGAATGATAAAGGCCAGGGCGTTGCCTATTTTGAGCCAAAAAAGGAAAAATGGCAATCTTTTGAGAAATCCCTTTTCTTTTTGCCAGTCCATCTAGAAATATTTGCTGCGCAAAGAATAAATATGGCATTAAATTCCATTGGAATAAACCAAAAAGTTCACAATAGATTAGGTCGTGTAAGTTTAGCATTATGTTATTAGTTGAACATTTATGTTCATTTTCCTGTCACGAGTTATCTTTTATCGGTTACACTGCAGAACAACTTGTATTGTGACCGGTTGCGAAGTTACACATAGGACTACTGGGCACTACTGGAATGGTGCATCTACGACAAACAATTCAACCAAACAAGGAAATTATCGGAAAACGCTTGTTCCAAGAAAACAGCAACGTAGCCATTGGGAGATTTGAGCGCAAGATCATGGCCACGATGAGCAACGCTCCGACCCACTCGAGCATGCAGCCAAGCAATTGTCATTGCCACACAACTAGGCCGGAGTAGTGGAACACGTACCTTGACAGTGGTAGTTGGCATTCGTTCATATAGTGACATCTTACGAAGGACAAGATACCTTATGATGCTGAATGATACAATATGAAATGGTGTCACAAAAACAGTCCAAAATTGTACGCCCCACAATATCTGAAAATATATTATTTATTCTTCATGACTTTTGAAAAAGGCAGTTATTTTGCAGGTCATTAAATGCAGCAGACTGGGATCCAGCATCAGTCATCAAATCTCACTTTCGATGAGCTTTCTAAAGCGTGATTATTGATTCAACTCATTGTGCATAGGACGAGCGAAAATTATAGGAAATTGCTAATCAGCATCACGACCACCCATGATGTCGGTGCAGATGGCGCGAACCATGGACCCCACCGCGTGATAAATACGGCCTCGCTAGACAATTCTCTGGGATTTAAACTCGCTGAATTTCGACTTCAAGTTCGACGTTTTATCGCGTCATGACATAACATGCTATATTCCAAACAAAAAACCTCATGTTACAAGATTTTTATTCGCGAGTTCTGAGTGGTGACGTCATAATCCTAATTACTAGCACTATCATTATGCTGCTGTTACTAAACTCTTTCAAAAAAGCCAAGGCATGGTAGGAGACCAAAGGTTGCCAAGAGCTCAAAAATTTCTCAAATTTTCTATTAGAATATGCCAAAATTCAAACTCAACATTTTTGGTACTATTGACAGAAGCAAAATACCGTTTGTGACGCAGTACAATTATTTATCAAGAGTACTAACTTACTCTGCATAGGGGGTCAGAGAGAGACCACTCATAAAATCCCCATGTTCGCCTATACAACTCCAACAAGCTGAAAACTGAAGAAATAAAATCGGAAATGCAAATGCTGCACAGGAGGAGGTAAAAAGGAGACCTGGAACAAAATGATATGCTTCCAATTCTAATGTAATTGGGCACAAGGGGATAAGCAACAAGAACATTGACAGCGTGCGGGTGCAACGCTGGAAGTGGCCAGAACTCGAAATTCTATTCTCATGCAGTGAGCGTTCTAATTAGCGCCTTTTCAAATTAAAATCAATTTATAAGAACCAGAAGGAGGACATCATAGCAAAATAGCGCTCCTAACTCTACAGTGCAAAAAATCGTTGGCAATGGCCAGAACTTCATGTACAGTTTTTATGCAATGAGCGTCGTATTCCTCGAAATTCCAAATTATAATCAGTTTCATGAGCGACAAAAGGAGGATATCATACTAAAAAGTGTTTTCAACTCCAAAGCATCGTAGGCATTACACGGGCGTTAGATTATTCTAGAGTTTGGTGGAGTTAGGTTAGTTACGTAGACTCAAAACCAGATTTTGTTAAGTTAGCTAGTTGTTCTAGAGTTAGGTTAGTTAAGTGGACTCAAAACGCATCAACCCTTGATTTTGCTGCATTACAAGAACAATGCTAGCTCGTTCTGGACTATCGTTGCCGAAATAAATGATAAATATAAGCTCAGGTCCTACTTTATTGAGGAAGGGGGTTGAAACCCATAAATCCAACTTACCGCAAATGTTTGGAATATACAATAACCGCGAATGTTAGGCTGTTTGCCACCAATGCAAACAAACATAATGTAATCACCACCGCAGCGACTGCAGCAACTGCTTCTGAATCATTAAACGAGTAGTCCCTAAATAAAACCCATTTTATTCGTTTAACAAAACAACCACTGGAACAGATGTGACTTTCTGATGTTCTCTTACAATAGCTTTGCCGTAGTTCAACAACATTGTAACTTCAACTATTATATGCTGTGTTAAGCCACGTGCAGTTCTTTTCAGTTGCATTCTTCTTCACTGTTATTCATGATGTTGAGCGCCTGGAATCATTGATTATGGAATTTTACTTAATTTGCTTGTTAATTTGATCATAGTAGCCTCCTGTACTCGGCCACTTCAACCAAATCACATTTGTAGGAGGGAAGTATGTGACATTCCGATATCTTTTTTCAACATATAACACCTACTCTTAAATCATATTGGAAACACTGGCTGATATTGGCTGACCTGTTATTTTTTGACAAATGCATTATTAGGCTGAAACTTGTGACCCTAAACAGCCCAGCACCCGATTAAAAGCAGCCTATGAAATCTTAGAGTCCCATTAATTGACAAAAGTGCCTCAACATGAACCAAATCAATTGTTTTCCACAACAGATAAAATTTCTGATGGGGATGCTGATTTTGAGAAAAAACTTTTTTAAGTAATTTTTAGTGCGCTTCTAAAAAAATTTTTGGAAGCAAATCCAAATTTTTTCCTAATATCTGACGAGGAGAAGGGAGAAAAATATTATGCGCTGGCATTCTATCCCTCTGAGTTTGTAAATGCAGATAATATTACAATTTTTCCATCCAAGCCAATAATTGAATAAACGTCTTACCTTGTGGTGCAGTTACTTTCCATTGATGAGATCGATTAAAATTTACTTAGAAGACCTATAGAGTGGTATCAATTGTCTTGTTAAAATTTTATTAAAACCTATTTTCTCTAAAAAACGCTATGTCAATCATTTTACCAGTACGTTGAATATCTGAATAAAAATAGCATCTCGATCTTTCTCGACTGTCGTTGCATTTAAAGTAATTTTCATCCTATTAGACCGAAATATTACCTCTTTTTCTAGCAATAAAAGTGGAAATTTTGCGGCTCTTTCTTTAAAAGCGAGAAGTTAATTTGCTAATAACACGATTTAGTTGCTTTTTTTGGATTGCCATGGCAATGTAAAGTACAGAGATCCGCGTGCACGTGACATAGCGCTCGTGTAAACTACCGTGCAGTTGCTTTTACAACAACGCTTGACAACAACTCTACACTTCCTTTTTTCTCTTGTACTGACGTAACCAGCGTGTGTCATAAATGATAACGTGGATTCCTCTATACAGCAGACCTCGCATAAAACCGAAGCGTATATGACGGAAAACCGTTGCGTTATATCCGAAAATTCTACTCCGGATGGTCTTTTATTCTTTTTACTACATTTCAATCTCCCTAAAACGGATCCATTATTGTATGCGACGGATAAATTCTTTAGTCTCTTTGAAAGATAACGATGTAAAATTCCTTGTCTACAAGGGATCCATTCATCTATGCAAAAAGTCAACTGTTGACCGCATAGTTGCTGTTTCAGTTAGTCTTTCTACGATTATAATTCACTGAATGCAAGTGATGGTGTTCTGCAGTGATTTCTAGCGTCCTAATTTTTCGTCGTATAGTGAGTGTGCCGGGCGCATAGTCCACATAATTGATGGGATTCCTCTCGCCCGGCGTGAATACGTACAAAAGATGAGGTCATAGAAGAAAGACTGCAGGTGAGTTTCATTTGTGTTAGGTTATCTTGCGTACAGTACTGTATTAATCAGCATGACGAAAAGAAAAACTAGAACATACGAACAAAGATTGAAAATTTTGAAGTTTGAAGAAGATTGCTGTTCTAATGAACAACAGGCATGACATAGCACAAGAATTTAGTTTTACAATCCCCAAGCACTCAGCGATCTGATAAAAAACATTGATAAAATAAAACCGATGTGAAAGCTTGAAAAGACAGTCATCTAGCATTAAGCATGCATTAAGCTTTATTAGCTACCAAAACGTTGACGTACATTGATAACTTAGTTCCGCCAACATTCAGAAAATGCGGAACTTGAAGTAATGGATTAACATTTATTTACACATATACAAAAGGCTAATTATTTAATCAGAGCTATAAGGCTGGTTTTCATTTGGTGTAGATTGCAGGCGTAGCATGAGAAATTCTTTCTTTCATGGAAATCAGCCTTTAGAAAAGATTGATGAAAAAAACGCTGGGGTATTGGTCGCATATTCAAAGCTGGTGAATGTGGAGGTGTCAACGAGGTTATGGTTGAGGAATGACAAAATACTGGACTCAAAAACATTTTGGAGAAGTATAAACCCAAAGACACTTCAAATGCCGATGGGGTAAAGTTATTTTGGCAGGTGCTTCCAGAAAGTTCTCTCGGATGCGTTGGTAAGAAAGCTCATGGTAATAAGCAGCCAAAAACCAGTAGGCTCTATGACGTTTTTTTCGGTGTTAACATGAGTGACACTGACATCTTTTCGTTGCAAGCAATTAGAAAGTAAAGCAATTCAAGGGCTTTCAAAAATGTGATGAAACTTATGACTACAGAGCTAAAAAAAGCTTGGATGGGGAGCAAACTTTTTGAATGATGTCTCCACAAACTCGACAGAAAATGAAGTTCGATGGACGAAAGATCCTATTGTTACTTACTACATGGGTGTCAAACTTGTGGGCTTCTGGGGGCCACATTTCACGTTGGCAATCGTGCCGAGGGCCAATTTCCCAAAATGTATATGCAATTGTTGCGAGGTCGATCTCCAAAAATAAGGTCATTACTGGGGCAAGTTTTTGCAACTTTTTTTTACAGCTTCCGACGGCTTCCTAAAACTAGTTGTTATGCAATTAAAAAACTAGTTGTTATGCAAAACACAGCTAGTTGTTATGCAATTAAAAAGAATAGGACAGAACTGAAATAGTTTACAGCATGCTTTTTTGAACCACACTTTCACATTTAAACTCAAAAGGTTATACCGTATAGGGATAGACGAATTGGTATCATGTATGATGATGGCAACTGACATGCTATTGAAATATTACGCAATCTCAAATATTTTTTTTGTTACTGCCCAGCCCCATGCTTGTAGATTTCTTACATCTATGCTAAAAAAAGAAACGTTTCAGATTAATAACTTAGCGTTAGGCCAACCGTTAAATCAGGGGTGTGCAACCTTCTTGTACCCTCGGGTCAAATTGGCACTCGCTGATTTAGCGCCGAGCCTAATTAGCGGCCGAGTGTACGTTAACTCCAGAAAAAGCCTGATGATATTTAGGGAAATTGGTCTGATTTGAAAGAAAAGACACTTTTTTGAAGATCGACCTCATTTTACGTAGATGACCTTTTCTTGCTGCCTTACATGCCTTCTTTACTGTGTTGCAGTCAGATATTGATATTCTGCGGGCTGCAATCTGAAACAGAAAGCGCCTTGCGGGCCACTTTCGACCCACTTTTTGCACACACCTGAGTCAGATTTAAAATTCGGTATAAGTTGACAAGATTTCCATCTGTGCCGCCCTTACCTGATGACAGGGCCGGATTTAGGGGGACCCGGGGCCTAGGACTCCCACCACAAAGCGAAGACCAAAACAAGAAGGTATCTCAGTTTGTGTTCAAAGGCTCCGCACCACTTGAAGGACCCCCATCAAAATATGAAAGACCAAAAAAGACACTCTTTGCTCTTGAGCCCCCTTCAAACTTGGGCCCCAAGGTACAATACCACCAGCGGCGTAGCCAGCCCATTTGTTTGGGGAAGGGTCAAATGTGCAAAATCTATACTGTCTATTTTGATTTTGACGTTGAAATCTACCAATAATAGCGAGTTATATCTAACTTAGAAATTTGGTAGGGCCAGGCAGCAATTTACTGTAATGTAATTTATACAGTATTTTTTATACAATTGTAAATTACAGTACTCCTGGGATGACAAGTATTACGGATCAGCCGACGGTATAATACACGTGTTCAAACTTAAAGGCATTTTATTGCTTTTGTAGAAACCTGTTCAACTGATGAGCAGGTACAGGTTCGATTCTAGTAGACGGTTTTGTTATAAAATAAAGTCAAAGATCATACGAAGTTGTAAGAACTTTGTATAGCGTACAATATAAATTTCAATCGATTAAACAGTTTCACCCCGGAATGGGTTGATTCAGCGTACAACCTGGGACCTATAAATTTTGAAGAAAACGAAGGCATGCTCATATGCCTAAGTAATTTCAAAACATGTTAAAGGTACGAATAGGTTTGGCAGATTTGTCTGCTTTTAAATAATAAGTGTAATTTCCAATATAAGGGAGCACCGCGAGTTGTATTCACTTTAAGAGTGTCTCATACTTTGATACATCAGCTCAGAAATACTAAGTGTCTGAATAATTTTTTTAAACAGGCACACGAACATTCTTTAGAATCTAGTATATGTATGCATCATGTAAGAAGTATATGCATCATGTAAGAAGTATATGCATCATGTAAGAAGCTGCACCGGCTAAAAGCGTCGAACTCATGATCATTTGATGCAAAGTCCAATGCGCTCATCGCTGAACCAACACTAAATTACGTAGGTTAATTTCAGCCAACTCATAATTAACTGCAAAACCGTTTCTACTTCTTCAAGTTATTGATAAAACAAGACCAATTCTCTTGAATAAAAATTTTATAGCTATCTTAAAACAATTTAGCGGTCATAAAATCGCAATTCAAAGGTACCTCTTTGTTCTTTCACTACCTTCACTTCTGCTAACCGATTGCTCTGTCGACACAATCTTGAACACATGGTTTCCCACCAAATTCTTCCGCTTAACTTATACGAAGTTGCACAGGCTTTGAAGGATGCTGGCATCATCCGCAATGTAAAATTGCATTACCGTTTTATACTCGCTGGTAGACCACCACAAACTGCTGAAAGTATTGACAAGGATTTCAAATGGAGCTTACTCAACTGTCTTTTTCGCTGTCGTGAGAGCATGATCATCGGTAACACCCATTAACATTGACAACTTCTACCGTAATGCTGGTTCCGTCGATGGTGATGAATCGCCTAAAGCGGAAAGTAGTGCACAAGTGGCACCGTGCCGGAAAGTGAACTCAGAGCATTTAGAAACGTATGGGGTGACCTTAAAAATACGGTCGGAAAGATGTCGTCATTAGAAGATTACGTAGATGTTGACAATGAAGGGGACTGTGCTGAAAGAATGACCGATCAAGAAATAGCGGCAGTAGTTTTATACGATCGGAAAATTCTGAGAGTGGCCACGATGAAAAGGTCGCAGAAGCACCTGTTAATGAGTCCAAACCGATGCTTACAGCCAAACAAGCCATTCAAGCTATTGATTGAACAAGACGATTCACTCTCTCAATGGACGACACTTATGCAACTGAGGAGCTCTACGTTCGACCACCATATTAGAGCAAAAAGTGATAAAGAAAAAAGTATTGAGAGTGAAGCTAGCTGTAATCACTCAGTATTTCTGTCCTAAAGACCTGTAAACCACATTGCACTGTAGTTATCTAAGTCTCACCTTTGCGTTTTTTATCAGTTTACAATACAGTATTTAGCTATACTGAACAGTATTCAATAAAGTGATTCAATATACAGTCGATTGTATAAAAGTTTTGCCATGTTAAGGAGGATGTTACTAATCACCTCCGTTTTCCCTTACAGTATCATCTAATGGGATGCACTCGTTTTCGAAAACAATTAATAGAGTGAGTAAAATACGTTGTTTCTGATAGGAATACGCCTTGTAATCGACTCAGTCGTGCCAAACGTTATACAAAGGGGCGCAATGAGTCTGGACGGTATGCATTGGGTCAATTCCGTATGTAAAAGATTTTGAATAAAATGGATAAATATTGCTAGTCCCGACCTATCCGTTATATGCCAGGTCTACGGTAGTAAAATTTTTTAAATTCAAAACTTTTGTTTATAAAAACGAGGAAGAGTGATGGCGCTATGGTCCTATCACCAAAAATGTAGAAAATTACTTAAAAATGTAGCGGAAATCTTGACTCAATGCTTACGTACTTGAAGTGAAACTAAGAAAACTAGCACTTTCTTTCCCTTTAAAGAACTACTGGTAAGTGTTTGTTCGCTTGAATACCCAGAAAGAATGCCAAGCAGTTGCAAGAAAACTCATATCTCTGCTGATACGGAATATAAAGCTACTTAATGACGTTGGTGTCAATAGAGGCCGCATATTTGGCCAGGTAAAGATAAAATAAACTGGAATAAAGTGACATGCCTTTTTTTGAACTACTTTGCAAGCTTCACCCCGTAACTAGGCAATGCCTGTTAAATATAACTTTTTTTCCTCTATTACAGCAACATCTCTACGCTTTAACTTCTTTAGTTTTAAATAAAAATGTTTCAAGTTGAGTTGAAGATTTTTTGGGAAACCACCAAATCTTAGATTACGCCCCCAACCTTTTCCAAACCTCAAGCCGTTTGTCACTGCGTCGACAATCGATTCGAAGGCGCAAGATAAACTAAAATTGACTGTCAACTCTTCATAGCTCGGTGGTTTGCAAACCTTTTATGTTGGACGTATTCGAAAAAAATTTGGTGCAGTCTACTTGCAATGTATCAGACAACACAACACGTTAATGTTTTTGCTTGCTTTTCTGCAACATTTCTATTTGTATGTCCAGTTAAAAGCTTTCTTTTCGGAAACCACTTCCTCTAGGCACTTCTTACGATGCTGTTTATGGTGCAACCTTTTTCTAAGCAAAATTGTTGTTTATCACTTGTTTCCTGAAATAAATATTTTTTTAAGAGTTGAAGATCTTTTTTGGGAGGCAAATTTTATGAAAGCAAATTTTTTGCTCTTTTTTCAGGAAGACCCATCAGCAGATCTGGAATTCTTTGCGACGGTCTTGGTTAATAAAAACAAAGATCCAGGCCGTCAAGACTCGCATTATGAAAAACACTGTCACAACCTATTGCACTGAGGACAGCAACCAGAAAACTAAGGGGGCTAGATCTCCCATTTCAGTCATGTGATTTGCATGAAAAAGCGAGAATGTTTTTTTTATTTAAGAGCAAACAATTGGGATCTTTTAATGATTCTCAGCAAAAGCGAACTGTATAATTTTTGAATATGTTTCGGAAAAAGTCAAAAGACAGACTTGCTGCCAGTTTTGAGACGATTGCAAATACTTTGTGATATGTTAGTCACTTTTTAATCAATGTTGCAGAATGTGCCAGATATAACAAAGATTGCTCAATACTTCAAACAGTAGCAAAACGTGACATTAACAACACTTATGTTCCTCTAACGCATTTTATTTCCTCCACAGTTTATTTTACGCAACGACGCGAAGAATTGAAACGAATTTACTTTGAAAGTTCTGACGGAGCAGCGTTGCGCCACCGAGCAAGTACAAAAGTGGGGGGGGGGAGTGAAAGTGGCGTCACGATTGTTCGTGTTACCTTGGGACTGACTCAAACATCGTGACAACTCAAAACAATGACAGCTTATCATCGATTATTTAATAAATATATGGCCAATGTGTTAACCCCTTTCAATAGCGATCCCACAGGCCTCCTCTTAATGACACCACAAAAGAGGCCAAAAAATGCAATTGCACAGAACTAAATAACATTGAAAGAACAACTCCTTAAATAAAACCTTGATCACTCTAACTCTACCCAACTGATGAGCGCGTCTCTAACAGCTTCAGCAAAGTAGTTATGCCAATTGAAACAGCGGTTCGTTACGGGCAACAATCCATATTAATGGACTTCTTTTTATCTTAGAAAGATCAGGTCCAACTGGTATCTAATAAATACCTCAGTAATTTTTTTGCAATTTGAAGAGACACATTTTATCGCAACCCAAGTTTCTTGCGAAGCTCTAACGAGGTTACTGCAAAATAGCTTATTTTCAAACCATTTTCTAATGCTCTACATGAACCACAAAAGTCTGTGCTGAAAATGGGGGAGATTTTCAGGAAGCAACTGACGTTAAAGAATTAAAGCAACTAATATTAATATAAAATCGTAAATGTAATTTCCACGCATGCATTATTTATTAATGAATGATGAAAGCGAAACTTTTTGTATTGTCTACAAGCGTAAGAAAACGTAGCATAGCTTGTTTCCTGTATTTTGCCAACAGCATCAGTAGCTGCACCAAGAGCATTTTAATAACAAAACAAACCAGTAATAGGTCAGCGTATGCCAATGCGACCAAAAGTGATCAAAGTAGCTTAAAAATTTGCTTGAACATTGCCACTCAAAAAAATGCGTAAGTAGAAGCGGAAGCAGTTGATGCTGCTTCAGTAGGTAACTCGTGACTGAATAACTTTCTTAAATAAAACTTCTTTGTTGCTAACCACTCTGCTTGCAATCAACATGATGTTGGAAACTGGCTGCAATTACTGATCAACCGCATGACCAACCAACCAGTTTGTGGCGTGGTTTTCTTGAAAGGATATCGGTGCTGGCTTTTATGATTTTCTCTGATCACTAGAGCCGAACAGAAATTAGATAAATAAATTAAACAACCTGTTCTTACATTTTAAATGACTATCATAAAAGTTAGTACAATTTCTGTCATAAGTTTAATATGCATTTTTAATTTCCGCAATCGAAAAAGTATTTTTGTTTACACGTAGAGGAACTTGCATTTAAACCTGCTTCAGAGTTACCAGTACTTTCGACACAGTGCATTTCTATCATAAATACTGCAACCGAGAAGAGAAAACAGCTGCAATGTGCCTTTCCGAAAGGCACAGAAATGGAGAAGCTTAAGAGTTTAAACAATCAAACGTTGAGCTTGCAAAATTAGTTTATTGCTGTAATATATTGCATAATAAAATGATGGTCATGAAACAAAAACGATTTAACACTTTCTGCACATGAAGTTATAAAAAACTGAAAAGTATTAAGTATAGGCAGGAGCTTATCCTGGAGAGGACAAACTGAGCCCCGCTAGAATAGTTTTAGTCATTTTAAGTGTCTCCTGGCTTTGCTCTCGCAGAGCTATAAGTACGCTAGTGGTTATTAATCGATTAGAAAACGCTAAGTATAAACTTGTGACAACTACAAACATCTAAGTGTACGTTGCAGGATATGACAGAGCAGTCGTTCTACTGGGAGAGATCTAGCTGAAGGATCAGAAGTGAAAGTGCAAAACCAAGAGAACTAAAAACGATGCAGCTAAAAATTAAAATCAATAAATTAGTTAAAGAAATTACTGAAGTGAACTAATACCCTTTATTTTTTACTGAGCTGTTTACTGGCAGAACAATTTTCTTTTGGGCTATGAAAATTTTACCAAAAAAATTTGTGGATATGCTCTTGTTGTTATGGCTATTGCCCGGCCAGAAAACAGCATAGTAAATGAAATCAGGCAAGCGTCACTATTTTTAAACAAAATGGCAAATTGATTACCTGCCGGAACCACACTGAGGTGGAAGAGTACCCTGCAAAATAAATAGAAGTTATTTCAGATATTTTGCCATTAGGGTTACTACATCGCAAAAAAGGGATGCAACCAAAGTCAATTCTTAATGACGTTACCTTATGACGACAAAATCGTAATTGAAACTAAATACTCAGTACAATACAAGTCTCGGTTCAATACCCTTCCATGCTTATATTTTTAATTTAACAGCTGATATTTTTTACTCAACAGCCTTTGATCTGGAAAAAACGTTGTGTTCAGGTCCACTTTGGGGCTACCAGCACTACTGGCACATCTTTACTACTTGCAATGCAACCAAACAGGAAATTGTAGCACAGTGATATACCAAGAACAAAACTACAAAGAATCGACCGGGGCTTTGAACTAACCACCTATCAATTACGAGCCAATTTTTTGTCAATGTGAGCTTTCCCAACTATGGCCACTTACACCACCAGAGCAAACAAAGGAGGGGTCACGAAACTAATGCGGGTGCACCATAAAGTTTGTGCACGTCTAAATAAGTCTTTTCCCTTTTTTTATGCCCAAGAGATTCTTGTGTGACTTTAAACCAGGGGTGGGCAACCTAAGGCCCGCGGGCCGCATGCGGCCCCCGAGAGCATTTTGTGCGGCCCGCGAATACTTTTGAAACTTCAGTAAACCTGAGTGACGATGATAGGAGGGAAAACAATTGCCACATTAAAGAGCCAAAAACTGTACATGCCACGATGAAAAAGGCATTTGTCAGTTTGGACAGACGCATTTTTCGTCCATTCAGAGGGTGATGACCTTTTTTTTTTGGAGACCATCATGTCCACGCTCTAAAATACGACACTGCAAGAAGGTGTGACCTTTTTTTTTCCGACGCTTTCATGAGCACTGGCCCTTGGCCAACTCTTCGGTGATCAATGCGGCCCTCCGGCAAAAAAGGTTGCCCACCACTGCTTCAAACTATTGCCTAGAGAGTGGGGCATAGCCTAAGAAAAGGAAAGCTCAGTTGCGCTTTGTATCCGTTTTGAAAAATCATAATTCGGCCTATTGACAGGAAGAAAGAAGTGAATTTTGTATTTGCAAAGATAATGTGAGTCTTTCCATTGGCCGATTAAATGAGTGAAACCATCGAGGTTCAAGAAAACCTTCAAGTATAGGGTTTAGATTGGCTCCTTATAAGTGAGTGTGATTTACAAAAAATTTAGCAGGTTCTTCAGCTCAAGTATTTCTTTTGCTTTCACTACTACATCAACGTTCCAAAAATAGTGTAAGGGTCTTAAGCATTTGATCAGTTTGCCCAATAGTTGAACTAACGATGTCTAGCTCCGAAAAATCTATAAACGGTTTCTTCCTAACACCAATCAATAAACGTTGTAAATACCAAAAAAATTACTCTTTCTTTCATAGGTTTGGTTCCTCCCATGTAGACAGTAGTGGGCACTAGTGTTGCTGTTGTCGTGTTGTACCAGCGGCAACATTCGCTGGCGTTACTTTTTCTGTACAACAACGCTAGCGAAAGCTGCGATAATTTTTTTCGTAAATATTTGCCGCTAGCGCTAAGTCAACCCCTTTTCAAAATAAAAATATTTTCTCAAAAGTGCGAAAGGTTCCAAAAAATCACGAGCTGCCAGAGTGCATCTTGCAAAGACAAAGTTTTTGAAAGAACGTTTGTGGAGAAGCCACGGAAACACAGCAACAGTAAGAGGCTATTGGACAACTTTCCGTGGAGGGCCACGAGTCCCAAAGCAAAGCGATTGATACGTTGGTTTCGAATACGATGTTAAGGGAGCTTTTGTGAAATACAACATTGACATAACTTCCAGAGCGGCAGTGAAACGCCTGTTTTCATAAGGGAAGAATGTGTTGGAGCTAAAACAATTTGGGTTTAGCTATCAGTGGCGAATTTAAGATGAGTCAAATGAAGCACTTGCCACAGGTTCCCCCTTTTGAGGGGCCCTTATATGGTTTTTCAAATTGTCATTAAGCTTTATGGGTCTTTAGAAGAGAATATATCCCAACTTTTTCTGATAAGACTAGGCGTATATGCCAAGCCAAACGTTAAGGAAAGAGCAGTCTAAAATCTTTTGTTCCATGTATTTTTTCATTGGAAGAACAACAACACTCCTTACAGTTATCATCTTTTATGTCTTCCTGAAATTTATAAGCTTGAAGTTGAAGGCACTACACATGAGACTTAAATGAAACTTAATTATATAAATCGCATAATCAGCGCAAAATCAATAAAACTGAAGATGTTGAAAACGAGGCTGTATATTGGGATTTACCTAATGACACAAGAGAGTATCTCCTGAAGTCACCCAATATTACCTAATGGTTTAGCTGGCTGGTAAAATTTAGACGCTGAGGGGGCTTCTTATGAAATATTGCCTCAGGCCCCTAAATTCCTAAATCCAGTGGTGTTAATGATGAAGATTTTGAGATGATTGTGTTTGTTTAATAGCTGTGCTTTAACAAATATTAGTTTTCATGATGTCTTTGCAACATCTACTACATTTTTTGGTGTTACCTACTAGAATACTTGAATGTTCTCAGCTCAACTAAGACAAAATTGCTGTTTTCTTTTTACATGGCCATGCTTTGAGTGCGGGTTGAACTTGCGACCACTGCTTTTGGCGCATCAGCTATTCGCGGCCGCTAGATTTTGGAAAAAATTTGCGTTAGCGTTTATCGCGCCAATCGCGCCAAAGTTGAAAGTGTTTAGCGGAGAACGGTAGCGCCGATAAAGTTTGCCAATTAGCGAAAGCGATAGCCCCGTTAGTTGGTCACTAGCGGGCGCCCACCACTGCATTTCGATGTCCCACTAACGCTGCGCTTACAACACTTGGCTTTTCATAAAAGTTTTTCTCTTCTCGTAGAGCTTAGCTCAAAATATAGCGATGTTTCTGTGTAGGAACTATTTAGTGGAGACAGCGGCTAATGGTGTGTGTAATGCAATAATGTGTTGTAGCTTTTTGGGAAATCAAGTCAAGATGCACGCTGAACTTTCTTACTCTTAACATAAACATATGAAAACTTAAGCCAACTTCAAAAGTCATTTTTAAAAACAAAACGTTACTCCGACTCGAGAAGACCTCTATTCGAAAATCAATTTTCAGCTCGGGCACAAACCGCTTCTTTGTTGGAAAACTCCTACACTCTTGAATTTGTTGATATAAATATTTCTATCTATTGGTCAGGGCAAACTTTTTTTGGTTTTGTTAGAACATCAGTGTGTCCAGACGTCCTTCGAAGTTGTCAATGCGGATAGAACGGGCTATTTCTGCCACAACAACGTAGTCATCGTGGGGTTTGAATGCATGATCACTGCCATCATAAACTGCTCTCAAACCAACTCGTCCACGCTACCGGTTATTGTGCTTGTGTTTCATTAAGCTTACTGAAAGTTAAAAACAAACTTTGCATTTTTCAACAACCCACCTTGTAAGTATCACACACCAATTTTATTAAGTCTTCAGTTCCATGCTGTTGAATTTCATCAGTGTGTACCTGAAAGCAAGCGGACAATAAACCTGCAGTCGCTGTAGCGAAAACACCCCTGTGAGTGACTGACACAGAAAACAAAGAATATCGTCAGTTGTTATGTCTTGCTTTTTTCGTTATTTTCTCTAAATATCCCACCTATACTCAAAAATATTTAAAATAACATTTCAATGCCAATAAAGTTAAACTAGATTAAAAAAACTGTACAGATATATACATAGGAAGGAATAAGCAATAATACACAAAGTAAAAACCAAAAAGTTACATTATATTTTGAACCAATTTTGCTCTCTTTTTCCCCCAAAATCTAAGACACCATCAATTATAGCCAACTCATTAAATCATTAAAATTATTCAGATATGAAAGTGATATTTGTTACCTTGTTGAGGACGATCCATGGTACCCATGTGAGTTTGGGGTCAAGACTATGGGTTAATTCCCCAGCATCCGCAAGAAGCTTTTTGCCTTCTTCATCATTTGCGCATTTCTCAATCACATTCCAATCCAACTTGGAGGCGATGGCACACTGAGACGAGTTTTGACATTTCGTTACTTAAGGCCATCATATCAGTTACAAATAAAGGCATTTGCGGTGATGGGCTAAAAACTCGCGCCCTAACTGCTAGGACATTGCGCTTTGAAGCCTAGACAGTTTTATAGACTCAGGGCTACCTTCAGCTCGCAGGATTGAGAAGTCTGACATGAAGATAAAAATGCCTGTAATTATTATTTTTTGGTCGATTATTCCAGACCAGAACATCAATTGCGTTCTACTTCGCTTCGAAGTGATTGACAGCTTAGCACGTTTCTATCGCAAGCAGTGTAGCCAAGTAGGGGAAAGTTGCAGTGAAGTGCCTTTCGGAAAGAGACGATAATGTAGCCAAAGTGAAATTTGAAAGCATAGTCATTGTCATCACAAGCAACGCTTCAACCCACCAGTCCCTATTGCGGACATCACATAGCACACAAACAAAATATTTTAACTGCCTTGATCTTGTTTTGCGATAATCTCTAAAGCAAAAACACCAAAAGTCTATACTGAACAAATGTTGTCATTTATAACATGAGCCTCTGACTTCCTTGTTTTTGCTAACAATAAGTTGTCTTACCTCCTCAGCACCACCATTGGGACCTTTAGGATGTTCGAACATGCAAACTACAAATGGATGGTAAACGGTGAAGTTGCTTTTCGAGTATTTGATCGCGCAATTCTAAAATAACACCTCGGGATATAACTTTGGGAGAAACTATATTTAAGGGGTTCGGGGCAGTAAAGACTAGGGGTATTCGCAAGAAATTTTACTGGTGCCGAACGAAACGAAACGAAATTTTACCACAGAAAAAACTGTTCGAAATGAAACGAAACAAAACTTTGTTTCAATATATTTCGAAATTTTTCAACGTCATTTATACGTGTTATCGACCCCCTTTGAAAATTCATGCGATGGTGGTAAGTGGCCGCTCGGTATGTTCGCTACGACCCTGTAATAAAGCATGCTTGTCTCACGGGATGAGCCCAACCTTTCACGGTTTGGTTTCGAGCGCGTAAGGAAACAAAATTGGTTGGATTTCGAAGCGAAACAAAATTCGGTGCCGGTTTAGTATGTGATCTACCCAAGAAGTAAGATCTACCACTAACCCTATCCCTAAATCTAACCCGACAACTTTTAGGTAGATCACAAGCTACACTTGAAACATGTTGGTAGATCACATACTAAACCAGCACCCAAAATTCTTTACCGAGGAAGCTAACTCGATACGAAACGAAACCAAAACGAAGAATTTTTGCGTCGAATTTTTTACATTGCTTCTATTTTTCGAGAATATTTTGGGAAAGATCAACAACTCTACTGCAAGTGCATGATGTACGGTAATCATCTTAATTGCGCATTTTGTTTGATTTTAAGGGGAATATTTCAATTATTATTGCGTCACAAAATAAGCAAGAAAGAACAATTGAAAGATTGAAACTAGCAGTGATTAAATCACCGAAGAATACGATATGACTATGGTTGTTTACTCGCACAACAAGTATTACGATGCACGCATTAAGACTTAAAATTGATATCAAACAAAGGCAGAGATTTTCCAACTTTTTTTAGCTGTAAACCTTTTAGTTGAATCTACTTGTGGGGCGTATCCTCAAAAAAAAATAGAGCATGAGCGGAATTCAATTTCGCAAAGCTGAATTCCAAAAAAGGCAAGGAAGTTGAAAAAATGCGAAAACATCAAAACATCAAAAAATGAATTATTTTCTGTGACAAACTAAGAAAACAATCACTTTCGTAAAGCTCATCTTCTAAAAAAAGGTTTTTAAAAAGAAAATGAGCGGAAGCAACAAATTTTGCCTAGACTATTGTCAAAATTTTTGATATCTTTTTACCACAAACTTGCTTAAATCACACCAAATATTCTCTAGCGTATCCCAGTGCAGGAAAACCTGAGTAAATCCATTTCTCCTGAGTTTTTTTGTGATTGAGGTTCTATGACATATGCAGAAGTACACGTTTCGGCGACCCAAAAAGGTTAAAGAGCACTGATCTATGATAATGCTCTATCCGGTTGTTGAGCTGCGACAGGTCTCTTCCTCAACAGCTAATTAAGTTTCAATCTAGACTGCCTCACATCGAGATGGACAAAAGAATAACTGTTAAAGGCAACAATGGAGGATTGCAGGTTTGATCCGTGGTTGCCCAAATGAACGCTCGTTTGGATAAGGTCTTTGTGTCAAGTTTGTTCGCTTTTAAAGCAAGTAATCTACAACAGCAGTAGACCTGCCTGTCTAGAGGAAACAAGCGGTTTGTTGCTTTACTTCACATTTTGCTTAAGTGCTGTAGCATGACATCAAACATTGCTTGACGTTGCAGAAATTTTAAGATTTAAAAGTTATTTTTAGGGTTGAAAGAGGCATGACAAAAAAGTAACTAAAAAATGCATGTTAGCCTAAATCTTACTTGATATCTGTTTCCCAGGCATTCTTTTTGACCATGCTGACATGTAAAGTAAAACGTGCCGTTTGCTGCGATGGTCTAAAAAACAAACGTGGTGAAAGAACATTGGATGAAAAATACAACTTTATCAAAAAAGTGTGGAACTTTCGTAGCGAGAGACAACGCCGGAATAACCTCATTTGGGGCTCGGATATAGAGGCGTAGCCACTGGTCTATCAAGAAAGTTTTGATGGCGAAAGTAAATTATCACAGTTTTGGCGGTAACCATCTTTTTGCTCGGAGGAAAAATGGAGTAATTATCAATAACATTAATTAAATTTTGAGTAATTTCAAAATGATATTCCAGTAGAGAAAATACTCAAAAATTCAGTCGAAAACGGAGAAGTTTTCTGGACCAAAAAACTCCAATCAGTAATTTAGGAGGAAGTGTTAACTGCATTCGTTTACTCCTGCCCTTCGCAAAGCCGATGCCAGGGTACGAAATTGACCATGGATTTACGAAATTGACCATGGATCTGATCATTTTGATTGCGTACAAAAAAACTTCTTCACATGACGTCATGTATCCCTTTTAGTCACGTGTCTTGGTGCGCTTGCGTGTCAGGAATACACTGTGGTGGAGTCTGGCTTGACTGAAGCTGCAGCAAAATTGTCTGAAAAAACGTCTTAGCCAACTGAATGTTGGGTAAATTATTAACAATATTTTTTATGCGGATCCCACCGGCTCGGTAATATAAAATTAAAGTGCTTCGTAATTCTTATTTTCAATTCTCTGGTTCATCGAAGCTAAGAACAAAACTTTTGTTAGAAGTCTTGCACAGACCTGTAAAAAGTTTTATGAAAGGCTACTTATGACTCAATTTTCATTCCTAAAATTGCATCAAATAAAAGGCCGTGAGGATATGCCTCTTCTAACGTTTCTCACGGCAATCTTTTTGTAAATTTTAGTTTCAAGATTGTAATCACAGAGTGGAAATTTTATAATAATTTAGTCGTCACACACGAACAATAAGAAAGCACCTGACCGGTTTCGCCATTATTGTGACTCCTCAGTGACACGTATCCGACCAATAGAAAACCGAACCTTCAAGATATAGATCTTCCACCTGTGACATGTACCACTCGACCACCTGACTGGACGCCATTGATGATGTTATGGGTGCTTTTTGTAAGTGAGTAATTTGCTCCGGTCTGGTGCTTCCTTATTGCTTGTGTGTGACTACGTAATTACTATAAAAGTCCTCACTCTCTCATTATAACTCTTCTTTCCGCTCCTCAATGTATTTGTATAGTGCGATGCTTACGCCTAGTTGGGTGAAGCTTTGGTTGTGTGGTGCCGCTGTGGAGTTACAGCACAGTGGATTCTATGCACTCCACAAGTAGCAAAGCCAGGAATCTGGTCACTCACTTACAAAAAGCAGCTGTAACATCAGCAATGGCGTACAGTCAGGTGATCGAGTGGTACTTGCCACAGATAGAAGGTCCACATCATGAAGGTTCGGTTCTATGCTGGTTGGATGCGCATCACTGAAGAGGCGCAATAATGGCTAAGCCGGTATGGTGCTTTCTTGTTGTTAGTTTGTGACTACTTAGTTTAAATTTGAATACTGAAAGCTTTTCATTTGACAATACTCCAGAAATTTTCATCTTTTAAAAATTTTAGTGGACCTAAACTTTATGCGTGTCAATCCCCTTTCCTGCAAATTAAAATCGTGGCTACGCCCCTAAGCTCTTTTTCTTCGTCTCATTTCAGACAACTCCGTTACTGGCAGGCTTATTTTAACCACTTTATAAAACATAATTTAATCACAAAATTGTGTGGCAGCATGTTAAGTCAACTTTTAATTTGATAGGATACTAACAGGCTGCTACTTACATTTGCTTTACCATATGGAATCAATACAGGATTCATGATACCAGTTGATCCCAACTTTGCCCATGCCTCATTCAATTGACCAGTTACGAACGCTTTGGAGTCTGGACAGTAGGACTCATAGTAAACGTCTACTGCGACTGGGTCCTCTGCCAAGCAAACGGCAACAAATGCAACAAAACACACGAGAAGATACTTCATGATTATTAACAAACTTGTTCAACAATAAGGCTACTGGTAAAAGCAAGAAAAGTTAGATCCTTTTTTCATATTCAATCAATCTGATTACGCTCGAACAGTCATTCTTTTATAAACAAAATTTGAAAAAACACAGTTTAAAATATGTTGTCTTTCAATGTTAAAATCTTTTTATGGTAAGGGATAATAGTCTACTTTGAGTTTGACAGACTGTGAGTAAAAACTTAGCCTATATCAAGTTCAATTTTCAGATGATTTGAAAGTCGATTTGCCGGAAAATATTTAACTTTTTCGGCTAAATGACCCATTGACTTCAGCAGTAGCCTATTTTGCGCAATTCTTCAAGTTAAGCATTTGGTTCCAATAAATTATTGTTATGCACTGGGTAACTACTTTTTGCCAGTGAATGATTATTTATCATTGTGACGTGGATAAAAGATATCTTTTCAAGTTTGTGATTCAAGTGTATGTAAAACTATTATAATAGGGTCTTGGGGCGAGTCTGTATAGCCAAATTGAGTACCGGTAGCCTTTTTGAAATGTTTTTCAGTGTGCATAGTTTCTACAAATTTTATCGAAAATTAAATGATTTAGGTTTAATGGGTATGGTGCTTATAAACTTCCCAAAACCTGATTAACTTTTCATTCATTTTATCGTCCGGACTTTCCGCTTGTTTATTGCTTTATTACAAAAGACAACGATAAACTATTTTTTTTTTGATTTTATAAATGTATGGCCATAACACCAAAGCAAACATCAATATAATTCATTTTCTGTAACACTTGATTTACTTGATTGTGTTGGTCAACACGTGATAAAAATAACTTATTTATTGCTTGGGAGGACGCTCTTTGTGAGATTGAGACTAGTGTATGTGGTCGATATAAATTCGCTACAATAAGTAACAATGCATTGTCAAAAGCTACCGAAGCATTTTTTGGGCTGTTATGGCATTTGACAGACAGACATTTTTACACATGTTTAAGTCCGACTTCACGGCACAAACATAACCTAAATTCGACTCTAAATTTTATTCATAATCTCGAGATCCATGAAAAATAAAGTTAAAACACACATTACTTTTCTTCTTGCGTATAAGCTGATATAGAGGCGTGGCCATGAAATTATACGCAAGAAGACGCTTGGTTGACATTATCAGCAATTAGCTTACAATGTTTGGCGTACAATGATTGCGATATCACACAAGATTTAATAAAATAAACTAGGGCTTGTCTGTAAAAGCTGCTAGTCTAGGCCAAGATAAATACCCAATGTCAAAGACCGCAAGTTCGATACCCCGGCTTTAACAATGCTCACGACACATTCTGTAGCATATATTAGGCTGTTTATGGTCAATGGTGGTTGCTATAAGGTCTGCACAACGGTTTGCAAGCAAAGTCAAAGCCTCTTTTGTGGATAAGAGTGCGATATAGAGGGCGGTTTGAACCAACCAAAAAATATCATCCTTAAAAAATGTCTGTAAAAAGCATTGCAAAAAAATGATTTTTTGCGTTTAATAAGCCAAGGCAATGTTGGAGAGACTTTTTGCTTGACTTAAATCACTGTAAAAAAGCTCTACTCGAGTTGTTTGGACGAAATAACTAGAAACGATGCAGAGATCAGACGATCCTCAACGGCGGCTTGAGTACTCACTCACTAATAACCACTCGCAAGAAAAAAACATGTTTTGGCGAGGGGACCTTAATCCTGTTGCTTATTTTACAAACAATTTGTTTTTAGATTTACGGAAGTGTCTCAATATTTCGTAATTTTTTTTTGATCTGCTGGTAAGGCAGAGCCAAAATTGGGGGAGAGGAACACAACTTATGTTTATTAAAATTTTTTTCAATCTCATTCCCAGAGGAAAAGTTTTTAGTGCAAAAGCCTTCGAATTTAAAAGCGATAAATGTTTTCCTATTTCAAACTTTTGAAATATAAAAATGAGTAAGTATAAGATTTTTTTTGGGAATTACATCTCATTTTTCACCCAATTCCAAACTTTTCTGTGTTCCTGACTACTATCATAAAGCTTATGGGCCTAAAAGCGTAGCTAAGTGAGGCCTAGATAGGCTACGGTCCTTCTAAATTGTTTGAACCCAATCAAGGAATGAAGGCATTTTTAAAAATATTTAATTGGAGTAGCTTACAGATTCACAAAAAAGTTAAAAAAAGATTGCAACAGAAAATAAATAGACCATCCAACAAAACTTATAAGAAACACATAAACTACTTTGGGCCCCAATCAAAGTTTGCTTCTTGTTACGCCCATGTAGGCTATGCGTCAGAAAATTTTTGAAAGCTGAGATTAAGCACTTACTTCGCAGGCACATTCGGTAACGCGTTTCAAAAATTTTTTGATATTGACGCTGGAAAAAAGCACTTATTAAGTTTCAAAAATCTGAACTTCCTATAGCCGACTCTATGCAGCGTCAAAAAGACCCAACTCAATCTCTAGCCTATATTTGAGTCAATTCGTTTTGACGAAAGGACTTATTTCGGTTCATTTGTTCTATACTAAGTTATATACTAAAGTATTTCTTAGAAACCTTATTCAAAATTAAGCTCATTTTTTTTACTAAAGCACTACACTTTCAAAATAGTGTGACGACATTTTTAAGAACTGTTTTTCGGGTAGAAATTTGAATTTCAACAGTGTCAGATAATGCAAAAAATAGTGAAATATCATTAAAAATTAACTTGTTGGCTATTTGCAAAGTATTTTTTCTTTACCAGTTTAAGCCTATAACGTGTAGTTTTATCCTCACAATAATCTAATTTTTTGTTTGATTTTCAATTTATTTTTAACAACTATAGAAAGACCTCATTTATCACAAAATCCTGCATGAATTGCTTGTTCAGCTTACGGTTAATCTAACTTTCTGCGAAATGTTTGAATGAGATCATGCTTGCAAAGCTCGCACTTTTATATGACATCCTAATGTTTACCTTTTTTCTTGATACCATAGTTTACTTGGAAAAACAGAAAAGTTTATTTAGTCAAGGACCCAGCAAAAGCTTGACTGAAATAAGTTGTTTTGAAGATGATCGGCCTTTTCTCTTTTTCATCAGGCGTATATAGAAAAACCGATTTTTATTAATGAATAAAGTAGTATAAGATTGAAAACTGAAAAATGCCAAAATATTTCTGCAAATGGTAGGCCAGTTGTTACCAAAGTATCCTGATTCGATTTTTTCCGGAATTCGTAAATGTTTTAGGTTCATTGCAATCTTGCTTGGTTAGAATTGCTATTGGCTGATTCGAGTCGCCAGATAAAGACTAATGAAGTGGACATTTTTGCTGGTGTATGACAAATTGCTCTAGTATCTAAGGCAGGCATGACTAAATGGCGGATCGCGATCGGAATGCGGATCTTTTCAACTTTTTTGAAATCGGTTTTCGTTGTTCCAAACATATTCGCCAAATTTTTTGGTAATTTTTCCGAAGATCTTGAGAAGTTTTACGGTCTCTTCCAATTTTCGTGGAAGTTATTTTTTGCAAAATATTTTGGGAAACATTTTGGGTTGTTTAAAAGCCAACTTGAGAATTTTGGCGGAATATTGAAACCAATCTTGAGATATCTTTGATGGAGAAACTCTGTGAAAAACCTGGGAGAGGTGTAGCAAGTCGAGATTTCAGCAAATTTCAATGGTTATGAAAATCGGAGAATTTTCCCTTTGGGGAACAGCACCGCGGCGACTGATTTGAGAAAGTAACTGGTTTTTTCGAAAATGCAGAGAAGTTGGAGCACAGTCACAATTAGAACCCCTTTAGCGCTCCGTAAGGCAAACGACAGTTGTCCAAGGTTAGAAGAGAGTATCTACGACGGCGGATAGTTACTTTTGTTGTGATATCTATTAGTAATATATCTCATTCCACATACACATTGAATGTGTTGTAAACTTTTTCTACTTGTGGTTTGTAGTTGAAATTTCTTCATGTTCATACTGCGCATAGAAGCTACACACGTCACCGCAATAGCTCCGCATCATTGCATCAAAGTTGCAACACCACAGCCTTGCAGAATCTTGGGATGAATTTCTCAAAAATGTGCCATGTTTGGAGTTTTTGACCCGACCTTGAGATTTTTGCTCATTTTCACCTGGCAAATATGGTTGCAAATGCAATAGCAAAAGCGACAGTAAAGTTTAAACCTTGAATTGTGACAAAATGTTGATAACTTAATATGGCATATTTGACAGCAAAATCAAAGTTTTATTCATTTCTAGTCGGCATTGCCCTCGGGGCTCCCATCAGTAGTGTCAACATTAACAATATCGTTTCAGCCGGCTGCGCCTGCTTCACCCAATGGATATTTATGAAAGCAGTAATAAATAGTTAATGTTTTTTCACATAGCCAAATCTCGTTACAAAACTTCATTATTGTTTTTTGATTTGTAATTGAATAAAAAAGACATTATGGGGGTTGCGCATAGCCATTACATGTCTTCCTAAGTTTGTTGAGCCCCTGGCAACGACTTATTTGCCCTCTTTTCACCATAGGCATCTTAAATCTTAATAAACGTGTATCCGTAAATTCAGCATATGCTCTATAGCACATGAAAGTTATGGCAAAGTGCCAAAGTGATTTATAGGTATTTTCAGGATTAATTATGCTATTACATACTAGGCATATTATGCCCACTAGGCTACCTTCCAACAATTTGTTTGTAACTGTAAGAGTTTTTTATGAGAAAACCTGCTGAATTCGTTCATTTTTCTTGGTCCTGGCATAAATGGAGTGAGGAAAAGAACAACTTAAACCGAAATGAAGCATTTGCAATTAAGGATTACAATATAGCACAGCCCCCCCCCCCCCCCCGATTAGTAATGCCGAGGTAAAGAATATAAGCTGGGTTCAGCCGGCTTCCCGACCTTATTGATTTTTGTGAGAACAGTTGGCCTAATAAAAAGGATGTGTTATTGACATAGCCGTTTGATGTATTGTTGACCCAGCCAATTCTCGTTGCAAAATTAACAGTTTCGTTTTTTTATAGGAAATTGACTGAATCTAAAAAAACATTATAGGGAATTGTACATAACCGCAATATTTTTCCAGAAGACTCTGCAGTTCGTGGCCACGCCTTACTCGCCTTGTTAAGTACTTAGGTTGTGGACTTGCTCACAAGTGAAACAACCAACGGTTTGAATAAGTTTTATTCGTTCATTTTATGAAGTGCGTGGGTGCATAATTTCAAAGTTATGGAATAGAAGGAGGGGGGCACCAAAGTGATGATATGTATTTTCAGAAAAACCTATTAAATGTAGGGACCTCTACTTACGACTTTTTTATAATTGTTGACCTATGCCTATTTGTAGGACCTAAAACTTTTGGCTGCACCCATGTTGGATGATAATGGTATATATGACGCCATTCAAAGAACAAACTAACCGAAATAAATCACTTAGAGTTAACTGGTCCTTAGCGCTAACTAATTGGAGTTTACAGATTGCTGGAAAGCAAATTTCTAAAGCTTTCAAACGACACTAGGCAAATTGTTAGTGCCTTATCATAACTTTTCTTTATTAAACTTACCTGTTCTAATTCAGCTTTCCACGTTTTGGAGTGACCAAAAAGTTAGACTATAGATGTAAAAGCTCCATTTAGGGTACATGTCATGTATTATTTATGGGAATTGGCTTAAAACACAATATCGCAACATCAGGCATTTAACTGTAATCCAATTAATGTGAGTGCACTCCACGTGACGATTAGTCACTTCTTTCATGACTACTACTGCACATGGATGGCGATCCATAAAGCCAATAGTGGTTGGTAACTTTCTACTTGTGGTTTGTAGTTGAAGTTGCTTAGGTTGCTCCAATACTCTTAAAATTTGTTAAAAAATGTTGAAAATTGGTTGAGAAATGAGGTCACAAATCAGTTTTTGAATAAACTGAAAATAGCATTTCTCTGTCCAAAAATCAAAATTTTCAAATATGTATCTTTAATGATGACGTCACAAACCCTCTATGACACTCAACACGGGATAGTGATCAATCATGTAAAGTTTCATACTCGTACGCCCAGCATTTTCAGAGAAATAAAAAAAAACACACATACAAGTAGCGCTTCCGCAGCAACTGACTGTAGCCTGGGATTAAAATAGTGCCCTTGCTATGGCGACTAGTCACTTTTTGCAACTATCATCACTGCTGTTGCAAGTGGATGGTGTTTCATGTACAACGTGGCGATGTTGTTGATAACTTTTTATTTGTGTTTCGTAGTTGAAGTTTCTTCGTGCTCATATTTCGCCGAGAACCTAGACACGTCACCGCAATGGCTGCGCATGAATGCATCGAAGTTGCTGAGGTCGCAACACATATACAGACACAGAGTTGCGTATAGACAACATATTCGATTCTGAATAAGAAATAACAACGTGTTAGTAAAAGTTCTCCTGGTATTCAGACTTCAGCAATGACCTGTAGAAACAAAAGTTAAAATAGAATATAATATACATGTATATTGTCGAAAATATTTAAAATTTGTTATTGTCGAAAATATTTAAACTTCAGAAATATGGCGTATAAAAATCAGAAAAACTGATACAGAGAATGCGCTTCGAAGTTGTAAATTTTTACTAATTATTGCGAGTGCCTCAAAGCGGATGCAACTACACACAGTCAAGGGAGATAATATTGCTGCTGCGAAATCTATTTAGGTTGTCATCGGCAATTTTCGATAAGACCCAGTTATTACAGGACTTGCTAGAAGCTTCCTAATATAAATTGCTTTAACTGCAGCATTAGGCCAAAGACCTAGGCTACTTATTGGGTCATTGTAAATACTCTAACGTCACAGTAGGCTGGGTCACGCGATGTTCCAGCCAACATGTGACGGCAAAGAGGGAAGAAGAGTGGAGAATAACAAAGTGTTAGTGAATTGAAACTGTTTTTAGATAGACATTAAGTCATTTTGGATAGCGATAATTTTGTGGATAGTTCTCTAGTCACTTCGCTGTGAAAGAATCAATTCGGCCGCGACTGGACGGGTAGGTGAGAGAAACCTTTACGTACATGTAGCGCGAATGCTTCTTTGGCAATAGTGATCTCTGACCAGAAGCCAAAGGCAACCAAGAGACCAACTAGTCCGCTACATAATAATAAGGCAGTGGCTATTTCGCCGTCGACGGCAATTTGCCCTTGGAATCTATTTTGCCGTGATCATTTACGTGTGTTTATATAGCCAAATTTGCTATTATTGCACTAGTGACTCTGTGGTGTAGTGGATAGAGTGCTGGTCTTGAGATACCAAGGTATCGGGTTCGACTCTCAGCTGACCAGGGCTTTAAAAGAAAGGCAGTGTACACTGAAGGGGCTGGCCCGGTATGTAAATGTATGGGGCAGTGTACACTGCAAGGGAGTGTGCAGGGTGGGGGATAGTGACCTGGGGGTGCAAAATTTTTTTTTTTGGTTTTTAATATTGACCAATCAGAGACGACCAAAAGTCACATGTTTAGTACGTCATTAAGATTGACCAATCACAAACAACTCACGGCAAATTAGTCTCTGAGGGTAAATTGCTGTCGACGGCAAAATAGCCACTGCCTAATAATAATTCATTGTTTTTGCCAATGAATTACAATTAAAGCAAGCATGGAACACGACTCACCAATGATTGTTGTTGCAAGCTAAAAAGGTTGGTAGTTACCAATAGAAAACCCCATTCTGATGCTTGTTTTTGATGTCTTTTGCAGTACCTTGTACATACTGTATACGCTTTTTTGGTAGGTGTTTTTATTTGGTTGTTGCGTTACAGTTTCAATGGTCATGCTACTATCTTCAAATTTAAATAAAATTCTTCTTGTTGCAGAATTTTGGAGTAGGTTATTCATTTTGCAAACTAGAATAGCTAAAAAATGAAGCATCTTTGGATATTAAGCTTAGCTGTGTTTTTTACCTGTATGCTGACATTGAATTTAGCTGAAAGTGATTGCCCCGTTAATCCCGAATATTGGTGCAATAGTGAAGATATCGCAAGAAGCTGTGGTGTAAGTTTCATAAATTTTTTTATTACAGTTAGGCTTGGCCTGTATTTGAAATTAGATTTGGTACTGTTATTGCCACTGGGCTTACCAATTCATGCTGTGATGTGGCATTAACTGGCTATCTGATTATTTTAATGTAGATGAAAACTGTGACTCATCTGCCATGGTGTAGTACACAGGGTGCATCCAGCCCAGAGAGTTTAGTTTACAAAGTGGGTATTTTGCTGTTGACTGCTTAATTCTCCCACAGTCTATTTTGCTGTACATGGTTTGTACATCTTTGAGTTGTGCACTTGCCTTGATACACTCAATGTTTCTGTGGCATAATGAATATTGTTGCTGCATTCAATTGCCGATGGTTTGGAGTTCAATTCTTTGCAAAAAAGCAGTGTACACTGTGGGTGGGTTGGTGGGTAAGTAAATACATGTAAATGTACATTAAAGATTAAGTTTTTGTGTAGTCACGTTTTTAATTTATCATAAAAATTCACCAACAACAAACGTTCAACTGAAAATTAGATTCTAAGTGTAAAATAAAATGCTGTTGATGGCAAAATAGTCACTGCCTTTAGTTACAGTTATCATAATAGATCCCACTGATATTGATATCATTTGTTTTTGGAAGTGGCTATCTTACCGATGACAGTATTTTACCATCACCATTCATGTGTGTTTAAATAGCCATGTTAGCTATGATTCTGGCAGTGATACTATGGTGTATTAGATCGTCCAGCTACCAGTAAAGTGCATTTTAGATGCGTAAATTATTAAGGTCAAATGATGTGTTAGGGTTCGGGTTGGGTTTTTACCCTAACCCTATTGCAAAATCAAAATAAAGTTTTTAGTGAGGCTGCATTGCTTCCAAATATAACTGACACAGACACCTGTTTGTGATGGCTAGCAGTACGTGGATTACTAAGAAACCCTAAAATAAGTATGAAATAATGTACTATTTTAGATCGAAAACCTGGTGACAATAGTTGATGCATCATTTGAGCGTAATAATTTACATGCCTAAAATGCACTTTTACCTCAGCTACCTGCAAATGTAGTGAATATGGCTTTGAATCTTCACTGGCAGGATACTTTGACTATGGCAGTGTACACTGGAGGGGGCCTGATATGTGAATGTGGAGGGAGTGTATAGTGTAGGAAAGTGTTTATACTTCGTATTTTTTAAATTTAGTAGTAAAGTGTAATTTTTTTAATTTATTGAAATTAACCAGTCACAAATGTCTGTTTGCAAAACAGCCTCCAAGGGTAAAATGCTGTTGTCAGCAAAATACCAGTAGCTACTGCCTTCGTTTATATTCTCTAGTCACTTGAAAATTTTTTGTATGTTATGCCAAAACATCTACTGGGGGTTGTCAGTGCTGCTGGCATAGTGTGTTTCTACCAGAAGCACTGCGACTTTGGAGGGAAATTTCTGATTTGTCCATGTGTTCAATGTCCAGCAACATCCATTTTATATTAAGTTAGAATTTGGGTTAAGATTGAATTTTGAGTTTGGGTTAGTAGACATCACAAGACATCCTCATGGATAATGTGGACATTTCAAACATGTGCTATTTATTAAGATGTCGAAAAATTTTTTTAAACTGCCTTTGCTAGTGCTGACAATAGAGCCAGTGCAATGGTTGTAACCACTGCTCTAACCCACTCTACCACATTACAGACTAGCAGCAAGTGTTAGATGCTCTTGCATTTGTGCTATTTGTGAAACAGTGTGCGCTGATGTACTGGTAATGTTGGGGGCAAAGAACTGAAGCAGAAAATTCTCTTAACAGGTTGACTGCCATGTCAACAATATTTGTTGACAGCTATTTGTCTGTTTCCAGTTCTGTCAACAATCGTTGTATACATCCTATGCTATTCTTATGGCCCTAAATATCTGTGGCACCAGCTGGATGTTCTTTTCTGTGATCGAGGCATCTGGTATAGGTATGGAAAAACACTGCAAAAAAGAACTTTTGTTTTATTCTTGATATTTCACTTTACACTACAAAATCAGTTTCTATGACTGAAAAGCATAACATGTGTATGGAAGCATTTTTATTTCCTAATCTAAGAAATAAGAAATTATATGCAAAAAATGTTTCAAATAAAAAAATGATTTGTTTCTGGCAAAAATTTGAGAAAAACATTAAAAACAGAATCATATGATGGTCGCAGAAGCAAAATACAGATTTTGCAAAAAAAAGTTTGGCACCGTAGGAAATATTGTTACTATACCTGTGGCAGTCAACATGTTAATAGTGTTTCAAATAATTGAATACTGCTAAAATGAAGATGGCATGGATGACGTAGTAAAATACGGTAGTATACATAAACTAAAATGATACTCAAGATGACATAAAGTACCATGGCATGAACTACATAAGATTAGATAAATTTAAGATGATGTTTAAGTCCATAAGACAGAATATACAGGGTGGCCAATAAGTAGGCTAACAGCTTGTGTGTGTGCACGTGTAGTGTGCATTGTTACCTTCAAACGCGAAAAAAGTGCGAATTTGCAAAATTATGACCGGCAGATTCGCAATTAAAATTCAACAGAGCGTAAAAAAGTCCGGCGGTTTTTGGTAACTTTTTCCGTTTGTTAAAATTTTTGCAATTTTTAAATGCGTGGGAGACCGTGAATGGGAATGAAAGGTCGGACAGCCGCTTTTTTATAGCAATGCAACGTCTCGCGTAAGCATCGCCCCGGCTATGACGCAACAACGGGTGACGACGACTTACAATATCACGCATGCCGTTACCAAACTTCTTTTGTGTCACAAACCAACCCCAAAGCAAGTAACATAAAGTAAACCGGCCAATTTTCATCGTATCTAAAGAGCAGTAATAGCAAGTAGCTCTCAAACTTCAGTTTAACTGAAGGCATTAGTTTTTGAGGAAAGTTTGAAAATGGAATTGCTTAACTTACGTTTTCTTTATGTTTCAACGCTAATTTCGATCGTGCTTGTTAACCCTTTCGCGGTCCACCAAGCAAAACTCATCGTGCACAAACGCAAACGACGTCTATAGCCGTCCATTTCTTAGCCTGCATAAAATGGCCCAGACGTGTCATGCCGTTGTGTTCCCATGCTATGTAGGGGGTAGATATTAAAGGTGTGTATGTTGTGCACTGCTTTATCCCACTCAGAGGGAATTTTGTACAGATTTTAGTCGACACTATGTATATTTCTCCAAAATGATTAGAAGTAGTTGGCATCACAGGGTCAGTGCGCTACCAGCTGTTGAAGGGTGAGGTTGTGTTTCGCGTGTGCCTCATATGAACCTGTGTTGTTGTTTTATAAGAAATAATCAGATTTTTCATTTGAATTTTGATATATATATATATATATCTCTTTCGATCCCGCAACGGTAATATTACCGGCAAAATAAAATAAAAGTTTCCCTCAAATTTTTTCAAAATGAGTTACAAAATTTTTTTCAAAAAGTTTACTAAAAAAACGATTTGTGACTTTATTTCTCATCCGATTTTTATAAAATTTTCAAAAGATCATGCTTATTTCCTCACGCATCGGAAGATGTATAATTTGTGCCCTAATTCTTGGATTTTCATGCCGAAAAAGGGTTAAAAGGACCAAGAACCTAGTTGCAGACGACAAAAATTGCAAAATTCTCAGCAGACACGTGCAAGAGCCAACTACCTTGAATTCAAATCAAGATACCTGGTTTACCACAAAACCAAACTCTTTATCATTGACACAGTCTGAAAACTACTCTTTTGGAGCATCATTTGACAAAATTTCAAGCAATAATGATAAAATTTACCTATTCAAATTTTTTAGGGGTCTCAAAACCCCCCCAAACAAATTTGTAGGGTAAGTAGAAAAAGTAGATTTAGTGCGCAAAAAATATGATATGTTGCTAAATACCGGTCTCATTTAAAAGCTTATGAAATTTGATTTTCAGCAATATATAACTTTGAATAGTTTAGGCTAAGCAATATGTGATATTTACTGATCAAAAATGGGTACTGTACATTATGTCAGTTCAAAACCCCCCTAAATTTTTTTACTTACCTTTACTAAATTATAATTTTTAGAAAAACTACACCCTTTAAAAAGATAAAATAAATTGAAAATACTTCACCACTAAAGTCGTCATTTCGCATCAAGTTTCCAAGGAGACAAAAACTGAAATACAAGTTTAACAGCTAGTAGAAGTTTAGCTTCTCTAAATCAAAGTTTGCTGTATCCCCCTTGTTTCTCAACACATGGGAGGGGTGTAAATAAGTTGCTGTTTCATTGTTAGTGACAGCATATTCTATTTAAACTTGATATATTCTGAATCTTCAAGAAATTTCCTGTTCAAAAATACCCAAGAAATTTCCTGTCCCCTGCATGGTTTAGGCTAACCTGTAGCAGATAATAACTGATCTTATTTTAGATACTACATTTGACAAACAAAATTTGGTACCGGTCAGTACCGGTTAACAAAAAGGTCATGGGCCTCAGAAAGTAGCAAAGTGTAGAAAACCTAGGCTTTTTGGTAAGTTTTGACTGATGTACCTTGAAAGCTTATGTCCTTAGCATCATCTAGCGACCATTTCTAAAGAAATTGGTAAAAAAATAAAATCTGTAGTAATCTTTGAGGTAAGGGTACTCTAACTTCGAAGACAACTCAGCACCTGTTGGGGGGGGAGGGACTAATTTGCATAAAATTTGCATTTTCAAAAAAAAAATTTTTGTTTTTATTATATTTGAAATCCTCAAGAAATAGAGATTTCAACGATATATCACACTTGATGTAGAAGTAAACAGATGGGTAATGATTTACAAACAAACTTGGGTATTCTATGATGATTAATTGTCATTAATTATACTTTGTGAAAAATGATGACGACGGCTATAGCCGTCGTGGACCGCGAAAGGGTTAAGATAAAAAAGCGCATAGCTCTCGGTTTCACTTTAGCGTACAAAACGCCATTTTGTAAATCAGAAATAAATAACCTCTCACTTGCTATTTATAAAAACTAAAAAAAGAGTACGATTTCTAACCAATTTTAGTTTTAAATCCCCTCCAAAATTTTTTATTAATAAAATTCAGCTGACAACCATGCGCTGTGATAGTTTACCAGCCATGATTGAAATAAGCCTTGAAACGAGAAGAAAAAATATAAAGTGCAGTTTTAATTTCTTTAAACACGTTTTTTGTTGAAATCTAGCCTTTTGCTGGAAAGGAAAACTTTTTCTGGACTTGTTTTTTTTATTTTAATTGGTCAACACTTCTGAAATTTACTTTGATAACTTCTTTGAGGTCGCGCATGAAAACGAGGAAAATATGACCGGATTACATGCCTCTGTGCATTTCGAAAATGGGCAAAATGCCAAAAACGATTTGAAACCAACAAATGCAAAAAATGCTCATGAAAACGAGAAAAACATAACCGGGAAACATGCCTCTGTGTATTTCGAAAATGGGCCAAATGCCAAAAACGCTCATAAAAACGAGAAAATGTAAAACCGGGAAACATGCCTCTGCGCATTTCGAAAATGGGCCAAATGCCAAAAAGGCTCATGAAAACGAGAAAAATGTGTAACCGAGCCACATGCCTCTGTGCATTTTGAAAATGGACCGAATGCCAAAAACGGTTGGAAAGCATTGAACAAAATAAAAAGTTTCATAATCGAAGTACCTGTGAGAGGAAAATGAAGGATGTTGATGTACGCCAACCAATATTATCGGCAAACTGTAAGCTATGCAAAGTTAGCTTAGCGTATACACTGACTAAACAGCAGTAGGCTATTGCAAGCATCTGCTTTGCTCCTTCAAAATATGTTACTAAGACTGGTGTAACTGTTTGTTCAGCAATGTCCGCCAAAACTTGTCCGGCGGTTTTCGTACATTTGCTAGCGATTTCGCATTCGCGCCGGCGGTTACGCACTTATTAAAATCTTAGAGGAAACAGTGGTAGTGTGCAAGATATGTTTAAATTTATTCAATCATATAATCACAATTTCATTTCAGATGATATGTATTTAAAAAAGTGGCAGAATCCCAATTTCATTATTCCCAGTTTCTAGTAGATTATCACAGCAGTCGAGAGTTGTGGTACAATCCAGTGAGCCTCTAGATTATTTGATCTTACTCCCATGGATTTTTTCTTGTAGGGTGCTATGAAGGACCCAGTTTTCAACAGCAAACCCTTAGTTTGGATGATGTTAAAATGGCTATCACGACTCAGTATAATGCTGTGAACTCAAACAAGGAGTTATGCGCCAGAGTCTGTGAATCCGTTATTTGCCGTATGACCAAATGCATAGAACAGATTAGTTGGCAGTTTAAACATTTATGATAATCATTTGTTCTTGTTGTACTTTCTATAAATTTGTAGAATGATTAAAATGTTAATGCTTTAATTGAATAAATTTGTTGCATGATTAAATTGAGTACATTTAATGCTATTTTCACGAGTGACTATCGATTTAATTTTTGCCCTTCTAACTGTCAGGCTACTTATTGGCCACCCTGTATAGTGCCATAGAAAAAAAAAATGGCATCCAAGATGACATGGAGAAAGCTGGTGGAAGAACAAATAAAATAGATTGTATTAAAGAAAAACTGATGCCATTAACAAAATAAGGTTGCAAAATGCTGTCCACCAACTTCCCAAGAAGCATAAAGAGAATCTAGCCATCTTCATTAACGGGAAAAAAACTAGATTTAAATGATAAAATCTTCCTCAGATAAGACAATTCCACAGAATTGTGAATGAGCATTAGGGTTGGGGTTGGAGGTAGGATTAGAATTAGGATTATAGTTAATCTGTGTAATCTTTGAGTTTTTGTAGTCTAAACAGTAATTGCATACGTATATCTGAGGGTAATGGAAATGTAGTGGCTAATCAGGTAAACTGTAAGCTGTTGGCGACGTGATGCAATGGACTCAGTGTGAGGGTTATCACTGAAAGGCTGTGAGTTGAGTGTTTAAAGTGTTCCATTGCATGCAGCAGAGTTGAGTTGAGTCTGCACTTTGCAGTAAAGCCCCCTTGACTTGTGCCATTTGCGACTAAATGTTGCTTATGGGTGATTGTTCTCTTGAAGAATGTAAGGTCATGTCACACTCTCCCACAACTCTCCATGCTTCTTGTGTTTTACGAGATAGATACACCCCCTTTGTTATTTTACACTTCACTAATCAATAAGGCTTTGTGTTTGCAACAACCTACATTTTTTTTAGGTTTTTATTTATCTTTATAAAGTATGTTTTTTTTAGGTTCTTGACATCTGCAAACTAGCCAAACTTTTAAGCAATCAAAGCACGGATGCTCCACCAGTTACTGTTGATGTTTACTATGAGTCATATTGCCCTGATTCAAAGAGGTTTATTGTCGAACAATTGTACAATACTTGGGCAAAATTACTGCACACAGGAATATTCAATCCTGTCATGGTTCCATTTGGAAAAGCTACAGTAAGCAAGCAGAAATTTATATTGCTTGTAAATGGGAGAATGGTCTATTGCAGGGATTAAATTTTTGAGACGCACTCTATTGACTATATCAAAGAAAGACGTGCTCTCCCATAATACATAAAATTCTTCTTTGGAGATCAATTTCTTTAAAGTGGTCATTATTTGCCTTCTAAAACAACATAAAGCACTTATTTTTTGGAAATCAATTTCTTCCTAATGATGATTTTGATGAAATTTTTATCTCCAACAATTTCAGTTCGATATGTATAACTGGAAAAAGTATCATTTATAATCTCTCGATTGCTCACCAGAAGATAACAAAAGAATGGAAAAACTTGTTCTTTTTTACGTTCCAGACGTTCGTCACGTAGAGCTACGTAAATATATCAACAAACAGCAATTTCCTCCACCCAACTGATGAGATTTTACTTTTTAAAAATTTCTACGTGGTTTAGCACCAAATGTATGGATCTTAAAAATGTAGATTTATGTGGCTTCGCACCCAAAATGTTAAGGGGGAATCACGGCCCTGCAACCCTGTAAATTTTCCAAGCACCCCACCAATATAAGAACTTCTGGCGTATTGTATTTATTCTAGCTCTTCCCATTTCACCCAACACTTACATTACCAAATGAATGGCCATAAGCTTTTGCTACAATAGCGCTTTTCTAAGCTACATCAGAGCGGTTTACTTTTCAAGTGCGACATGGTAAAAAGAAAAACAGTTGAACAAAAGCCATATCTAGATCCTGCTTTAAAATAGCTAGGAAGTGTTTACTGATTAACCTTATTATGTTGTTGTTTGCTAGCAGCGTTCATCGTGGATAAAATTTGATATGATGTGCTACATGTTAAAATTTTTACTAAGCTGTGATGCATGTTATGGTTTTGGATGGTTAAGATTTTGTGAAAATACAATACTAGCTTAGTATTTCTTGTACAATGCTTAAAACGTTATTGGTTTGTATTCTATTAGATTTTTTTGTATTTGCAGTTCCACAAGAAGCCAGACGGTACATACTCATTTACTTGCCAGCATGGCGCTGCAGAGTGTCTTGGAAACATGATTGAAGTAAGTAGAGACAACAATTTAAATATGTTGCCTAAGAGTACTTGTGTTAATGCTGGTCATCCTATTTTGATCCTATTCTAATTTTGAATGACATTTTTTCAGTGGCAACTTGATATCTTATGCAAACGTCAGATAACCATGGTACCTACTTTTAGTAGGGTAAGGGTTTCGAGTCGCTAGCAAGTGCAGGATGAGCAATAAATCCGTAAGTTCTCTTAGTCACGTGACAATACGTGCGGCTTCCTATCCTAGTCACCGTTGTTCAGTTATGACGCCTTAAGTTGCCCAAAAAAAACAATAGACAAAATTAGTAGAGTATCGGTACCCAAATTTCATGTCAAACTGGGTACTTCATTTTGTAAAATCAATTAAATTAAGTATGTATCAACAACCCAGCTTAGAACACCAAGCAATAGCTGAGAATCTCTGGATTTTTTGCAGAAATTCTTGAGGACATGCAAAACCGAGATTAATTTGTCGAGATTTAAGTCTGAAAATGCATTCATACATGTCACAACAGTTGGAAAATGTTGATGATGCTGTAGTAACCTGACTGTGTATTCTTTTGGTCTAACACTTTTAGACTTCCTCAGCTATAATTTTTTGCTAATCACATCTGTTTCGTTAAATTAAATTGCACTTATTTCATAAAAAATGAGTTGAGTAAGAGGAATTCGGATAAAATTTTCTAGTTGGCAGCATGTTGCAGTGGTTCGACTCTCAAACTTGTAATAAATAATCTGTAAGTTCGTAGCTTAAAAGCATTTTGTATCACGAGGCATGCCTATGCAAAATCATGGCTTGCTTCAGGTTTAAAGCATGACCTTCGCTGGCCACAGTAAATGTGTGGGTAGCAGCTGACTCAAAACCAAAAGGGCGTTCTGTGGTATCCCAAGCTCTTGGGTAGTCTAGTTTTCGATGAGTTGAATAGGTACTCGTTCGTTTGTGAATCAGTGTGAAATGACTAGTAGTGTATGGTGGTGTCAAAGAAAGTCACATGCCTTATTGCTGCGCTGTTGTTTTTTGGAAATATCTTGACATGACTTCGCAGTATTCTGATTTGCTGACAAGTGATATGCTGTATGAAGCGTTTTAACATTACTGTGTGTTTTAGAATTGTGTTATCAAACACTCCAACCAGAATGTCGGTATTTTCTTACCGATTATATACTGCATGTCTAAGTCGTCGAAGCCTGATGAAGTTGCCCAAAAGGTAAATAGTTTGTTTTGTTTTTTATCCACTTACGAAATACAGAAATGGTTTTGAATCTGTGGGTTGTAAAGGTCTAACTAGGATGCATTTTACTATTGCATTTATGAAGAAAAAAAACGACATGCAGTCGCTGAATTTATGGAAATTGTAAAAAAGAAATTGTTGGCCAAAAAAGTAAAAAAATCACTGAACAAAGTAGGTTGTGCCCGAGTGGGACATTCAATTCTATTGCGCTAAAACTTCTCTTGGTCGAAGTGAACTGATGCATTGAGTCATTACTAGATCTGCATTAGAACTTCTATGTTTATATCGTATGTTCTTCAGGGTATTGGAGAGGGGTAGTTGGCAAAGGAAAAAATCATTATTAACTGTCTTTTTTGTGCGCCATCATTTAAGATGCAATACTCTTCAACTGAAAGTTGCTCTTTAATTGCAGTGTGCGCTTGTTTGCAATACACAATAGGGTTGGAAAAACTACTTTATTGTACATTTGTGTAATTAAAGTCAGTCGTAAGTGGTTTTAATTAGTTTTATGCATGTAATTTTACCCCTCTTAAGACTTAAATGTTTAACGTCTCGAATATATCTTTCAAGTTTTTCGACCTCATTAGACTTTTGCTACTAAACTGCCATGCCAATGATGGGTTTATGTTTAGGTTTAAAGCTAGGAACTAGTGTTTTATTGCTAACACTAAGATAAAAAAACGTTTAGGAGCAAGCCTATTTAAGTGAGTGTTTTTAAAATTGATTTCGTATTTTTAGGTAATAGCGTGTAATGTTCTGTTATACCACTGATATCTTTTGTTGTTTCGTAGGAACAACTTAAACATGTTTGTCATGTAATTTATAGCATTTGACTCAGGAAAAGCCTCCCCTGCATTTTTTGTGGCAAGCGCATAAACTTAGTAGTCATGTTCTATTTGTTTGTTTACGAGGCCTGTTAGTTATTTTTTGTTACTGACAATGATAGCTTGTTTTCGTAAAACGTATTTTGCTGACTAACTTTGCTGCGTTGGCCAAACAACATGCTTTTCATGTGGTTGACAAAAGCCTTGTTTGCTATATATTCTTAACAAAAGATTTTCGTTGGTAGTGTAGTGGTGCTGTACTGAAAGCGATATTGAGGGAAACGTTGGCTTTTACTTGTGGCATAAATATAGTTTACGACATACAGTACATCACTTTTACTCGCCAAAGTGTTTTGTAAATCTTAATTGCTATTTGTTGGTATAGAACTTTAGTACGGCTTTGAAGCAAGCTTTTTACCTCTAAATTTCTGTCCCACTTCATCAATGGCGATAATTTGGTTGCACTGAATTTACTCATGTCTTTGCTTTTAGCTTGGGTCCAGACTTGGCGTAAAGCTAAAAACACAGTTGTTGTAAACTTATTCTGAATTCAATTCCTGCTACTTCACTTTTAAATAATGGTGATGTGTACTTGCATTTCCGGCCGTCAATACATTTGTTTGTTATTGTTAAGAAAGTATGACTTAACATTCTTTTCAGTGTGTTGAGGCTAATCATTTGAACTGGCAAACAATTTCTAGCTGTGCCACGGGTACAGAAGGCAACACGCTGCTGATGGAAGCTGGAGTAAAAACGCAAAACCTGAAGCCGCTACTAAACTGGGTGCCGTGGATCGTACTTAACGGGGTGAGATAACATTTTCGAATCATCTAAGCGTCGTTGTAGTGAATACTGCGTCATAGAACTGCCTTTATGATTATTAGATTGAACATGGAAGAAGCTGGCACGGTAGTATTATGGTTGGAGGATTCGCTTTGCCGTATGTAGATCTGGGTTCAGTTCCCTTGTCAAGTCATTCCAAAGATTTTAGAAATTGTATTCAAAAATCTTCAGCTTGGAGCCCAGCAATAAAGAGTAGTGAGGGGGGTGGAATGTGCAACCGAGTGCACTCTGTTATGATTAAACTCACTTCAGTGAACCTTAGTGGCCTGAGCATGTAGCCACTGTAGGCGCCACAACAAGCATGGAACAACTTTGGTTTAAACTCCCTTCAGATTTTATGATATTACCGCACACGCAGTGCTTTCACCATTATCAAATGTAGGAAATGTGCTGCAAAACGCTCTACGCATATACGCAGGCTGTAGGTCAGCCAGCGGTCTTTCAGCTTTTTCATAACCTTTCAATCGCAAACCAGCGGCTTATTACGCTGGGTTTTGTGGCTATTTCGACTCGCACGCTACTGAAGTACGCTTACGTGTTTATACTGTTTATTGTTATTGTGGCGCGATGGGAGCGAGCACCATACTTGTCATCTGAAAACGTCGAGTTGATCGCTCGGAATGTAGAATGCAAGCGGTATGGCTAAGCGAAACTAGGGTTGCCTCTAGCTCCTGTTTCAAACTTCAACTGTGGCTTGCTCCGACCGCAACGGCATGTGTGGGCTGCTGATAACTAATTCTTTGTTTCTCTGTGTAGTTTTATGCGCATAGACGCTGTTCGTCCTTAAGTCTCAAGAACACGTGTCGTTTCTTGAGTTCGAATGAGTTAAATAAATTTTCATCATCTTCTGCCAAATAAATTTTTTTGGAAGGGAAGTAATTTTCAAAATTCATATGCGCAGCATAGCACTTGTACTGTCGCATAGATAGGGCACAGCGCTTGTAATGTTTTTTTTTCATATTTGCTGGTAACATTGTTCCCTTTAATCGCAAAAAAAGTGCGAATTTGCGAAATTATGTCCGGCGCATTCGCAGCTAAAATTCAACAGTGCGTAAAAAAGTTCGGCGGTCTTCGGTAACTTTTTCCGTTTGTTAAAATTTTTGTAATTTTCAACCAACTGTTTAATGCGTGGGAGACAGTGAATGGGAACGAAAGGTTGGACAGCCGCTTTTTTAGGGAAATGCAACGTCTCGCGTAAACATCGCCCGGCAATTTACGCAACAGCCAGTGATGGCGACTTAAAATATTGCGCATGCCGTTACCAAACTTCTTTTGTATCACAAATCAACCCCAAAGCAAGTAGCATAAAGTAACCCGGCCGTATCGTAGCTAAAGAGCAGTAATAGCAAGTAGCTCTCAAACTTCACTTTAACACAAGACATTACTTTTCGAGGGAAGTTTGAAACTGGAATTGCTTAACTTTTATTTTCTTTACGTTTCAATGCTAATTTAAAACGTGATTGCTAAGATCAAAGAAGTGCATAGCTCTCGGCTTCACTTTAGCGTACAAAACGTCATTTTGTAAATCAGAAATAAATAACCTCTCACTTGCTATTTTTAAAAACTAAAAGTAAAAAGGAGTACGATTTCTAACCAATTTTAGTTTTAAATCCCCTCCAAAATTTTTTTTAAATAGAATGCAGCTGGCAACCATGTGCTGTGATAGCTTACCAGTCATGATTGAAATAAGCGTTGAAACGAGAAGAAAAAATGTAAAGTGCAGTTTCAATTTCTTCATACACATTTTTTGTTGAAGTCGAGCCTTTTTTTAATTGCTGGAAGGGAAAACTTTTTCTCGACCAGTTTTTTTATATTTTAGTTGGACAACACTTCTGAAATTTATTTTGAAACTTTTTTGAGGTCGCGCATGAAAACGAGAAAAAATATGACCGGACGACATGCATCTGTGCATTTCGAAAATAGGCAAAATACCAAAAACGCTCATGAAAACGAGAAAAAATATGACCGGACGACATGCCTCCGTTCATTTCGAAAATGAGCAAAATACCAAAAACGCTCATGAAAACGAGAAAAAATATGACCGGACGACCGGATCGCATGCTTCCGTGCGTTTTGAAAATGGGCAAAATGCCAAAAACAATTTGAAACCAACAAATGCAAAAAAATGCTCGTGAGAACGAGAAAAAATATATCTGGGCCGCATGCCTCTGCGTATTTCCAAAATGGGCCAAATGCCAAAAACACTCATGAAAACGAGAAAATGTATAACCGGGCCACATGCCTCTGTGCATTTCGAAAATGAGCCAAACGCCAAAAACGCTCATGAAAACCAGAAAAAAGTATAACCAGGTCACATGCTTCTGTGCATTTTGAAAATGGGCCGAATGCCGAAAACGGTTCAAAAGCACTGAACTCTAAATAAAGTTTCATAATCGAATTATGTCCGAGGGAAAAATAAGGATGTCGTTGTACGCCAACCAACATTATCAGCAAACCATAAGCTATGCAAAGTTAGCTTAGCGTATACACTGACTAAATAGCAGTAGGCTACTACAAGTATTCTTGTTTTACTCCTTCAAAATATGTTACTAAAGCTGGTGTAACCGTTCGTTCAGCAATGTCCGCCAAAACTTGTCCGGCGGTTTTCGTACATTTGCAAGCGATTTCGCATTCGCGCCGGCGGTTGCGCACGAACTAAAATCTTAGAGGGAACAGTGGCTGGTAATGATTTGTTTATGAACAAACTGAACGTTTTTGACCTACTTGAAGCTTTGTCTAAGCATTCTGAAATATTAAAAATTATGGAAAACGTTTAGTTTTTTTTGTAAATGGAAAAATGAATTGTTAGAATATGAGGGAAATATTTCGGTTCGTACTCAGTTATGCTCGATTTTTCGTCCCTTTTTTCCGCATTTTTAGCAGGCAAAAACAATAATTTATTGTATGCCTTTACATTATCTTTCGAACCAGATGTAGCTCTTTATCTTCTGGTTGCTCTTCCTGGTGATTCGTAATGGTGGTTTTATGTAGTTTTGAACTCCAACCTTTTGTTCCGAAGTCAGGAAAGATGACCACTACGCTATAGTTATACATTGTAAATTTTTTTGTACCATTGTAAGGCTATCAAAGAGTTTTAACTTGTTTTGACAGGCTGTGTGCTGCTTGAACGATTTTATGCTTTTTTCATCATTGTAGCAAACATCTTTGTGGAGCATATGCATTTTTTCTCACACCACTTGATCTCAAGAATATTGATGACGACAGTTTGTTGTTTACGCATCAAGTGTAGCGGCAGCACTTTGAAATGGGTTTCAAAGAATTATTTGTCAAAAGCTTTTAATTCGACGCATTGATATCACTGATGAATGGGTAAACAATTTTGCAAAACAGCTTTGCAGTGGGACCTCGCTTGGCGTCTACCCAGTCATGCAATCACCCCTGTGTCATGATCTTTTTGTCGCAGTTCCGAATATTTCTGTTTGAAGTGCATTTTGTATTCAGTAACGCGACTACCCTGTTACCCCGTCGTTGGATGGTTAGAATTTCACTTTATCATTTGATAAAATGAAATTTATCATTAGATAGAGTGAAATCATTAGATGAAGTGAAACTTCTTGTTCTGCGCAATAGGTGTAGCTATCAGGGTTTCGAGCGTGAGAGATTGTCGTAAAACAGCCAACAAAAATAATCAAGTTGTTTACAATTGCAGGTTCACACACAGAAAATTCAGATCGAAGCAACAACCGATCTCGTTAAGCTTGTGTGCGAAAGCTACCAGGTGACCATACTGCGCAGTTGTTTCATTCTCATGTCCAAACAACTGTTTATTTCACTTCGGTGTGAAATTGTAGGCTGTTTAAACTTCAAAAATTTGTAGTAACTGAATGATCCAGCAGTTTTGCTTCTCATTCTTTACAAAAGGGGTGTGCATTCTTTTTTGTTGGCAGGCCAATTTCTGACTTGTGGAATATTTAGCTGGCCTGTCAAAATTTGCGTTCATCCAAAGAGGTTGTGAAAACTTTTTTTAGAGATCAACACTTTCAAAGTAACAACAATATTTTCAAACTGATCTTCATAACAGAATCGATCTACACACGTCTAATTAGAAAAATGTGATATAAATGTTGCTTTGAAAGTTATCGATCTCCAAAAAAAGATCTTCAACATATTTACAATCCTTTCCTGAAGCCACGAAATTTCATGCCGCAGGTTGCACACGCATACTTTACAATATCTGCATTCTCAATGTAAGTCAGCCAGGTAAGACGCTGGTGCGCTTTTTCAGTTAGTTGTGCGTTGTTGTGGCTGGTGTGCTTTTTCAGTTAGTTGTGGGTTGTTGTGGCTGGTGTGCTTTCTCAGTCAGTTGTGGGTTGTCATGGCTGATGTGCTTTCTCGGTCAGTTGTGCATTGTCGTGGCTGGTGCACTTTGTGCTTTCTTAGTCAGTTGTGCGTTGTCGTTGCTGGTGTGCTTTCTCAGTCAATTGTGCGTTGTCATGGCTGATGTGCTTTCTCAGTCAGTTGTGCGTTGTCGTGGCTGGTGTGCTTTCTCAGTCAGTTGTGCGTTGTCGTGGCTGGTGTGCTTTCTCAGTCAGTTGTGCATTTAATGTATGTACAGTCATAACTCACTTTACGAACTCCCGCTTTACGAAACCTCGGAATTACGAAATAGATTTTTAGAAGTAACAGCTTCAACAAAGAACCAACAAATTTTGTAATTTATCAAACAACTGAAGTATTATATTAATTACAATCGTTGTGCAATATTTTCTGCGGTCTTGTCTCACTGTCGTAAAGTTCGTAAAGGTGAGGTATGACCGAATTAGTTCGTAAAGGTGAGGTATGACTGTATATCACTGCACTCTCGCTTTTGAGCCAGACTTTTTGCTGGAGCATTGTAGCAGTTTAAATTGAGGATGCCTTTCCTGGCTAATGCCGATGGTGCTTCAATAGAATTTGAACTTCAGACCTTATGATTCGAAGCCCGTAATAATTACATTATAATAATTTTTACCTTCTAAAGATTTCTCATAGCAATATATAGTCGTCGATGCCTGCGTAATATCTCCCATAAAAGATTTCAATCGCGTTTCTACGGTCAGGACTTTTTAAGATAATTAGAAAGCAGATTTTGCTATTATGACATCTTACTAACCCCGTGTCGTTTTTTTGCGCGTTAATGAGGTCTGTGCTGGCTTTCTTATGACTAAACTTGCATTTGTACGTCAAGAGATGCGGATTTTTGAAAAATGATCTTTGATTATGACGTCATTGGACGTCACCAACCCCCTATGACACTTGTCCTGGGGCAGTGATCAATCTCGCCAAGTTTCCTGCCCACTAATTTTGGAGGAGTTGAAGCTTGCTAGCTAACAAACGTGCAGACGGAACTTCACTTCGTAGTATAGATATTTCTTCTAGAAAGTGTTTATAAACTGATCAAAAATTATAGTGAATGTTAAGAAGCATAAATGATGCGAGAATTTAAAAGTAGTAACTTTTTCCATCGAAAGGATTGAACAGAAAATACTCCTTCTAACGAGGAAAGTTGTGGCTAGGTCTTGCCTATGTCTTATGTAAATGCTAATGATCGCAAAAGAAAGAGACTGCATCTTGAGACGCCTTGAAAAAAGGCTTTTTTTAAAGAAGCACGCCGCTGATTGCAAACGCAGTTGCTGTCTTATGATCAATCGCACGGAAACAGCATTTGTGTGCCAAGGATGTGAAATAACAAGCGTCAGCAAACATGATTCAAATGCTTTTCCCACGCATTCGCAAGCATTAATTGCATTACTATTGCTGTGGTTTTGTTCGACAACAGCGAAAGCAGTCAAAAAACTGTTGGCGCTTTTGGAAATCGCTGAAGAACCTTCGAGTGGTAGCAACAGCATACAGTCAACTTCGGATATAAGAGATTCAGATATAAGGGATTTTCGCTTATAAGGGACTACGCAAAAGGTCCTTAGGGTATCGGATCGAACTTTGTGGCAGTCGGTTATAAGAGAATTCGGTTATAAGAGACTGATTAAGATGGTCCCAGCGGATCTCTTATATCCGAAGTTGACTGTACTACACAAAACAGCAAAGTTTCGTTGAAGTACCAAGGAAATTAGCGCTTTGCCCTAGAAAAAGTGCGCAAGCACTCATGGCAGCTATTTCATTAGCGATGCTGCTCGGAAGTGCAGCAAAAAAATGTAATCTGTGCGAGGTTTGACTGACATGATGGCATCATCATAATGCAGTGCTGTTATAAGTTGAAAATTGAGGGAAGGGGCAGTGATTCCTGTCGCTTCTCCTGAACCGCCCAAGTACCGGTAGTACTTCTGCAGTTAAGAAAAAACGATCGTTACCACTACTGCAAAAGAGTTGCGTCACTGCCTACCTTTGGATGCAATTTGGCTATATAGACATTAATTAAAATGACTACATTGTTTTTTTGCTTTACAGGGCAAATCTCCAGCTGAATGCGACAACATACAATTGGCCTGATGAATTAGCACCGGATTGTTCTTGTTTTTCGGCTTCCTTTATGAACCGTTCTTTAATCTCAGTGTTTACCTCGCATTTTACTTAGTTTACTTCATTGAAAATATTTTCTTGACCTTTATTTACCAGTTGCTGTCATAGCAACTAGAAGAGCCGTGATTCTATTGGCAATAACAGCTTTACGATAATATAACGCGAAATATGTTTGCAAAAAATAGGTTGACTCTTTATTTGATTTTTCATATTGTTAGTGCTTTAGCGTCAGCGGCAATTTCTGTTTCATACTGTTTGCATACTGCATGCTCAAAATTTTAAAGTAACACCCACGAAAATTGAATATGTTTGCTGGAGTTTGTAGACTATTTTAACTGATTTTTCATTTCCTTTGTCATAAGTGCTTTTGCTAAATTGCTGTGTAAGTAATGGCTAGTGACGTTGGAAAGTGTATTTGCAATCATTCTATTGACTGTTCTGTATGATTTTTCATTCATCTTATTGCCTTTTGCCACTTACTGTATTGTTCTTTCTCTGTACGTTCAGTTCTCTATCTGATTGCTTTATCACAGAAGCATTTTTATTGCTTTAAGTTAGGTTCAAAACAACCAACTCCCTTAGGAGTAAATTTTGCACCTATTATGGATCAGATCTTTAATTAGGTTTGGTTTTTACAAATGTACTTGCAATAGCCGTTAATGAGCCCTATAATCATTTTGCAGCAAGTAATATTAATGTAAGGCGATGTTGTTAGTTGATATATCCTATGGAACTCGACTACGATTTTCTTATTTGAATGGATTGTAATCAATCTACTTTCCTGTTTTTTTTAAAACAGTATTTTCCTATTCTCCCCCGCCAGTCTAGCAGCGTTTCAGTTAACTAGGTTATCGCTTTGTTCCAATATGCAGAACTACGAAGTAGAACTTTTTCCTAGCGTAATTCAGTTAGGATGATAGCGTGAACCTGGATTGCCGTTCGTGCCGTACCTCCATCCCGAGCAAGAGGAGGGGTAATTTCAACAACAACAACGATGTAAAAATGTTGTCGTGTTACCACCAAGATCGTTTTTCTGAGGAGAGATGCATGTAACGTTAACAGATTGCTGCTTTTTTGCAGTTCTATTGTTTACTACTATGGGTGTTAAATACAGTTTTAGTCGAATCAGTATTATTCGTTCATGGGCTTGTGCAGTCTCTGATGGCAACTCCTATATTTATATAATTTTGATGTTGCTTTTCACTTGCAAGGTTTTAAAAATTAAAGTAATTGGAATTCATTTTAAGTGTGTGCATGTAGGTCTGTTTGGCTCTTTAAGATGACTGCGTAATAAAGGACTTTTTTAAAGCTTGTGATGGTAATGGCTTATTCAAATTAAGAAATAGTTTGTTCTAATAAGTAATATCTTTTCCACTTGAAATGTTTTCATTTTAAGTCAGTTGAAGTTTTGCCAGAGATGAGTGCTTTGGGAGTAAAGAATGCGATTTGGCTGGTGTTTTTGCTTTGTTGCCAAGTTCTGAAGAATTCATGGCATAGCACCCTCCTAAATACGTTAGTAAATATACTGCTCTCGAGCGGATTTGATTTTAATTAAGTTTTTTAATGTGATAGCATTTTTTTTCCTTACGAAAAAGTAAAACCTGCATTGCGTCATAATAGATCGCATGGTGTTAAAAGTTAAACTTTGGCTGTAGAAAAATTTCTACATCATGAAGGTGGATGTGCACAGTCTGTGTTTTTGTACTTTTTTCTTATGAATTTTGCAAAAAAATTTTGATCCGCTTGTACATCTATATGATGCATTTATAGTATATTTTCTTGTGCGAATACTTGTGCTTGTTTGCAGTGTGCATACCAAAATCGCATGGATTTTTGCGGTCAAAAAGTTTTAGTAGCCTTTTCGCTCGTACTAAGCGGATAAAACCGGATGATCACAGTACAAGGGATGCTCTGTACCATCGGATGTATGTTCAAGCGAATGAAACTTTCTGTACAAAATTGTTTGAGAGCAAAAACAAAATATACATTCTGTGCACTGGCGACCTTTATACATTAGCTTTCTTTACTGAAAGATAATTAACTGTTGTTGTGTAGTCGTAGCGCTATCATGCGGTCGCACCAGTTTCTTCGGATGAGGTTGATTAAGCCATTCACTCAGGTTATTTGTGAGAAATAACTTGTTGTATTCAATCGTGAATTGAGGAGCTCGCGGAAAGATATACCCAGGGTCCGGTTAGTGACAAAGATTTCCAGCTTGCTACTCGAATTGGACTGCAGTGCATATGGCGAAATCCAACGAATTTTCAGTGGATGCAAAATATTGCCTATTTTTGACGTGCTCTCTAAATAAAGCGTATGAGACCATTTTATCTCGAAAACCACAATTAAAATCAGAAGTCTGTACGTAGCAAAAAGTTTTAAAGGCTCACTGACGTCAAGCCTGCTTGCACAGCTTTTAACACAAATGAAGTTCAAAACGCCTGGATCAATGAATCAACTTGAGTTATGTTTTAAGAAAAGTAAACCTGAGGCTATTTATGAGATAACTCGCATTGAATTTATTATACTAGTAATTGCATCTCTGACTAAGCAAGTGTGATGCATGATTTTCCTGGCAACATAAAAATCACACTAAATTACCTTAAATTTCAGGCTTAAAAGTTTCGGAATGATATAAAAGGATTTTAGAATACGTTTTCTAAAGACGCGTAAAGTTTTCTGACGATTTGAAAAACCGTTACTGAAGTCATTAAAATGAGGTCCTGAGGCAAATGCTTCACCTTAAGTCTACCACTGGCAGAGTTGGTCAAAGTAGCTTAAAAGTCTACTTTAGAAAAAGCATTGTCACTTTCAAAAATACTCTGTAAAAATAGGTATTTTTATTTAAGAGCATATCTTCGAGTAGAATATTGTACATAGCTTCATGTTTACATTAAGAGCATATCTTCGCTGAAACACAGTTTGCACGTTGTCAATAACTTTTTCGTTCACGCTTGGTCGTCCACTTCCGAGGCAAATCCACAACACTACCACTCTCCTAAAAGTTTTTGATTCATCTCATTATGCAGGATTTGGAAGGAGAGTCTTGTATTTCTTCGGAAATTGTCGCTGAACGATTATAATTGGTGATTTAGTTTCAACATGCCACCACACACATTTCGGCAAGTGACGCCATTTGAATTGTAGTTGCAACTTTACTTAAGTAAATGCCAAAAACTGAAGGTCTGTTAACTTGAAATGAAATATATTACCATAAAAAGCAACTCTAAATTCTTACTTTTTGTAAATTCTTAATTAAAGTGGACTACTTTTGGTTTTAGGATTGGAAACTTACCGGTGCTTCTACTCAGCGGCATATTTAGGGACAATAAAAGAAGATGGTTTCCCGAACGATGTGACAGTAGCAAAAAAAGTAAAGGAAAGAAAGTCTTTAAGTCTGTTTTAATACCAAAATGACTCCAAAAAAGATCTTTAAGTTTATTTGAAGGCCAAATTGGGCAAAATTTTGCAATTAAAAATTTGAATTTCAAAAAAATACTCTGCCTCTTTCAGCTTTACAAAATGCTTTGCCCCCCAAAATTTATTTTCTGGCTTCCTTTTAATACAGTCTCTATGTTCTGCAAGTTGGTGTGTGCTCGTGCGTTGAAGATCTCTGGTGAGCGAGACAGTTAGAGACACGATCTCCCAAATAGAAGCGGTGGTTAAACGGCCAATATAGCTGTTCCTCACTGCAGCATAGTTGAAGACTATTGAAACTGTCCGATAAACTATAGAGTGGCATAATGGAAAACGATAGTCTAGATTCGGCCGGCTCAGTGGTAAAACCTCCTGCCGCGGCTGCGCGTTCCTTTTCAGGAACAATGGGTTTGGTAAAGGTTAATCCCAAGAAGGCTAACCTTAATGTGCTAGGCAGAGATGCGTTGAATGTTGTTAACGCTCAATCTCCAACATCGTCGACCAGGCCACGTGTCGACGCCAGGTTAGCTGAGGTACGCTTGCGGCACATTCGACGGGAAGAAGAGTTAAAGCTAAAGGCACTGGCAGCTGCGCAAGAATTGAGAAAGTTGGAATCGGAGCAGATTGTTTTGCAGGCTGAAAAACCAGAAGCAAATATTTTTGCGAATGCAGCCTTAACTTGTGATGAAGAGCTCGATGACGTTGCTCCTTCTCTGGAAGCTGGAGACAAGGTTGGTGCTTTCTTGTTGAACTTGTCCCTTTCAGATCAGATTAATGGGCCCAACAACCCTAACCACCAGCAGTTGGTGCCACACAAGGAGCGGCTCACGATGGGGTCACCAGATGGTACAAAGGTAAAGTCCAAGTGTTCGTTCTCTCCAGAATTTGGAAACCATACTGAACCTGCGGTCCGTACTTCTTCTACGTCAAGACATCCACCTGATTTCCCCCCTCCAACTTGCATATCTGGGACTCTGGGACTATCGTTTTGCCATCGTTCGGAGTTGATGCAATGGATCCAGCAAGGTTTTCATTGGGTCCTGTTGCCAGTGGGGTGTTTCATGGGCCGGCTGCTGCTCCAGAAAATCTGAATGCAACGAATGGCCATGGAGTGACGTCCAAGGTCGACGTAGTAGAACCACCAATTCATGGGCTGGCGACCACAAGGGAAAGATTGCATGGAAGGTATAGTACTAATCTTGGATTACCGGATGAGTCGGTTCATTCTTTGAGTGATATCGCTAAGATGCTTGTTCGTTGCAGGGGCTCAGAGGCTGTGTTTGAGCACAGTAAATTTACCGATAAAGCACTAGACTACTTTAAATCTATTCGCCAAGTTGAAGATCGAATCTTAAGTCTTTACGGAGAGAGTCACCCCTCTCATGCCCTTTATCTGTTGCTTGAAGCAACGAGTGGGCGGGCATACAAGTTGATATCAGGTTGCGTGATGCTGTCGCCCGAGAAGGGCTTACGTGAGGCACTGCATTTTTTGCACAAAGCATTTGGTAACTCACAGGTTGCAGTCAGGCCCTTTATTGATTTCGTTTGCTGTGGCGACACCATTTCAAACACTGAAATGGGTCTAGAAGAGTTTTACTCCGATTTAGTAAACTGCAAGGTGGTTTTGGAGGCTGCTGGGGCTCATAACCTTCTAAATGCTGCATCGACAGCTGAGAGAATCTTTATGCGCTTTCCTAATGCTTTAAAGGAAGACTTTGTTTAGCTAGCATTCGATCGTAGATTTAAACTATCAATTCCTCGTTGTTTGGATGGTTTTTCCTCTCAAGAAAATGTTCAGTTACACGTATTTTCCGATGCTTCCTCGGCAGGCATTGGTGCGGTATGTTATTTGCGCATGTCAAATGCTATTGATTGTTTTGTATCGTTCATGATGGGCAAGTCCCGTGTTGCATCGGCTAAGCCGTTAACTGTTTCTCGCTTAGAATTGTGTGCTGCTGGTATTGCTGTGCGTTTGGCAAATTTCGTAACACGTGAGCTTGACGTTACCCCCGTAAAAACTGTGTTTTGGTCAGACTCTACTACGGTTCCAAGTTATCTGCAAAACACTTCCAAACGCAGACCTGTTTTTTAAATCAACAGCACCAAGCTGATTCGAGAATATTCTTCTGTTGAACAGTGGCGTTGGGTAAACACAGATGCAAATCCCGCAGATTTGTATTCACGGGGTGTTTCCCCTTCGTAGCCACATAAAGCTAAGGTGTGATGGATTGCAACTAGCTTTCTGTTTGAATCAAAGAATATATGGCTCACTACACCAAGGCAGCCTGAAAGCACTGTTGTCGCTGCTAATATTTGTTTACAAGCTTTGTACCAAACTACTTCAACTCCGGAGAAGGTTAATATAAGTGAGGGTGTTCTTGGCCGGACCATAAACAAATACAGCGTTCTTCATCGAACTGTGCGCACCACAGCCTGGTTGTTACGACTGAAACATCAGCTTTATGCCAGAATATCAAACAAATCTATCGGCAATGACCTATTGACGGATTATATTGACGCCAACGAGTATGATGCCGCACTTTTGGCTCTTACTTCCCTCACGCAACGTAAAGAGTTTGGTGGTTTAGTGAAGGCACTCGAGCGCCATCCGTATCACAAACTGCGTCCGGAGAGTGTGGTGAAGACCTGAAAGAGCTGATGAAGCTATCGTGAAATATTGCCTATTCGTGGAAGCAAGGATTCTTCGCATTGGTGGGCGTTTGCAACGTTCGAGCGAGTCCTACGATGTAAAGCATCTGATTATATTGCCACGCAGTAGTCATCTCACAATCCTTATTGTCGATGACATGCACCGCAAGAGTGGGCATAACGCTGCTGCTTACGTCATAAATGAACCACGCCGGAGATTTTATATCGTGAGTCAAGAGAGGACAGTAAAACATCTAATCATGACTCACTGCATGAGTTGTCGGAATCGTCGAGCGGCTCCCTTTTCTCAAATCATGAGTCCCTTACCGCCAGCAAGGACTGAAGGGGGTCAATGTTTGTTCACGGTGGTAGGTGCAAACTTTATGGATCCAATTTTGACCAAATGTTAACGGAATTCCCTAAAACGTTACTGCTGCATTTTTACATGCCTAGCCTCCCGTGCTACGCATCTGGATATTGGCTATGACTTAACCACGGGTCCATTTCTTATGGCTTTGCCCCGATTCCTGCTGCCCGAGGCTCATTTACGAAAACAATATATTGAGATAATGGAACAAACTTCATTGGTGCGCAGTCAGCATTAAAACGTGGACTTGAGCGTTTACGTCGACGAGAGATATGCAATGAGCTGTCTCCTCGTGGTATTGCTTTTCGACATTCACCCCCTTGGCTAGTCACCAAGGATGAGTATGGGAAGCCATTCTACGGCTTGTCAGAAAGGCAATGGACGCTTTATTGACTGATAAGTACTACCGGAAGTTGAGCGGTAAAGGCGTATGGACCTTACTGAAGGAAATTGAATACATGCTAAATTGCATGCCGCTCACTAGAGGCAGCGCTGATCCAGAAGATTTTTGCGCCTTATCACCAGTGGCTCTTTTGAATGGACGTATCGATCCGCAATTACCCTCGGACGTGTTCGTAAGCTCAGATGGATTACGTGCATCGTATAGGGCCTCAAAGATGCAGGCAGACTTGTTCTGGCAGCGCTGGAGCCTCGAGTATCTTTCTATGCTGCAAAAGCGTCGTAAATGGATTGTTACACGTGAAAATATACACCCCAATTTACTTGTTTTGTTGAAGGAAGAAGACGTTCCCCGAAATTCTTGGCCGAGGGACGTAGTTGTGTCTGAGATACCTGACAGAAATTGAATTTGTCGTCGATCTGTGGTGAGAACTGTTAACGGAAAAGAACTTGTCCGGGATACACGTAAGCTTTGTGCGCTCGAGTGTGACGTGGATGTGTGATTTCCCTATCCGTGTAGTCTTATTTTGCGTGTGTAGTGGTAGTTATTACCTTTTGCTGTGCTAATAGGGTATCAGTTTTGTTGAAAAGTTATTATTGCTTTTGTATAGTAATTACGCCGTGCAGTGCCATGCAATCTTGATTGTTTGGAAGCTTTTGCCTTTTAAGTTGTTGTGTTTGCCGCCTTATTTAATAGATCATCATTTGTAATAAGTGAGGAATAGGGATGTTTTGTAACTGATGATGACTGATGAAATCGTTTTTTTATTTCACAAATTGTTTTCAATTACGTTCAACCATTAATGGAAAGAAACCGTAAGTTTGTTGCAGCGAATCATCAATAAATTAATACGGCAAATTGTTTTCTCTCTACTTGATTAACACCTTTACTTTGATCGATTTGTATGTCATTCTCGTTTCTTGTTAATGGCTATGTGACGATTTCGCTGATTGATCCCATATTTATTTGTGGTTTTAAATAGGCCTGTTGACCGTTTATGAGATTCTCTATTTTGGCAGTGTTTTTAGTATGGGGTGGTAACGAGTAGAAAACCTAATCGTTTATCACCAACTACTGCATATGGGAAGTTGTTTATGTATTTCTAACAGCGCTTGTCTGTGTCTCAGATCAACCGGGAAACAATATACAGCTTGTATTGTCAGCTAATGCTAGCCTTAATTAGATAATGTACACTTGTTTCGCATTCGCTGGATATCTTTATTTGCATGGATTGTATTTTAGCAGATTTTTCAGTAGTCTTTATGTCTGAAATAACTAGAGCCAGATACGCCTAGCGTGTAGCAACTGATGCATGTGGTACAGCTAATTTGTTAACAAAATTGCTGTCTTCCTTTTAATACAGTCTCTATGTTCTGCAAGTTGGTGTGTGCTCGTGCGTTGAAGATCTCTGGTGAGCGAGACAGTTAGAGACAGGATCTCCCAAATAGAAGCGGCGATAAAATGGCCAGCATAGCTGTTCCTCACTGCTACAATACCTCTGCTACCATTCAATACTAAATTATAGAAAAGATGCAGTCAATCGCTGCCAGGGATCCGTGGTATCATAAAATCTTTTGGTTTTGAGAAGCTGTTCGTGTTAGAAGTAAATTCAAATGTTCTACTGTGTAAGATTTTCCGCGGTGTGTGTCATCCTTCCACACACACGTATATTGGTTAGTTAAGCCAGCAGTCGGAAAGCTGTGGACCGCTGTCCAATTTTGAATACATCAACAATTTGTTGTGGGTTGCACACAGCTTGCAATTGTGGGAAGCGCGGTGTGTACATGTAAAGATCATTAACTAAAGAAATCAAACGATGCTTTAATGTTGATATTTAAAAATAATGAATTTTTTTTTAAAAGATGTAAGAACATGAACAAAAGTAATGGTCATCCTGTCAAAAAAGATCACAATACACCAACTTAAACAAAAATTTTGCTCAATATCAAGAAAAATAGCTTTCGAACAGTTGATTAGAAAAAAAGAGAGACATCTTTCAAGGACATGTTATGGTAAATTTTTAAGTTTGCCTTGGACGTTTGTCTTTATCCGGTTCCTCCAATGCTTTATAGTGGGCCTTGAACAGTGACAGAAAGGTCAATTTGGGCCTCCTTGACAAACGTTTGCCCACCATTTTCTTGAAACATATTGATCACATGTATTAAAGTGGAACGAAATGCGGAGTGTTTATAAGAAATCTTGCAGGATTCTGCAAAAATTTTCCCCTCTTCGCCCCAAAACTTCGTCGATGGGTTATCTACTTCAGCCAGAACTAAACCTAATCAAATAACTGAACTGTTCATGCTAGACTTTAGGCTGCCTTATCCTGGCTGCGTGCAGCCAGTATTAAATTACATGCGCTCCGCCAGAAAACAAGTTATTTATATTCTGGCGCTCGGCCAGAAGGCCATAGGTTTTATAACTAAGGCTGCCTTTGCGCATAGCGGTTTTCGCAACCGGTAATAAAACTTCTTACCGATATTTAGAGCAGCTTTTGAGATCAGTTTTGAGCAGGTTTCGCTGCTTGATATTGAGTGCAAACATAGCGATGGTCTCTTCGCACTCACTATCAAACAGAAGATCCTCGTCTCATATCCTGCTCTACATATCGGTAAGAAGTTTTATTCTTGGTTGCGAAAACCGTTGTGTGTAAACATAAGCCTACATCTACAATTACAAAAAAGTCGTAGAGGGCATCTTACTGGATAGATTATTTCTGAAAATATATCAATCACTTCAGCCTCCTTCCGCAACTTTGAATTTATGCCCTCACAAGCACTGAATAAAATGAACGCTTAAGACTTCGTTAAAATAATGGCTGTTTGTGAGAACCGGTAAGCGCAGTCTTAATTTAATGGAACGAAGATCGGTATTAGGGCATAGTTCTTAAAATCTATGGTTTGGAAGAAATAGGCATGTCCATATAAGCGAACATAGGGATGATTGAGCAGAAAAAGAATCTTTACCTCGCTTTCTAGTCAAAGCTACAGACTAGATCTACAAAACCAAAAAAGTCTTCCGCACTGCTAAACTAAATTTCTTTCAGGTACTTTTATTAAAAACAAAATGTTTCTCCTACGAGTAAATCAGTAGCACTGTGTGAAATTGAGCCTAAAATTTTTGCTTGAAGATGAGCTATTGGATCAACCGGGTCATAGGATGCAAGGCATTTGGGAGAGGTATGACTCTTTTTGAGCTAAGCGAATAGGAAGAAGCATCGGTACAATCAAGGTTCTTGATGTCTCAAATATCATTACGGGGGCTGGACCAAGTCGTGAAATAAGCCTACCACGAAAAAAATTTGTTCTGTAATCGTGAAACGACCATCACTATGGGACCCACTCCAAGTTTGACTTCACGGATCTGGGCTTACATTCAACGGAAAAGACCGAAAGAATAAGTGAAACTATAAGAAATTTAAAAGTAAGACCGGTTTTAATTCAAGAGTATGCAATAAGCGGATTTAGAGACATAGGGGTGACAGCCGTATTTAAAACAACGTGTCGTCACTGCTCTCAAAAAAGACCTTTGAATGAGGCCAGCGCTACAGCCCAAACCGATATGTATAACTCAGCACAACTGTGTTGGTCGCTCTGTTGGGCGATGCTCACAGAGCCGGTGGTTTATTATATTTTTCTTAAATTAACGAAATATTGATCATTACAATATCCCACAACAAATATATAAAATCGTTACAACTCCAATGGTTGGTAATACAGATAGCTTACATATCAGTGTAGACAAACACCAAAAAAGTATTGAGAAGAGGCAGAGAAGGAGAAGCTTATATAAACTACTCATCATTTATCAGGGCACATGCAAAAGTTTGCTGCACAGCAATAATGGAGACATATTACTATCGTAGCGCTTAAACTATAAAATAGGCCTAAACATTGGCGTGAAACAAGGGGCAGCTTTAGGATTGCATCACTCTTATATTGTTGTCAGACCCATATTATTGCCCAAAAAGGGTTTTACTTCCGTCAGCCCCCCTCCATAAAAACAAAATTACGTCTGTGGGTCTAAAATATCTAGTTTATTCTTGTATCTACAAAAAAAGATGCCCACAACGATGCCAGCGGGCAAATGCAGCCCGCGAAAAAGTGTTTAGCAGACGTTAATTTGATTGCGTCAACAAATGCGTTGTTCAATTATCAAAATAAACAAAAACAATTTAAAACTTGCTTCAAGCATCTCGTGACCACATTTATGCCTTTTCTTGGCGCATGCATGGAATGATCTAACTGGCTTGTTCTGGAAGTAAGACAAATGGTAATTGCAGATACTTAGGTTAAAAGTCATTGATTGATATCAGCCAAGTTTGCTGTCTCTCCCACACATTCCAAAATCGGAGTGAAACTAAAATTTTGCCCCCCTCCGATTTTCCAAATAGATTAATAGGGTCACACCTAAAAAGCTTTAGGCATCCCTGTTTTTGGAAAGCAACTCCCACCCCACTCTTCCACCTATCATTCTCTGCAAAGCAGCCTAAAAATCAGTTTAATTGTCACTAAGCCACCTTTACGCTCTCGTTTCTACTACAGCTATTTGTTGGCTTTTCGATGCTTGAGGCAGTTTGCGTAGATACTTGTTGTACCAGTTATAAATTATGCAGTCGATCAGGGAATTAAACACCACGAGGCGTGATGCGATGTATATGCTGAAGTTCCATGAAAGATTTCCAACTGAAGAAAATTGATGATAATTTTGAAGATCAAGTGTGGGAAACGCACGAAATGACTGAATGATCAGTAAGGGAAAGAAGCATACCGTATTGCATATTATCATATGCTTTTCAACAGTCAGCAACCTGTACATATTTTTTACCGTTTTATTGTTTTTCTTGATTGTCGTTTTTTTATCTTTCTTGGCCGCAGCAGTGATCGAAAGAATGTAAACCGACCACAAGATTGCAATTGCTAAGAAAATCAAAATTTGATAAATGTGCAGTCGGTCAAGCTGACGAGACAGAGTCATTCCCATCGGATGAATGACAAATCTGTCACCAGGTATAATTCTAAATGCAGTAATTAAACCAATGCATAAAGATATTATCCAAGTTGCAACAATGCTTTGTTTAGACAGCCGATTTAATCGCTGACGATGGTTTTGGTAAAGGACAGGTTTTCCGAAAGCAATGTACCTGCAAAAGAATAATTTTGAAGAGCATGCAAAAGTGTTAATGTTATCAAAGGAGTATGATTATAACACCGGCGGAACAACCCCAATTTATAGTTAAATAGTCAGAATTTAGAGTCACGTAGTTTACGAATAAAACTGGCGAAAGTATACTTTTTCGTTTCCTGCTACTCCTTCTAAAACAAGATTATCAGTGGTAATCGTAAGCTATGACATCGTAATTATTTAGTTGATATTCGAAAGAGTCCCTCTCACTAATAAGAACGTCAATCTTTATTGCGGCCGAAGAAATGTTTCTCGTAGTTACCCAAGATCAACTATTGAAAAATGTAACAATTTTTTGAATTTGTGACCTTAATATTAAACTCTCTCTCTCTGTTTTCTGTTTCTGGAGAGACCAGCTTTAGAAAGCGTAGATTTTCGAAGCCCCTTCGTCTTGATCCTATGTTTATGTTTGTCTAGACCAGTGCTGAATAAAGGATAGAGGGGATTTGCAAACACCACTATTAAAAAGAACTCCGATCATAATTGCGTCGCCAAATTTTTGCTGGACGGAGGGTGTTCTAAAGAATCTTTCGATTATGCTACATTGTTTTATTGATTTGGCTTTATGCCTGAGTAAGTAGGCTTGAATGGTCTGTGCATTAAGAAGCCTTAATAAATTGGACAAAAAAATAATTTTGTTGTTAGTTTTTTGCTCACTATTTTTGTGCCAGACCATTGTTTGCAGACTTCAATGTAGCTAGCTTAAACCTATACCTATCGCTTGGATTGGCATGAGATTGATTGTATCAATTTTATGCAAAGCTCGAATTGTTACCATTAGTGAGGCTTTTAAAAATAAACCTAAGAAAATTGTATTTCTACTTTTCAGATGAACTAATGATAAAAAAAGTCACATTTTATGACCTTACAATAAACCTAATACATGGGTAGTTATAAATAGACACAGCACATGAATAGTAGGCATAGTAGCGAGTTTGTCAATTGCTGTCAGCAAACCCCTAAGAATCAATGAATAAGCTACACATGATTGTCCCTGGATATGCCCTAGAGTGTTTTTTTAACTGGGGTAGGTGGAAATTTGTCAGGGGGCGCAAGACCATGACTCCATGGTCATCTTAAAATAATGAAAAAAATTTAAGAAAACGGCGCTCTAAAATAGTCAACGTCCAAACACACAACAGGAAAAATAGTCTTTATGTTGGTTTCGAGATCATATATACAACAGTGACCAGAAATCTGACCTTCATTCCAAAAAAATAAAAGATTTTTACAAAATAAGGAGAAAGTGACCCAAAAAGTTAAAGAATCCCTGCCCTAGGGCACGCGTTCCCAGCTTTTTTGCTCTCGTCACCGCTAGACAGTTAGTAACTATTTACCTCTTTCTTTGTTTATGGAACCACCCTTTTAGCAGCAGCAGCTAGGACTAAGTGTTACGCCGAGTATTGGGTATTTTTCATGGTATTGCACATTTGACAATTGTGAAATCTTGACAAGGGTCGCATTATTTGTGATTAGCATTTCAGCATATTTATGTCACCAATGTGATGATTCATCCAATTTACTCCCAGTTGAAAACCCCTGGCCTAAAAAGCCGTTGTGCTTTCAAGGAGCAGTTCTTATAAATCAGGAAGAACGGTCAAGTCAAGGACGGTTAGTCCCTGCAGCTGCGAAGTCCGAATCACAATAAATTTAATCAAATTAAGTCAATATCGAAACGATTTTGACAAAACACTGTTGCAGAGTATGATTTCATCAATTTAATTCGTAATTTTTGTGATATTCTTTAATTCGATTTTGTGGCAATTAGTACTCCTAACGCCATTAATACTAATCTTTACTGTTATAAAAAGCTTTTCAACTTTAGATAAACACAGCTGTTATTGCATTTTATTGTCAGCATTTGGTTCAACACCACTGACGTATTTGGAATCAATTGTTTCGGGGCTTCAGGGAGCGCAACATTAGGTAATCTTAATTTTATGGCATCAAGCGATCTTTGAAAATATCTAAGCTCAATATTCTTTAGTGGGTGAAGAGGGGAGGCAAAGCATTAAGGAAGAAAAGACTTTTGAAAGCAAAAATATTACCCATTTTGGTCTCCGAAGCAAAATAAAGACCATAATTTTTCAGATCAACTTTTTGAAAGTGAGAGTTTTGTCCACAGAAATACTGTTCTTAAACATTTTTCTTTAGCAAACCGTTTGGAATTGCCATCAACCTTTATCCTCCTTCTAAATACGCCACTGCTCATGATCATTAGTATACTTTTTGGCAATACTGAATATTTTCGTGGAATATGCAGTAGCAAAGCATAATTTGCACAAGCCACTCCAAATATCAAAAGCTCTATTTTCGAAAACGAGGCGTATTTCGATAATCAAAAATTAAAAAAGCACTTTCATTGTACGCTGATTTATGTGATTTAGCATTATTTTGTACACCAAAATGTTTTGGTGCAGAGTCAAAGGAAGCAAAAAGGATCAAGAAGCAATAGTGTAGTAGGGGGATGAACAAGCAGTTACTTATTCTTAAAATCAGCATCTTATTTCAAAACCAATCAGTTGTAGAACTCTCCGTGTAGAGGCGGAATTCAAATTTTTTCACACGGTTTCAACAAATCTCTTTCTTTTGAGCGTTTACGCAAATTTTTTCTATAATATAGTATTGGTAAACTGGCTGCTGGTAAAATATTTATTTTTTTTATCCTTTTTAGTTTTGCTTTTAAGCAAACTCAAGCTTTAAATAATTTGTAATGTAATATAAGGCATTTAATTGACAGCTTAATTAACATAATTAACTTTATTGCAATACAAAATATTTTTTGATTTTTCAAAATAACAATCATTTAGCTGCGTCACATATGCCATTGAACACTTTTTTCATAAATACAAAAATCAATTTATTTTACTGTAATGGACAAATTTGATAGATCACTACTGCAAAACTGCAACTGCATCATTTGGGGTCGCTTAATTTGTTCTTTTCCTTCATCACAATAACAAAAATAATTTAAGCGAGCCTTCGTGTCGAGAATATTGATCTTGGGGTTTAATATCAATAATTTAAGTCAAGAGCAGTGACAAGATCCATTTTGTTTCGGCAACAAGAAGACTTTGTAAAAGCTTTTCTTATAAAATTTTGCAATTTCAGTAGACTGTAAAAGATAACTTCTTGGCCGCAGTTGCGAAAAAATGTTTTAGATTTTTGAATACAATATTAATCAAAACTTTCTGCATAACAAACTAAGGGTCCAGGTTGTTACTTTTCAGCTGTTACTACTGATGATGATTTTTTGTGGATTACTTGTTTCTTTCTCTTTCTTCTTTTACATGTACTTTTTCAATACACATGTTTGAACAGAGATATTGCGGAAGAACCAATTTTTCTCCATTTCTCAAAACTTTTCTGTATGACTTTGTTCAGATTCGGTTGTGTTTACGGAAGCTTCGCTCGCACGACTGCTTATATCCCTCTTTCAAAGACCTTGCTGGCTCAGATGGCAGGTGCTTCCTCGCAGCCTGGGCCGTTAGTACGTCTTTCAGAAATGTCAGACAGAAATCGAACCTGCCAACCTGGAAGGGTAATCCCTCACCTCGATGTTCAGCCTAGGCCTACTACTCGGCAAACGCCTTTTTCGTGGCGGGGCGATGTGCCCCTGTCAGGGCACACCGTCAACAAGTTCCGAAGGCCAGCAGTCTTGCGGCTGACAAAGACCTTGCCATTCCAGTTTTGTTTGACTATTCTTCGTACATTTATATGCAAGTCCCAATCCATAGTTCACTTTTCTTGATATTTTTTATCCACTCATTAACATTTTCCATCCATTAGCTTTTCTACAAAACCTTAGGTTTTATCCGTGAATTCCAACACTTTGTATAACGTCGCTTCTGCCGTGATTTTTCTTCTTTCTTTTGAACTGCTTGCGTTTCATAAAATTGTGTACAAATGCTGTGCTCATCAAAATCAAGTTTTTTTTTCACAACACAGCTGCTTGAAACACTTGTTATAATAAATCTTGCTTGAAACAAGCCGACAGTGATAAAATGAACTATTGTAGTTGGGGATCATTTGGTTTGCTTAGCGTTGAACGCACCGTTTCCGTCGTGACACAAATGCACTTCTTCGTCATCGTAAATAGGCAAAGATTCTTGCTTTTCATTTTGTGGTTCTACTTCGCTACGCTCTTTAAGTTGATTGCTTTCAGCTTCTTCCTCGGTGTTTTATATGCTGTCTAAATCATCTATTCCATTCTACTGAAAAGCTAAATGTTTCGATGGTTAAGAGTGTAAGTAGGATCACGTACATTAGGATGCAAGCTAAATCCTTGGCTACAACTGCTGGTCTTGATCAGACAAACTTTTGTGGTGATGTGATGTACTTAAAAGAGAGCCCTCTATGTTTAGAAATCAAAATTATATACCTTTTGAAAGGTTAACCCTAGTTGCATGGCTGATACCGGTATCCTTAAGCTACAATAATTTAAGATTTCTCACATTATATTACTTTTGTATTCCCTATATTTTCTCAATCAATCCACCTTTTACTATTGCTTTTGCTCGACCCAGTATGGTTCATATTTCAAACCGCGAAGGCTCCTCCATCCGATATGACTGTAGCCAAAGATGTAAAAGACCATTTCTTTAAAGATACAGCTTTCGGTTTCAAGAAAAATCTTTATTTTTCTTTGAAGACTATATTGGGCAAAATTTTGGCTTTCAAAAGTTTTTTCCTTCTTACTGCTCCGCCTCAATTGTTTCTAATTCGCCAGAGATGTGAAATTAACGTGCTGTAGGCAGCGCAATCAGTAGAAGTAGAATCCGCCAACTCATGTTTAGAAAAACCACTATGCAATTTTACAACCGTAAGCACAAATGACATCAAACAAGTTTGTGTCAATGCACCACAAGCAGCAAAAAATGGGTTGCCAAAAAAATATAAGTATTAAGAAATAATGACAAAATTTAATGATTTACATGCATATATTATATCAATAGCAGTATGAACACAACTACAATTTTACTTTTAGGGATAAAAAAAATCTACAATAACCAAAATAAAGTTTATGTGATAATTTATTGTTTGTGTATAGTTCAGAGCATATTGGCGTGACTTGGTGCTCTTGCTTCGAGCACATGTCGGCAGTTGGCGGATAACCGAACACTCACAAATATGGTAGGAAGCTGCGAAATAAACTGGAAGACTGACGAATAAGCAGTCCCGGATCATCAGTATTTGATCCTGGACCTGACCGAAAACTGTACTTGGTGACAAAGGGCTTGCGATGTGGAAAGTAAAACTATCTTTTAATTTGTCTCTCCTTCCAGGTCCCCCCTGCTCCGTGGCGGTAGCACCAGTAAGGACTTGGAGAAGGAAAAATCCAAATAAATATTCAATCAGGACAAGGAAGTCCTTTAGCTTTTAACCTGGGTAAGGGCAATACCAATCAAAAATCCATGTGACATCAACATCGTGGCGTTTTCCTAGATAGAGAGGGTTTGCGGTGTAATGTTGCACTACTGTATGAAACTAGTCATATCGGTCTACTCCATGCCACTATAAAACTCTATGAAGTGCCAAGATAGTGGATCACTTCTTTGACCGCTATTCCACTGTAAACATCTTGGTGCAATCGTTTTCTTTGTTTATAATTGTGTTTCAAAGTCCTGCGGCGATGAGTGGTAAATGACAATAATTTGCTTAGACTGGCTTAAAGCCTTAATTTTCTTGGTTACCGTACGTCCCTCTTTTGAGAGATATATCCTCCGTTTGAAAAAAAAAAAAAAATAACCAGCAGAGACTGCTGGTCCTACTGCGATGATTGTGCAGCCCGGTTTAACAATGAGCTACTCTCCCCAAGTTGGGAAAGGACCTAGAACACGGTGCCAAACAAATGCCAGCACACACCTTACGTCCATGGATTACCGCGTTCAATAGATTGCTTTTTTAAATGCGGTAAAAACACTAAAAGCAAAATCCAATTTCTAAATATTAGAAGATAAAATGTCCACAGTTTGCTGGGTGATACTAATTCTTCCTTTTCCAAAGGCCAAACTGCTCTTGTAGTTAAGCTGAAACGTTACAACAGTAAATTCGTTGCCCTTAGCAAAAGACGCTTTTTTCGAGAAAGGTTCGCTGACGTAAACGGGCAAAAAAGAGGACAAAGATGCTGTTACACTTTTCAGAGCAAGTAACCCGAAGAAGTTTATTTACAGTAATACTTACAGGTTGACGCTATTACTACACTCGCTTTCAATATATACGCACGTCTACTACTTTTGTCTTGCAAAAATCTGTAATAACTGTCATTAAAGCACTAGAACAATGGGCAGCTTTATGACGTAATAATAAATACTACGAAAACTCAATTGCTAATACACTACAGTGCCCTATACCAGGGGTGGGCAAACTGCGGCCCGCGACAAACTTTTGTGCGGCCCGCGAAAGCCTCAAGCAAATAATATTAAAAAAAATTAATTAATGTAGAAGAAATGTGATGGGATGCATTTTTCTCATTGATTGATTTTGAAAGTTAAATGTGCTTGCAAGTTAAATGTGATTTTGAAAGTTAAATGTGCTTGCATGTGCTTGCAAAAATAAAACTACTTTGATTCATTTGTCCAATAATTGTTGGTTTTTGATGTTATACCAAATTTAAAATGCAAGTCAATTAGAGTAATATACCAATGTGTTTATTAAATGTGCGGCCCTCAGCTAGCTTTCGTGACTGCGATGCGGCCCGCAAGCCAAAACTATTGCCCACCCCTGCCCTATACCTTTCTTTGCGTGCTATCCTGAAACGCATTATGCGTAAAGACAAAATCATAATTGTGGGCCATTTTAATGCGGGATTAAGATCAAACCATTGCAACTGGCATGGAATTACCGGTTGACATAGCATTGATAACTCCAAGTCAAATGGTTGAATGCTTGCTATAAGTTTGTTCTGACTTTTCGCTAAGCATCATAAACTCAATGCTCCAACTTGCTGAGAAATACAATACAACATGAATCCATCTCAAATCAAAGCACAGGTATGATTATATCATCACAACAGAGCATTGGACTTTGGACTTGAGAGTTTTTATCTCGGACTTGGGCTGAAAGTTCTCACAGAAAATTCATTTTCCTTGATACCGGTACTATGATTTTCATAATGGTGAAGATGCTGGCTGATTTGTATATTACATCCACATTTAACCCAGTGTCTACCGAAAAAAACATGCCAATTGTATCGTTGGGGTCCAATGGATCCCAATTTAAAAAGGACAAAAAAGTCAGTGCAAATTGTGAAACTAAAGTTAGGATGAAAATGGACAAATAAATAGAAAAAGTAACTAACAAACACTGCTACAAAACCAAAAGTACTCAAAAATTAGCACAAGAGATCAGTGAGTTGACGTAAACCAAGCACTAATGTAAACTAAGCAGATCAGGATGGTCAAATCATAAAAAAAAGTAATCGAGAAAAAGCATTTGCACAATTTGTGAGAGCCCACAAAAACTCTTATGAGTTTCTGTTATGATAACATTGATCGCAAGTGTTATTATATGGTAAAACACACCAGGAACAAAATTTTGATTATTTTTGTTTTATTATTGGCAATAGGAACAGAAGGCTGAGGTTCGATGAACCCCACAGCAAAAGATGCTACCATTTTTTTCATGCTACACAGCTTCACCTAATACTTATATTTTACTACCCGGCGTCGCCCAGCAGGCCCCATCAGCAATGTCAAGTTTAAAAATATAGGTTCAGCTGGCCAAGCTGGCTGTACCCAATGGATAGCTATGAATGTAGAAATAATAAATTTTTTTTTCACATAGCCAAATCTAGTTTCCAAACAATGCTATCGTTTTTTGATTAGCAATTGATAAAAAAAGCATTAGGGGATGGTTACGCTTAGCCACTATATGTCTCCAAGTTTGTCCAGCCCCTGGCAACCTCTTATTTGCTCTCTTTTCACCAAAGGTGTACTTAAACTTAACAAAATTTTATCCATTGAATTAAACAAGTGCTGGAATGGAAAGCATATCAAAGTTATGGAAGGATGCCAAAGTAATTGATATGAATTATCGGAATTAAGCTATTAAATATTAGGCCCACTGCATATGGCTTTTTCGTAAGTGTAGAAGTATTTGTATGAGCTAACGTTTGTGGCTGGGCGCTGTTGCTTGGTCCTGGCATAAACGTAGCTAGGTAAAGAACAAACTAACCCGAAATTAAACACTAGTGGTTCACTTATTACAATAGCAGCGCTCTCATCATTAATCTCGAGTTTGCAAACATCGATTCAGCCGGCTTCACCGATGTTTGTGAGAGCGGTAATAAAAAGTTAATGTGTCGTTGACATAGTCAATTGTTAAGTTTCTGGAATTCCTAGCAACACCTTCCTTGTCTTGTACGGTACGTAGGTACTGAACTTGCTCGCAATTGAAACAGCCAACGACTTCAAAAAGTTTTAATGGTTCATTTTACGAAGTGCATGGAAGTAAAATGTTAAAGTTATGGGTGGGAGTGGCACCAAAGTAATTTACATATGTATTTTCAGGAATACCCTATTAAATATTTGGTCCACCTTACGACTTTTTCGTGGCTGAATGCCTATTTGTACGACCTAAAGCCTGTGGCTGCGCGCTGTTGCTTTGTCTCGGCATAAATGCAAACAAGGAAAGAGCAAACTAACCCGAAGTCATGTATCTACAGTTAAGTTGACACAATTACATGTATAGCCATTAGTAATGTTGAGGTTAAGAACATAAAATCAGAGGGGTTCGTCGGCTTCGTTCAATTGCAAAGAAAATGGCTTGAACATTTAGATAATGTGCACTTTGATACTAATTATTTGTTGCAAAAGAAAAACAGGACCATCTTTGCCCCCATGTTTTTGTTGATGGATCACCAATTTGCTTGGAAAGCCTACTTTTTGAAATGTTTCGAGAATTCATTTTGAAATAAATCTTTTAGAAAATTTTGATAGATAAGGCCAAAGAACCATAGGATTTAGAGAAAGCAATGTACCAAAAATAGCTATTTTTAGAAACTGCAATTTTGTGAAGTACAGGCACCAAAATTTGGATCTTTTTCGCCCTTTACCACATTTTTGGGGAATAAATGTAACACAACAGGTTTAAAGTTCAGTTTTTTCAGTATAAAAACTAATAGTAAATAAACATATTATATGTCATCCAAATTGCCTTAAAATACCCTTTAATTTTTTTAAAAAGTTTGACAATCGGTTGAAAAATGAAATCACAAATCAGTTTTAAATAAACTGATTTTGTAAAAATGTAACTTTTGAAAAAATCAGCAGATGATGATCTTCGGTAGCGAAAGACTGCGTTAAATGTACCAGATAGCATTATGACATAATCGAGCGAGTTGAAGCGCACAGAGTTAACCAAAAGGCATGATTAGAAGGCATAATATGCCTAAATGATGAATGTATTTTTGCAATGCCAATGCAGCTTTATTTGTTGTAGAGTTTTTTTATCGAAAGCATCATGCTAAGATCTCCCAAATAGTTTTAATCGCGTTTCTACGATCAGTATTTTTAAATTAAATTACGAAAACAAATTTTGCAATTGTTAAATACAACGTTATGTGACATCTTAAAGAAGTAAAATTTGTTGAAGTTGGGAAGTCGGGTACCGGCCTTTGTTTAAGCTGAAAACCACAAGCCGCTTTCCTAGGACCAAAATGCGATTTTGAAAAATCTTTAATTATGACATCATCATGACGTCACTTAACCTCCTTATGACACTTACCCCGAGGAGGTGATCAATCGCGTCAAGTTTGATGTTTGTACGCTCGACAGTTTTGAAAGGGTTAAGACAGGCAGACTTTCAGGTAGAATGACGCTTTATACAGTATATTAGATGTTCATTAAATTTTACTATTTGCCTTTTTTCATCTGTTAAATTTTGCTATGCAGTACATAACTTTCGAATAAAGCTGCTGATCTAAAATCAATACGTCAGTAGGGTCAAAAAGAGCACAGAATCAGCAATATACCCCTTGTTTATTTTTGACTAAGTTCTCCACTTCTTTCTATCAAATCAGTTATGCTCAAAAACGTAACTGACGAGTTTTTGAAATTGATGTAAGCATTTTGGCTAAAACACTTTTTCCAAAGAATCTAACATTTCTTTTGTAGAAAGAGCTGAATTTACTGACAGATTAATGTTATTTGGAAGAATTATTGGATTCAAAAATCTTAAGAAGAGGGGCATGACCCCAAGCCAACCCTATGTTTCAACGTGCAGTTTTGTTTTTTATATTTTTTTCAAGACTATTTCTCCTCATTCTCCAACTCAGTTTTTGGTTCGAAAAGCCAATTAATTCTGGAGCACAGTGCCTCCACATCTTTTTTCTGTTTGCAGCTTACGTTAGCTGATGTGGATTCCTAACGAATCACTATGAGCCCCATCTTAACTTGAAGACCTTTCTTTTATTTTGAGGGAATCAACTTTAAGAAAGCGATTTTTTCCTACTGGTCACAAAAACCCATTTACTTTTCAATATTTCTACGTTTCCGTCTATTCTTGATGGAAGATCTTTCTATTTGCAGATCGACTTCATGGAAGCAATTTCTGCTCTTTTTTAATCCCAGAACACATCTTGTTTCCCAATGTTATGTTGTTTTTGCCCTTTTTCAACTTGAAGACCTTATTTTTGTGAACAACTCTATGCAATTTATTCTGAAATGCTTGCTGCCCACCAAAAAAAGCTTTTGATAGGAAAGCACTGCTTAAGTATTATGACATTTTGGGCATTCATTCAACTTGAACAGCTTCAAAAGAAATTTGTCTTGCACAGCTAAGTATAATACAGTGCTTCCTCAATTATCCATACCTCGTTAAACCGGCATTCAATCATCCGGTCGCTCTATTTTGCTACAACATTTCAAAATTAGATTGCTTTTAACTAGATGTTGCAGGAATAGTTTCTGGGAAACTTTACGCTAAATCCCACTAAAAAAAGCTAAAATACTGTATTGTCATCGAATTTTCTGTGGAAGAAAACGCAATTAGTTCAGAGAAAGGGCTGAATGACGATTTCGTAGAACAATTTGCCGCACTAAACATTGAATTAACGACCTCTGATATGGATGGCTGGTTTCACGCTGGTGGGCCAGGTTATGAATATTTGGATGAGCAGGGAGTAGTTGATCTTGTTTCAGTAGCAGAAGGGAACGAATGTGATGAAGAAGAGGATGCAGACGAGAATACACAACTTTCAACGCAAAAAGCACAATGCTCTTTTTCTCTTGCAGAGACAATGCAAGTGTTTGACCATTGCCTGGCGTGGCTCCGTATTCAGCCGGAAGCAACACTTTCAAACACTTCCACATTGGTACGATTTCGCGAGTTTGCTGCTGAAAAATGCGAATCTTCCCGCAAACAATTTAAATTGATTTTTATTTTAGTAGATCTAATGTTGCAACTTGCAAGGGATAGTTAAGCGGGAAATTTCTTAGAATATTGTAATGTTGAACTTCTATCATTTTTTAAGCCATGAATGTGTTGTGTTTTGTTCCCTTGACTTAAACGTTAAGAATTCAGTTATCCGGTTTTTTTGCTTATCCGTTCAGATTTCTGAATGTATTATCCCAACTAGATCAGACAATCGAGGAAGCACTGCAAAAATTTCAAAATAGCGTGAAATAATGCGTCGCAACAACAGATTAAATGTCGGTATATTAAATTAAGTCACAGATTACTCTCCGATGCGAAGAAAATACAGCCTGCGTTGAGATTACACATTGAATTTGTGGCATTTATCAAAAACTAATTACAATCGATTTCGGCCTTCAACAGGCTACGTTCAATTAAATCTTTTTCAAATTACAATGAAATGCTTCTAAATGAAAAACTAAAAGCGACAACAGGCCAAAGAGCTACAGCCTTGAGACATAAGGGAGCTACCTCTTAACTTTAGTTGGTTCCAAATCATCAGACTTGATCAAAGTATAAAATCTCACAACCTGCCATGTTTAGGTCACAACTTCATTACGGTATGGCAGTTTATGTGACACTACATAAATCTGCTTTCCTGTTAAGTTGTATCTTTTCGCTGCATTACAGGATTAACAAAAATTATTCGCCTCTGCAACACTAAATCCCTGTCGATAAATTTTCCACTTAAGTGTTAAGCTAATTTATTGTAATAGCTGAGCTGCAAGTTCATGATTTAGGGTTGCGAATTTTCCCAGAACCAAGAAAACTGGTTCTAGGAAAATTCGCCGTAAACAAGTTTGCCGTAGGAAAACTCGCCTCAGGAAATTTCGCCGCAGTCAAATTTTTCACCCCCAGTATCTACCCCCCACCCTGTACACTCCCTTCCACTGTGCACTGCCCCATACATTTACATATCGGGTCTGCCCCTTCGGTGTACACTGCCTTTCGCCTATTAGGCGAAATTTTCTGAGGCGAGCTTTCCTACGGCGAACTTGTTTACGGCGAATTTTCCGGACACGAGTTTTCTTATCACCTGGCTGTTTGTATACCACGACCAAAAAACATACGTTTATATACCACAACCAAGAAACATTTGCTTGCAAATAACTCTAGTCTTAATCAGGGATGTGGAAGCGGTCCTTTTTCAGTGGAAGCGGAAGCAGAAGCAGAAACGCGAAAATTCTTCCGCTTCCAAATAGGAGAGAAGAATGGAGGAAGAAAAGAAATTGGTTCTGCTATTCTTCGTAGAAGAACGAATAGGGAGAGCATAAACATTAAGAAATGAGAGCGAGGAGGAGTTGTTTAAAGAGATGTTGACTCTCTCATAATCAGAGTAGGGGTCAAGCGAAGAAAGAGAGGAGGTAGAAAGCTCAGAGAAGGATAAGCCCTGTCTGACGAAAATGATGACGCCGCCGCTAGCGTCTGTGATATCAGTAGAAAAAATACCAGATCGGGAGTGGGTGTCATCAAATCGCAGAGCAGAGAATCCAGGAATCCGAAAAGAAGAAGATAAATTAAGGTTAGATTCCTGGATACAAATAAGGGAAACCGGATGAGACGAAATAAAGTGTTGCAGTTCAGTGCTCCTGGCTAGAAGACCCCAGCATTCCATGGATGAACCCTGAGGCAGTTAGGGAAGGGAAGACAAAGCAGGAGGTAAAGAGAAACAGCCAGCAGCCAGGAGCATGAAGCGGTGGTGAGAGTGCAGAGGGAGAAGATACAAAGTGGGCGGAAAAAGGATAAGAGGTTTGAAGGCGAGGGTGGGGTGCTAGTGCTGCATTAGAAGAAGGGGGCCAGATTGAGCAGTGGAGGTATACCAGCTGGAGGAGTCCAAGGAGGAAGTCACAGTGCTGGTAGGTGTGGGATCTCCAAAAAAGCAGGGAGGCAGCTCCAGGAGTGAAATGTGCCAAGAGTTCTGACTCTAGAAAAGGAGAGTAGTGAGCACTTTAAATAAACCCAATTAGAGCATGTGCAGGATTGCACTGAACTACCCCGCCAGGTCACATTTCCAGTGCACGCTGAACAGGGAAAGATAGGACAAGGGTTTGGATGAACGTTGCCGCTCATCAGGACAAGGAGAAGAATGAGAAGACGGGCAAGAGAAAGGCAGGAGAAGACAGGCTGATTTTAAAGAGGCTGCGTGCTACCCTTCTGCGATTGTTCAGGGGGCTGTACGGCAAATAAATGGTATGTGTGACGGGAGTGCCCGGGGTAACTGGAACCCTCGGAAAGGCCAACTGCCATTTTAACCCAACCCAAATGGGGTTGGGGACCGCACCACCATGTTAAGGCGGCTATTGATTGGTGCAGTTCAATTTTGCTCGCTTTACAAGTATATACTATATGTGCGATAGAAATTTTGCACTTCAATATCCAAAAAGATCGGAGTCAATACATGTTTTGGGGATCGACAGAAAGTCCGTAATGATGATTAGAGTTAAAGTTAACTCAAAGTCAGAGTTAGTTGAGGATAGAGAGAGAAAATCAGCGCTATACGGTGTAATTTGTTGTTGTGACGACAGGTTATTGTCGAGAGCTGTAATGTGTGGTCATACGATTTAGATCTGAGAAGCATTAAGTTAACTGTTGTGAAAGTGATTGTAAGTAGTGAAGGAACTTATAATAACTGTTTATTTGTTAAAGTGTTTAATTGGTTTTTGGATTTTAGTAACGAAATATTTGATTTTCTTGCAAACAATTTGTGATTTCTAAATTTTTGTTAGTGGGGGTTTCGAGACAAACGCGAAAGTACATTTAGAGTTTCGCGATGACAAAAAGATTGAAAAGCACTGTTGTACATTCAACACGAGTTCCAATATCAATAAAAAAAAAACACAGAGTAGTTCAGAACAATAAGCTCAAGCGAAGTAGGTAAAGTAATAGCAATAAATGAAGGTTTTTGTCTTCTCAAAATAATAAGATGTAGGAGAAAGCAGGCCACAGACCCACAAAAGTTAAAAAAATTGTCAACGGTTGCTTTCTCGTTTTTTGTTAGTGGAAGCGGAAGCAATAGGTGTGGAAGCGGAAGTGGAAGCTGTTGAAAAATAACCACTTCCACATCCCTGGTATTGATTTAACACTTGGGAGAGATCGGTATTAGGAGTGTATTTCAGGAAATCCAAAGGTTGAGAGGAAATCAAAAAAAACAACTAGTCTCTACTAATGTGTGAAATTGGGATTGCAGGCGTAGAATATTGATTCAAAAGTACAATGATCGGAAATAGGGACATAAAGACGATGCACCCGTTCTTTTTTTGTGCGTGGAAGATGTTAAATTTAAGAAGGCAGTCCAGTAGATGGCCAAACATGTGTCTGTCAGCCTGGGCACCAAGCTCTTATCAACAGCTTAGAGAACACAGGATCCATTTGGATGGTGGTAGGTAGGGTAGGATATTGTCTAGTGATTAGCTGTTTACTCCTTTGCGCCACACTCACAAAGCGCAGTAGAAGCCGTATCCGGTTTATGCATTGTTGAGCGGAACAACCCAAGGCCAATTCGAAGGCGATGTGGCCTGACCCATGCAGGTCTGGGAAAAGCATTCCCAATGGCACTGAACTGGTGTCTGCAATGAATGCGTAGAGAAGGGAAGTGCTCTCCCCCCATTCCACATTCCATTTGTAATTTCCACATTGTGCTATACTGGTGCCTGGTTGAGTGGGATCGTTCAGCAGTTCCAGTGCTGTAGGCATAAATAAATGTCTTGATTGAAATTGCCGCAGATGCCGACAAGATAAGGACAAGAGCCTTTCGTGGAGCAAATCTTCTGGGTCCCGGGCGTGGTTTTTTACAGTATAGCCCGTTAATAACAGCTTTTTGTAACTGTTTTCAGAAATGTTCTTCAGGTGAAGCTAACGCATTGGTCTGAACCAATATTTTTAACCCGACATAAATGACTGGCGGGCTTGCCGGGCGACGATAGCTGTAAAAGGATTAATCACTTTAGGGTTTTCCCACAAATTTGGATTTATTTCCCCTTTTATTTAGTGAAATAAAAGATAAAAGTTTGTCAAATCATTGGTTGTCTGAGTGTACGTACACTCGTAATTTTAGAGTAGGGAGGTCAGCAGGGTCGGGAGTCGCAGCGATAATGGCTCATTTTTTTAACCCCGATCTTGGAACGAAAGTGTCTTCTGATATAACAGATACAAAAACCATCAACCTCCGAAAAAAAAGAAAATCCAACAAAACATCAATTTTAGCAGATGCAGCTGGGTTGCCTACTGTACTGAGGAGCGATTTAACAATTGAAATTGCTTGTGACAGCTTTTGTAGAAAACAAAAAATCTAATGCTGAAAAATGTATTTATCGTACACACATAGTTTAACGGTGTTTACACCGCTATTGTCAACAAGCGGTTCTTTTTTAAAATGGCTTAATAATTGCACCGAATTTGGGACAAAAATCTGGGATAAACAGGATATTTTATACCTCCTGGCTACGCCTATGCAGGAAACAGATTAATGTTTTGCACACCTTCTGTTTTGACTTCAACTGTTGTGCCATTGCTATTAAAAGGAACCATAGAGGGATCGTTATGAGGGCGATACTGGTTATACTTTTTCCTCCTTAATGTTTTCAACCCAATCCTTTTTTAAAGTACTCCTCGGTTTGGAACGGAAATTCGCTCTGCCGAAAAATCTTCAACTTTTCACTGCTGTTCTTTTAACGGTTCCTGCGGCATAGTCGACGCAGCGAGCTAAACTGATATTCTTGGCCACGACGTCATTAACCGCAACCCAGCGGGTAACGCCGGCAGAGCCGGCGATTTCTTTCATTTCCATTTGCCTTGCAGCCTGAGACAGCAAGCAATATTTGAATTAGCCGATCTAGCGATCTGTTCAGTCAAATATATGTGACAAAAATTTATCCATATTACTTTTGTAACAAAAGAAATAATAATTACCGATCTAATTTTTGTTCTTACATAACTCCCTAGTTGTTAAAAAATAATACAGTAAGTGGGAGGAACTCTCACCTAAAAGTTATTTCTCTTAATACAGCAGCCTAAATGTGATACAGATAAATTATGGCCACTTTTATAAACTAAGCGCAGGGTCAGGAAAGATAAATCAGTGACAGCTGATTGCAGTATAGGCTACAGCCGGCTCTACCATAAAACGTTGACGTAATAACATCGTAGATTAAAAAGTACAAACCATCTATCTATCACCATTAAAAAACAAGAAGATCTAGTACTAAAAATTGTAAATTTGAGTTAATTTTGATGCTCAAAACCGTAAAATTCTGATAGCATTGCATTCAAAATCAATAAATTTCCAGCACATCCAATGACCAAAGTTGCAAATATTCTGTGAATCTCATGCTCGGAATCGCAAGTTTTTGATAGCATTACATTCAAAATCGCTAAATTTTAGGTACATCTAATGACCAAAATTCCAAATATTCTGTAAATCTCATGCTCAAAATTGTAAATTTCTGATAACACTGGTGCTTATAGCCGTAAATTTGTGATAAATACGGTACTAAACATTAAAAATTTGTTATTACAATGGTGTTCAAAGTTGTAAATTTCTGATAGCATGGGGCTTAAGAATCACAAATTTTAAATTGACTTGAACTCGAAAATTGAAAATTTTGGATGGCTCCGTTGCTCCAAATTGCAACTTTCCTGTAGTTTTTATGGTAAAAATCATAAATTTCTATCTGCTGGAAGCTCAAACTGATAAATTTTTGATAGTATGGTGCTCACAATTGTAAAATTTTGATAGTTTGCATTATGTTGCGTTTTCTACAGATAGTATTAGTTACGGATATTTCAGAAAAAGGTAATGCCGTTTTACCCCTCTCCCTTGTTTCTGTGGCCCAAATTTGCATACTTTGTACTTTTCACTGGCTGTCTTATTGTAACTGTGCTATCAGCTTGTGATGCAGACGTTGTTAGGTCAATGGCGTAGCCAGAAACAAATATTTTTGGGAAGGCGAGAAAGAATATGAAATTTTTTGAATGAATATTTGTCAGAAAATTAACTTATTTTGCCATTGCTATCCCCAGATTCCTTCATTTCTAAAACGGATTCAAAAAGTTTGAGAGAGCTTGGCCCATGTGGTGCCAGCTAGCTAAACCTATGCATCATTTAAAAAAACGATTTCAGAATTTTTTATAATCAAAATTTTTCCCAACAAATTTTTGCATATTGAGCATATACTGTACTTACCTTGAAATCGCTATAATTAATAAAGTAAATAATGAGCTTGACATTGTTGTAGCTTGGATGACTCCAGTTGTCAGCAGGTAGGAAATTGAGTTGATCTTCTCAAGACTAACCGAACGCCGATATTCTTTGAAGAAGTTATATATAGTGCTCGGGTGCGTAATCACACCGACCAACAAATCGGAAAAAGCCAGTGACATGGTGGAACACCTACATTGCTTTATTGTTAGCTTTATGGTAGGATAAAACTCCACGATGGTTACGGAATTAGGATTGCTATACAGTAATTGCATAGAGCACACAATTATTCGTAAAAACAACCTGTGTTTAAATTCTAACGGCGGCTGTACGCAGCATACTTTTGTGTTCGGTTTTTACTTTTTGTCTCATGCTTTTTTAAATGAAAATTTTCATCCGTTTAGATATTTATATGATATTTACAGTACGTGTTGTTTGAACATCCAAATTTTTGTCGGCAAAGCACATAGAAAAGCGTATAGGTTTTTTTGCACAGAAATGTACAAAATTCTTTTGGCATGTACTTTGCGGACAAAATTGGATGTTCACGCAATGATGTTACACCCTATAACACCGATGAATATCGAAGCGAATAAAAATCGCTGTACAAAGCTGCTTGAGAGTAGAAAACGAATCAAATCGGACAAAAAACGTGTACATCGCACTGCGATTTTAAGAAAGTGTTGCGCCTGTGATCATCTTCAGAATTGTCAGTATTGCCAACATATCACACAACAAACACTGCAATTAAGAAAGAGAAGTTGTCGTAAAGTGCATTTTCAAAGAACACAATGACAAACGCATAATGTCTTGACTACGAGATCTCGTCCCTAGGAGCAAAACAAGAATGATGGTTGCAGTCTTTCCCAGAATATCGTCCGCCTCCAAACATTATTTTTAAAAAAAAGGTCTTCAACTTCGTTTTGTGACCGAAATAGATAAAAGAATCTATCGTAAAAAGTTGATCCCAAAATAAAAGTCTGTTTACTGTCAGCCTCATCGTGATAAAAAGCAAAATATTACGCCTATGATCACACTGCAAAGCTGTCGCTGCTAACTGATAACATTTTCTATAATCTTACCCTCCTGGAGAATTCAGAAAATTGTGATTTAATCCAACACAAAGCACCACTATGTTTGATATAGTTATTGCTATCGACAGCAATATATCGACAATGAAAACGACGTAGAAGCCACACTTGCACCAACTTGGCATACAATCAAAGAAAGAAAAAGATGTAGTTTTGTTCGAAAAGTGGTCTTCTTTAGCTAGAGGACAGATAACTGGAATACAAAACGAAATATCTTCCGAAATGATTTCTTCATACTGCAGTGCTTCAAGCACGTTGGTGTGATTGGAATTTGTTTCCAAAGCCAAAGTGATCACGAATTTGCAAAGAGACGGGTTCAAAAAATTGCAGTTAGAATCTGACAAACTGTCCTGGCACAGAGCTTCATAAACCAAATGGTTGTAAAAAGAAACACTGTGTGACCTGTTGGAACATTCTTGCCAGTATCGACTTGTTTGTGAAATTCCTGATAAATTGAAAATATATTCTTGACGCAATTTTAAAAAATATGCCAAAAAAGATGAGTTGAAGGGTTTGTATATGTTGTCATCTATGTCGATGAGATTTGTATCAACACTTGTTAAAGGAGAAATTTCTGCAGGGAAGCTTGACAACAGCAAAGTTAATGGAAAAAACTTAGCAACTATCATAATAAACTTGTTTACAATCAATTCTATCAACAACTTGTCCTCCAATCTGATCAGTGGCACCACCAACACCTTGAATTTGATGAAGCGTTTTCCGAAATTAAAAAACAATAGATTTATGTTTAATCAACCAATATTATTAACGTCTACTTTTTGTGGAGACAACAAAAACAGCAACTGATAAGAAAACTTGAGAAAAAGCAAAATGCGGAATTTTTCGAAAGACCTTGGTTTTTAACTAAGCACTCCACAATTACAAATTTCGAAATTAGCCTGACAGCTGGCTCACAAAACAATCCACAAACTTGAGCTTTATTTTCTTTTTCTTTGATCTTTATTGTTATCCTTAAGCTCTAAGGATAAGGGAAAAGCTTTCCTTAAGCAACTTACAAAACATATTCACCAAAACTTTTTGTGAAAAAAATGACGAGTTTTAGATGCCAGTTTAGCAACTTCGCCTGCCAGCCAATTTTAAACGCAATGTTCTCCTCTAAATAAACTTTAAAATGTTCAACTGATTGTAACGTATGTTGTTTCTACCTAAAATTTACTTAATCAGAAAATCTGATCGCAGAATGGTGGCTCATCGCAAAAACGGCCAAGGAGCTTTTTCTTTTTCGCTTCTAAAATGAAATGCTTAATCTCTTATCATTCAACCTACTCGAGTGAATTTTGCTGTTGTCAATGCAGGTGAACTTACTGCATTACTTTGTCCATAATCTAATAAAATGAAAAAAAAATCGATCCCTGGCATAATCCTTGAGTTATAATGAGTCATGTATGCTGCATTGATTGAGTTTTGTTTCCAACAACGCCTATTTATTACTGTTGTGTAATTAGAAAACTACACACCATTACACTCATGTCAGACGGTTTCCTCGGGTTCACTTTATTCCCATGTGGTAAAGGTCTTTATTAGTTCGAGTCAATTGATCAATGAATACAGAAATTATCAGATCTATACAAAAGAGTATTGATCAAAAGTTAGGAAAAGTTGGGTAATTTGGACTTCTGCGTAATGCGAATAACTGCATTTACGGTTTCAAAATTGTTGCATGTCAATAGTTTTCAAAACAGCGAGAATTAAGATGTCTTTACCAAAAACTTTTCGTGAGTTGTGAGCTTAATGACTCATCTGCTTAAAATCTAAGGCAGTAAATAGTTTTTGCCAAAATTTTTTGAAGCTTTCAGGTTGTAACAAAGTAGAGTTCATTGAAAATTTTTTTAGCTTGGGTGCCTACTGTGTAACTTGAATTAAGTTTGTTTGAGCTATAATTTCCAACAATCCTGGTACGATTTGCAGTTGCACTGTATGGATGGAATCTACAAATGAAAACCGGGAATCCACAAATGAAAACCTTAATCCAACGCAAAGAATGGATTCATGATGCCTATGCCCAGTGGCTAAATTTCAGTTCTAAAACTGGATTTAAAGAAAATATTTTACTTGAAAATAACTTGGTCTGATGGGTTCCTACTAGAATATGATGATTAAATTCGAGGAGGCACAGTCGGTTCTGTCACTATGTCGGAAACAAGGAAAATAGCGCAACCAAACAACTTAAAACGGTATATACAAGTATGAAAAAAGCCGCACAAAATCGCAAAGTAGTCTTACCATTTAATAGTTTACTTCTGTAATTGCGAAAACGCCCACCATTTGGCCACCATTGGCTGTTAGTGAGTTTTAATCCCTCCCCTGCATACTTTTTACAAGTATGAGTGGTAGTATTCTTTTATTGAGGGCAGTATCAGTGTTGATTAAGAGACTAAGATTATTACCATTACGTGTACAAGAAATACAGTATGTGCATTAAAAACAGAAATATTTTGTTTCTGTCCATTTTGGGGCGCGATGAAAGAAGCGAGTTTGGCCGGCTGAACCAATATTTTTAACCCCAACGTTACTGATAGGGGACCCTGCGGGCGACGCCGGCAAAGCCGTCCAGTAACTAAATAAATGCGTTTGTGATTATCAATTAAACGTTTTGGCTAATTGGTTGTGTCACTGCGTTTGTTGTTATGTAAGTTAATATCTGCTTACCCGCTTTTTATTTGTGGTTTGCAACCAATTCTTCTCCCTGAATACCCCACTAATTCATCATCCGAGTGATTGTTTAAAATTTTACTGGAAAAATTAGTACAATGACCTAGCTGTAGGTTTAAGAATACTTTTTGGCGAGAGTGCGATGAGAGACTTAATTTCGACTTCTGAAAGAAAATCTTGGAAAAAAGCAGTTCATTTCGAATAGGGTTATAAATTGTATTTGTTTCTAGTTGTCACCTGATTTTATTGCCAGAAAGTACTGTTGATCTCTTTTGATAGTCATCGTTTGAATTAATCAATTCCAGAACATTTTTCCAAACAAGTCGAGATTTTAGCCTAGGTTGTTTTGAAAAACGGACGTATTGTAGGCCTAAAAATATGGATTGCTTAAAAAGCGTCAAAAGACTGCCTAGCTTCAGTTTTTACCGACATCTTGATTTCTCAAAAAATACTGCATATTGATGATAAAAAACGCAAAGTTTATTTTAGACTTTTTGTCAACTGGCATAATTTTCACAACCATCACTAAAGTTTTTCCCAAAAGTTCTCACTATATCAAGAAAATAAGGTTTTTGATAAGAATTACAGATCAGAGCACTTTACGTCCCTACTCAAAACACTTGCAATGATAGACTTTGATGACGAGTCAGAACGGTGACTGCTGCTCCGTTGAGTACGCCCAGCGCTTCACCTTGCTCGATTCACAGTTGACTAGTGTCACGAATAGGTAAATTTGCGTTTAAAGAATAGTTTTTATATATGTATAGTTGCTGTAATCTGTTGTTTTATTTTGCAGTGATCATTTTAATTGTAAATCTGAATTGTCTGAAGCCCTAAACTTGCTAAACTGTTTTCGAAAAAAAGATCTTTTTTTTGTTCGCATTTTATTAATAGATTCATAACTCATACGCCTCTTCTGACGTCACAATGGTTGACAACGCGACTGAGTTCCAGCGTATTCTAGTGAATCTTGTTTCTTCTCGAAGATTGTTTCTTTTATTGCCAATTACGTAATTTATTAACTGTGTTTTTCTTTGTCACGTGGTGTTCTAGCATTTTCCAGAAGATTGTCTTTTTGTAATATAAGGTGGCGAGATTTTTACGATTTTAGAGAGAGAGAGAGAGAGAGAGTAGTTTAGTAGAAAGAATGGCATAGTGTAGTTAATCTGTATGAGCGTTGATCTGTGGTGATTTATTGTGGATTTCTATTAGTGCGACAAACGATTATTTGGTGGATTTAGTTACGGTTAGTCTCCGATATTTTCATATCAAAGTGCTTTATTTCTGTGTTTGACAAGCGTAGGAATTAGAAGTTTTAAAAGTGTTTGTGAATATATTTGTTCTGTTCTTGATCGAAAGTGCCTGGGTTAAATTATCTTAGGGAAAGCCAATCTTTTCCTAGCTATTTAGCTGCAACCAGACTTAATTATTTGAGCGATACTACAAGTCGCCTCAATTTTAAGAAGTAAATTAAAGATTGAAATAGAACGACAACACCGAGACTTTTGAAACCAAACGTTTACGAAATGTCGCGAATATTTTTAACACTAAATTTTGGACATTCCGATGAATTTCCGAATACGTTGTAATATACCAGGCTATGAGATATTTAATAAGGAATTCGTGAAATTAGTTATATATTGTGACACGCATTCACCATAACGCTACTATATGTAAAGCTGTTCTTTTTGGAATAAGTTAAAATTAATGTGGGTTTTACTGTAGAGCAAAACTGTCAGAAATTTGGCTTACTTTATTCAATTTTGAAACGAATTTTTAGATATGGCCGAGACATGACCATTTTCCGAGACTTCAAGCTGCGGAGACGAGACTGAGACTTCAGACCATCGAGACCAAGACAAGAGCGAGATTTTGAAAAATAGAGTCTCGAGACCGAGACATGTCTCGAGACACTACAGCTCTGAAAATGAATATCATCATCATGACCTACACATCAGTTTTTTAGAGAGACAGGTTTTTGAATTGAATCTCCCCATTTTCTGATTTGAAGCAATTACAACAACCAAACTTCTCCGCCATACCACCCATCTCCCACAAAGAGAGGGATTTACAACAAAATTTAATAAATACATTTACCTCGGTCCTTAACGATTTTGGATGTTATAAAAGTGAATTTATTACCAATCTCAATCGAAATGAGTGCAAACTGTAATATATACTGTATATTCAAAAACACAAATACAATATTTTAGAACAATTTACAGTGCATATTTATTTATCAAACAATGGCAAAAACTGATGTAGCAAGGTCTGTTGCACTGGCTTGGATACCAACTGTAAGTTTGAAAAACATTCTTGCCGCACACCGAGGGTAATTATTTGCTTGACAATTGTGTTTAGTGTACATTACGCAACAAGAAACTTATAACACAATAAATATAATCCCAGTTTGTTGGATTCAATGAGGTTGACAAAACGTTGGACTTGATGAGATTGACAAATCAGATTTCAAACCGATGAATATTACATTAAGTAAATTTTTTCGCAAAACTTATTAGCCTAGAAAGTGGATTTAAAAATCGAATATGGACTTGTTAACTGGTTATTTTTTAATACAAAAGTTTCATGTTAAAACTAATTGAATGTAATATGCAGTTGGATTTACTGTTCGTGGAATTATGAAGCGAATTCTACCGTATCTCTTTAAGTGCCTTATCCAAGAACGTAACAAGCGAGCTTGCCGGCATTTCCTCCACTCTGGTCTTTTTGTATTTTGTGTGGAGCAGGAAGCTGTGAATACCGTTTTTTAGTGTTTGGTGTGACTCAAAAAGGGAATTGTACCTAAGTCTATCGGATGCGAAGCGGACTCTCCAACCACTATAAAACCCAGGTCATTGTGAGTTTCGAACAAGCAGTCATTATCTTCTTTTATGGCCCTCCAAAACATTCGATTATCGTGCGCACAAAATAAGTCATGAATAAATGAACTCACAAACATCAGTCTTTCTTACCACTGCTGACAGATGGTGCCCATAACTTCTTCAATGGCGTTTGATTCCAATGCTTTCTTCAATTTTTGACAGTCTATTTTTGGCCTTCCTCTGAATTTTTTTGCGTTTCTTGGTGTTCATTGAATTGTTTTTTGCCCCATCTGTTGCTTATCATCTTTGCCAAACAAGCAACCCATTTACACTTTAAATCTTTTGCTGCTTCAAACATCTTTATTCTTTGTTCTTTCGGTGATTGTCGTCCTTACGATGTGGAGCAGAAACATTGTACTCACAAAACTTCGAACAAGAAAAGTGGCCATTGCTGAAAAATCATGAAGCGACATATTCTCAATGTCAGCCGAAAAAGATGACCTGACATACTAGTTGGCTCTGCCATCGTCTGGCAGGGCCATTTAATAGTTATGTGAGATATAAAGTATTGTTTCAGCCGGCTGAGTTTGTCTTCGTACTGTTAGTGGGTGCCGAAAAGGAAATCGGCTTGACAATTACAACAATAAACTATTTAGTGCGAAGCCTATTTGACGACTTGGCGCCCTCTTTTTGTAGTTGTATTTGTGACATCAAGTTTCTTGGCTGCACCTAATTACCCTGGTCCCGACATAAAGAGAAAAGAGATAATATCATTCCCAATGTCTTGCACTTGATTCCACGACGTTGCGGTTGTCAGGTAGCATTATTTTTTTCGGAGCAATTTTGCACACTTGTAGGTTTGTTGTTTCATTTTGATTGTTATTCCATCATTGGGGTAATTAAGTGGGCCAAAAAGACCATGTTCCTCTTTTTTTGGACACAACCAAAAAAAACATTTTTTTTGCGTTTAACAACAGAATGCGGATCTCCAAAAACAAATTGACAGAAAGTCGATCTATCAGAAAGGCGGTTATTTAAGAAAACTGAGGGACAAAAAGTCCGAAAAATATTTTTGTCGGCAAAAATCTTGCTTCCGGCAACGCTTTTTCCTGGAACTTGAAATTTCATTACGTCTTACTCTGTACCTCATCTCGACTTCATTACTTTTAAAGATTGATTAAATTTTAAAATGGCAGATCATTTAAAAAACTTCTATTAATTTTTTTGCCAAGTGCGACAACAGTGAGTACAAATTAGAAGTTTTGGAAGAATGCCGAACAGCACTTAATTCCGATCTCTATTCTTCTAAATCAAAAGTGGTCTTATTAAAAGAAGCGCATCGATTTACAAATGCTAGTACTTTTGCTTACTCAGTGGGGAAACAACAAATTTAGAGTTGGGATAAGCGCCAAAGTGATTGGTGCACTAACACAAATCTTATACTACTAAGAGCGATTCTGTTTGTGCATACGTATGTGCGTACGTGTGCTTTAACTTCACCGAAACTACTTGGCTTATAAGCATAAACTCGGCACGATTGATCACCTCCCGAAATGAGTGTCACAACGGTTTGTGGCGCCATGATGACGTCATAATCAATAGTTGTTTTTTTAATTTGCAATTCTTCACAGAGGAAACGAGTTTTAGCTTCAACCAAAGCCAATTCCTATCTCATCAACCTAATAAACATTTACCTTTGAGGGTGCAAGGCAACTTCACAGTTGAATCTTGATTGCACAATTTTTTCTCTGCCTTTTCTCAAAAAACACTCCCCATAAAAACGCGATTGAAAGCGTTTTTGGAAGATATTACGAGGTGATGAAAAGATAGTACAAAGTTTTAAGCTGGATTGAAAATGCAACAAGCGATGGTTGTTTTTTAGCAATTTTAAGCACGCTTCTTTTGCTTTTCCTCGAACGCTTCTAATGAGCTCTATGGTGCCATAATGCTGTCAGATACTACTAAAATCAAAGCAGTGCAACAGACAGCAGCTGCGTTTGAAGTTACTATACATTGTCACTTCAATGGCAAACGACTCATATGCTACCTGTTGAAGAAAAATGACACATAACAGTATTAACACACCCGTAGCCCTAAAAATATGTTTTTTAGTTGTGCAATGGCAAGTTATAATATTTTGTACACTTATGTCATAGTTTTATTGATGGTAACCTGTAGCTTGACAGGTAAGCTTATTAGTCAAGCGCAGCAAAGTTGAACAAATTAAAACAATTTTCTTGAGAAATCTTACAGGAATCACAAATATTATGATCATCTTTGGCACAAAAACCTGGTACATGGATTTTACTCAAAAATCATAACCAGACTTATAACAACAACTCAAATGTAAGTGCTTGATCTTGGGTTAGTTCGCACTTTCCCTTGCTGCGATTATACCAAGAACTAGAAATATACACACAGCCAGAAATGTTTGATCGTACAAATAGGCCTACACATAAGAAATTTGTAAGCAGTATGCCAAATATTTAACAGCTAATTCCTAAAAATACTCAGCAATTACTTTAATGCCCTACCACAATTACATTTATGCTTGCATGCAAGGGGTGAATATACGGATAAAAGTTTGTGACATAATTGGCTGTTTCAATTGTCGGCAAGTCTAGCTCCTAAGGGTGTCTATGCTGGACACAGGGCAAGCAAGGCGCTGCTAAGTACTTAAAAAACTCAGGGGAAAATAACAGTCTATACGCAACCACTCCTAAACTTTTTCTAGTTAATCCCCGTCAAAAAAACGGTACTCTTGATTTTGGAACGACAATTGGCTATGTCAAAAAGCATTAAATTGTCATTATCGTTATCACAATTACCCACTGAGAGAACCCAGCACAGTTGGCTACACTGGTACTCTTTAACTTTAATATCACTGAGGCCCTGCAATTATAATAGCTTGACTCTAAGTGCATCACTTCTGGTTAGTTTTCTTTTTCCCTGGTTGTGTTGATGCTAGGACTAACCAACACACACGCAAACACAAGCTTTAGATCATGCAAATAGGCTTACAGTTACGAAAAATTCGTAGGTGGTGGGCCTAATTTATGACAGCTCATTCCGGAAAATTTATATCAATTACTTTCGTGTCTTCCCACAACTTTGAATTTATGCACTTTATCAAATAAGCGTATAAACATCTCTGAACTTGTTGGCTGTTTAAAATGTGAGCTGGTCCACTTTTAAATTATGCCTACGCTGCGAACTGTTCAAACAAGACATTTCTAAAGACTTCAGAAACTTTGAAAAGAACACAGTGGCTATGCGCAACCACCCTTAATGTTTTGTTCAATCGATTCTGTTTAAAAAACGGCACTGTTGATTTTGTAACTGCAATTGAATACGTTAAAAAATATTGCCCATCGGGTGAAGCTTGCTGAACCTGCTTAATCGATATTCTCAACCCCGAAATTACAAGTGGGTGGGTCTGCGGGCGACGCCGCAGAGCTGGCTGGTCTATACTATATAGCGCCATTCTGGTTGGGGTACGTTTTGAAGAGAGAAAGCAACTACGTTGAGAGAAAGATGATAAAAATGAACAAACCAAATAAAAGAAAATAGAGGAGACAAAGTTTTATGGATGCAATGAAGAATGATTTAAAGGTAGTTGTAGTTACAGACGAGAATGCAATGCACCAAGGAAGATGGAGAAAAATGATTTCTAGCGGCTAACCTTGAAAAGAAGAACCGAAAAAAGAAGATAAATTGCAGTTTTCTCTCTGTCTCTCTCTTTCTCTCTCTCTCTCTCTCTCTCTGTGTGAGGAGGAGTGGTTGTGTGTATGCGTGCGCGCGCGAGCGTGTGTGTGTGTGTGTGTGTGTACAGTGTGTGTGCGCGCGCGCTCGAGTACGTGTGTGTATTTTTGTTTCTCCAAGCACAAACATGTAACTTGGCACGGTTGAACTCTGTTACAAGATATGTGTCGTAAAGGAATTTTGAACGTCATGAAGCGATTATGATTGACGATAATACTTCGAATGCGCAATTTTTGACAAAAAAAATTGTTTTTGCTTAAACAAAAAGCAGCTTCCGACTTATCAACGCCAAGATATTTTACCCTTTTTGAAAGTAAGATGACGCCATGATTGATTTTAAAATTTGTTTTCTTTATTTTCTCAAAAAATACTGACCATGAAAACGAGATTGAAAGCTTTTTTGGGAGATAACAAGGTGCTTTCAATAAAAGTAATTTTTAACCATCTGACCCAGTGTTTCCCAAACTTTTTTGTCTGTGGGCACAGTAAAAAAAGCTGAACAAATTTCGAGGCACATCAGCCACATAAACCTATACATATTGATCGAGAGTAGCATTACAGGAGAGAGCGAGAAAGGTGATGAACTTTTTTAATTTTTTTTGGAGATCACTATCTTTTCGGACAACATAACACAAACTCCGACGTTATCAATCACTACTTCATGGCAGCATTTACTCAATTTTGGCTGAAATTTTGTATAAATATTAAGTATTTTAAAAAAACCCGCGGTACACCTGCAAACTAGTCTCGGCACTCCTGTAAACTATCAGCGGCACACCCGCAAACTAGCTGTGGCACACAGTTTGGGAAGCACTGACCTAAGCTTTATTAACGATGGAACAATGATTAGGCATTCAAGCGTTTTCTTGAGGTTGCTTTTTTCCTTTTTTTTGCTTGAACGCTTCTCAAAAGCACTGTTTCGTGAAAATGGTAAGTGACGTCATCATGCGGCCTGGAAACATGTCAGTAAAAACAGCAGCAAGCAGCAGCTGTACTTATTCTCCAATGTCATTTTGAAAGCAAACGTAAATAGTACTGCCTGTTACGAATATGCTGCTTTTAAAGTAGAATGGTATGTTAGAGAACTTACATAGGCCTACTGGATTAAATCTGGTTTTTTGATCATGCAATGGCAAGTACAAAAGTTACAATAACTGCACTGTAGTTCGACTCCTCGTTGGAATACTTCTGTAGTGCAGTTATCCCGCAGGCCTGAGAACTTTTAATCTCTGAGACATTTTTATTGTAGCAAAGTGGAACAAAACCGCCAGTTTAATGTAAAATTTTCCTAGATTTAGAAAAAAATTATCTCTTTTATAGCACAAAAAAGCTGGTCGATAGATTACCCACATAAGCGAAGTTGTTACTTCTTGTAAGAACTGAGCTGCAGATTGCGTACTATAGGCTCCGAGTCGATTCGCTCTCTTGGATGCGTTTTACGCACGGAGCAAGTAACACACGCGCAGACAGATATTTCAAGTTTCATAACTAGGCCTACAATTACGAAAAAGTAGCATGTACCAGACATTTCGCATTCTTTCCATGCAGGCCTATAAAAAACTGAACAGTATGGTGATATTCAAGAGCTTCGAAATCTACATGAAAGTAAAGTGATCAATTGACTTTAATCAAAAGCTATTAAAGCGCACACCTCTAACTTTGACTTTGTGCTCATGCAGCCTACTTACTGTAATGAACCTATAGAATTTGCGAAATGATAGAGATTTCGTAAATTCAAAGTACCGATACTGCAATCATCAACTAGTGACGTAGGGGTGATGCTTTCATTTGTACCAACATGTTGTTACTGCTGATTTGGAAGAAATAAAATAAAACTAAATAAATGAATGAATGCTTTCAGAAATGTTGTTTGATTAAACCCGGTCCAACCGGCTGGACCAATTTTTTACCCCAACATAACTGATTGGCAGCCCTGCTAGGTGACGCTGGAAGAGCCGGTTAGTCAGTTTTGATTTGAGTACATTTTTTTGAAAACATATCTCAATTGTTTTGGCTACCCAGAAAAACGTCAAGAACTTTGTTCCCTGTACAATTTATTTTTTAATTACTGTCATCTAGTGGAAGATTAGTCGCTACGGCAACATAAACATTTCTTGAATTAAAGCTAGGATGCACTGCTGGCAGTCATCGGTAGCTACTGCAATAACCTCAGTTTAGCGACCCAGTTGTAAGGTTTAGAAAACATTGCAAAGCTGTTGGTTTCACAAAATATATAACGCTATTTAAATTTGGGTTGATTTTTTAAAAAATGTTAAGCTTGGATGCAACAATTAATTTGTTGTTGTTGTTATTATGGCCTACTTCAGTCTTTCAGTTTATCTCAACATTGTGTGGTAGTTTATTGAGGTTTCAAAGCAAAGTGTTGCAGATTTCAATTACCGAGATCAGATTATTAATAAAATGTTATTAATCCAAAAAACTACGTACTGTTGAATAATATATAAGCAATAGGCTAATCTAGTTTATGCTTGTGTTTTCATGTTTTCATACCAGTAATCAAAATTTGTTATGTTGGATGGTAGTTAACTTTAAGAAAACTAAAGAGCTGTTTTTGCTGCCTCTAAATCCTATCATGTTCTTTTTCTATTCTTAAAATCATTTTTTATGTTGCATGAATCAAGAAGTATTGATATATACCTCAGGTACCTGGGACATTAAAATTAACTAATAATAGATGTGAATTGTAAAATTTTAATAATACATTATTGGATGAAAGTTTGTAAACTTTCTGTGAACTGCGGTACATCAAAACAAATCACTTGATCATATGCAGAAATTCTACTTATGAAAAATGTGCTAAATGCTCAATGAACAAATGGTATAAAGTGTCTTAAGTATAATATGCAGGGACAAGCATATTTCCTTAATCTACTCTAAATTATTTCAAGTTTGTGGCATCATTTTACATTAAGACATTGCATACCATTTAATCGTTAAGAACAATTTGCAATGCATTATTTGCTATTATTTGATGCATTATTGCATTAGTACTATTATTGCTATGCATTATTGCTATTAGCTGATGTAGCTTCCATACTATATTACTTTATTGTGGCAGGGATGGTAGTATTCTATATGAACTAAAATTGCAATATGCTAGTCGCTTGTCAAACTGATTTAGTGGCTGCTTGTAGCATAGGCTAAACATACTGTACTGTTGTTTTGGGCAGTATACTTTTTCAATTATTAAATATTCCACTCCGTACAGGCCAGCTAGGCCTTAAAGCTTATTGCTGTGGTTAATTGTACCAGATGCTTAATATTTAGCTCACCCAAATAGTTTACTTAAAAGGAGGTAAATAGTGATTATTTTTTTAGTCATCAAAGTATTTTGGAAGCTTACCTGCACTTAAAACTACATTGTTATTGGCAGGCCTGCTCAACATTTAATGTGTGGACTGCATGTGGCCTCAAAAAGCTTTTGTTGCAGCCCACAGTATCATTTGAAAAAGTGTGAACCAAACATCTTCAAACATATTATTTGGGCTACCCCTTTGTGCTAAAGTATTGGAAACATGCTTTTGTTTATCTCAGAATTTTATTGGTCAAACTGTAAACTTTCAAAAAATGGTCATTTTGAGTTTAATTTAAAAACATTGTTTTTGCACAGTGTGCCTATTTTTTAGTCTTAACAGATGGTAGCCCTAATTAGGGAGTAAAAATGTCAGCATGCAGCCTTTGGAAAAATGGTTATTGTTGTGGCCCTTTTACTGTTTTGAGTTGGGCAGGCCTGGTTATTCGTAGCGTTATTATTTTGTACATTTGGTGTTCTTCACCTAGCATTCAGTTTTTAAATACATTTTGTGTTCATATTTATTTTTTTAAATGTTTACTGTGTGCATAAGGTTATTATAATGTGAATTTATATAAATATGAACTGTTGAATGACAGCTGCATTAATTATTTTGTTAACATGTTACTATCTAGCCTTAAAACTTTAACTTAATTTATGAAAGAACATTGCGAAATTATTTAAAAGTAGGGTGCCAGAAATTAACAATGACCACAAACAGCTCGATATTATCTGAGATGGACTGGGATGAAGGAATAGCAATGCCAGTTGCCAATTTAGAAAACAAGCAACTTGAAGATGAAGTGAGTACTGGATTCAGTGTTCCACTGCTCATAATATAATTTTTCATTACTCTTTAATAAAGTAATGTGTGAGAAAAATCAAATATGTCAAGCAATTTGTTTAGGCTACTTGTACAGAAAAAACCAGTTACTTGCATAGCCATTTCTCTAAAAAATTTGATACGTTTAATACATGTACGCCTTTATCCATATCCAAATTTACTGCACACAGTTGCACTGTTGTCAAAAGTACTTATTTAAAAATGCTCTTGATTAATTGGCATTTTGGGTTAGAAATCGCACAAAATGTTGCGAAAAAATAGTCTTGCTGGAAGCTTCTCTGGCACGTGTAGGTGAAAAAAAAGTGAGGGTTACTATGTACTGTAAGCACATGCTAATCAACAAAAATAACACCGTTGTCAGGGCGTCTAAAAGTGAATTAATCAACCACTAGCTAAATTTTCAGTAGATATTGTATGCATGCTACTGGTCAAACAAATTCATTGTAATGAGAAAAAGCAGAAATTTTCGTAATTGGAAGCTGCTTTGATGATTACAAAATAATAGTGGCCATAGTTTTTATTACATAATATTTTTGATTGCTTAATTAGCAAAAACAGAGTTAATTGGTATTGTCTTTCTCAGCAGTTTAATTTATTCACTCAGCAAATACAAAGCGACTGCAAACAACATACTTGTTGCTCTGTGCCAGCAGATATAGACTAAAAACAGAGCTGAGCTTAAGATGGAAATGTCATGACTTTTGAAAACTGCACACCTTTTATTTTTTGAAAAAAATTATGTTTGTGAAAAATCTAAAAATTAGCGAAGCATTTTTATCCAATTAGCCAATTTATGCTAAAAGCTGCAATGTAATCAATCGGTGTATTTACTTTGCATGGAAATGGTGTAAGATTATGATATCTAATGAAGTTACACATTACAACTCACATATTGGCTTTAAACTATGGCTAGCACCATGTGGATGCCTGTTGACCCAAAGCCCTTAAAATAACTTTCCAGTCTTCTAAACTATCAATTTCGTTTGTGTTTGATTAGATGAATAATTTATCATAAATTTTTCAAAACAGTATATGTTGTAACTAGTAAGCCATTAACCGATTTTATTTGTGCTAATCACTATCTCATTTTAATCGTTATCTACAGTCTCGCAGCTTTTGAGTTTTTTTTACATCCATCTCTAGTCAATGGCTGTTACCAGTAGTTAATGTAAAATTGAAGCACTTTTTGAACACTGCTTTTTGTTTTAGCTGATGTTACTGCAAAAAAGCAACGAAGTTCTTGCTACAGAAGTATCTGATCACGATGATCGAATTTATAACATGAATCAACACTTAAAAAACGTAAAACAAGAACTTGGAGCTAATTCAGTAAGTTTATGTCAATATATAGTGATTGAAAGTTTCTTTTGTAACAATCGTAAAAATTAGTTTTGTGAATTCTTGAGTTTGCATCTATGCGGATAAGCAGTGTTTAGATGATAAGTGCAATATTTCATTTCTTAGCAAATAAGATATGGTGCAAAATGAAACATAGGCCTCGCACTGCACACTCAATCAAACAAGCTTGAACATGCTGAATTGCTGATCACCGTAGGGCAATGTTTCTCCAACTTATATTAGAACCAGGTACCCTTATCATTTTTTCTCGAATATATGAAGAGAATTCACTCTCTTTCAGTCACTTTCGATACTGAAACACACCTGACAAAATGTAATTCTCTCCGTTTCTTTTTCTTCAATCATGGTACCACTGCTTAAAGGATTAAATAACTTTTGTAGAGCACACACAAAATTTAACTTTACTCCAATTACCTCGTGCTTTTACTGACTCGTTGAAGCTTCCTCTTAAACCCCAGGTTTAGAATCCCCTGCTTTGGGGGAAAGCAGCAGCTCTGTTCTTGTCAACTTAACATTTATTTTTTATTGGTTTTGTATCACGCGTAGTGAGTATGTTTGCATTTTCCAGAGTCTTTTAAACGCTGTATCCAATGAACTTGAAACTGAATCTCACATGTGTGCGATTGCGCAAAGAGAAGACGGTCGGTTGAAACAGGAAATGATGCGACATGAGAAGGAACTTGGAGTTATTCGAGAAAGGCGAAATAACTTTGAAGTGAGTAAACCTTAGAATCAGTGGCGACTCCAGCTTTTTATGGCTACTCTGGCTCGTTACTGACAGTGTCGCAAAATATTGCAAAAACAGTAAATAAAGCACTAAAACTAGCGAGAAGACAAAAATAGCAACGATTTCTCCAGCCATTTAATTATTGTAAAACGCCTTTATTTACACAGTTATAACAAAACGGGTGCTTTTATCAACTGTGCCCGATTTCAATAAAAAATTAAACAAAAAAGTGTTTGAAACAACGCAATAAATCAGGCATGGGCAACATAAGGCCCACGGGCCGGGTCCGGCCCATGATGGGATTTTGACCGGCCCGCAGACTGTATCCAACTATACCCTGTAATGTGGCTCGAGGCCTCATTCCTGACAGTTGCTAATCGCTGTGCTCTCACCTAACTGTCGGTGCGAGACACGAGCGGCAACTGGCGTAAGACACTGCATCCCACTGCCACGATTTTAAATGTAACATTTTATTTCACTGCGATTGCTGGACATTAGGTCACAGCAGAGAGTGTTGTAAACATCTCCCACTACTGTGTGACAACGTGACTGTTAGTGTTAGTTATTCTTTGGCTGTTATCAGTTAGTGTTAGACTTAGATTTAGAATTTACAATTTTTTACATTTTAAAGAAATTAGATTTGATATTAAGTTTTATTAACCATGGAATTTCCCAAGAAACGTAGAGGTGACAGAGAGTGTCGAGCATTTAACAAAGATTGGATTCCGAAGTATTTTTTACAAAGGCTGGCAATAAAGCAGTATGTTTGCTGTGCTGAAAAAGTACAACATTAGATGTCATTATGCGACGAAACATGGAAACTATGGCAATAATTTCTCAGCAGTGGAACGGCAAACTAGAGCAACAGAATTGGACAGAAAACTTGCGAGACAGCAGAATGTATTCGTAAAAGGCAAATTAGACCAGAAAGCTTCCACTCATGCCAGCTATAGAGTCGCATACATCATTGCTAAACACAGCAAACCATTCAGTGATGGTGAATTTTTTAAAAAGTGAATGCTCGATGTACCGGTAGCTGATCAAGTCTGTCCAGCACACAGACAGAAGTTTGAAGAAGTAAGTTGGATCAAGTGCATAAATTTCCCCATGTGGGGAAATTTATGCACTTGATAAGGATTAAAATTTTCCCCCTATACAATTTATTTTTCAGGTCCCTTCCAGTGTACACTGCCCCGTACATTTACATACCGGGCCTGCCCCTTCAGTGTACACTGCCCTTTCTTCCAATGCCCTGCCAGCTGAGATTCGAACCCGCAACCATTAAATTGTTCTAATGTTCTTAAGAATAAACTTGATAACTAACTGGGGAAAATTTTGCACTTGTTCCAGTAAGTTTATCGAGAAAAACCGTGGCTCGCCGCATTAAAGCAATTGGTGAAGACCTGACATCACCATTGAAAAAACTTATGCCTTAATTTCAACTGTTTTCACTGGCATTGGATGAAAGCACTGACATCGATGATACTGCACAGTTGCTCATCTTTGTACGAGGCATTTCAGAAAACTTTGAAATCACCGAAGAATTGCTGTCTATGGAATCAATGAAATACACAACTACCGGGGAAGATATCTTCGAATGTGTGGAAAATACATTTCGTACAATGGAATTACCATGGCAGAAAATGGTCAGTGTTACTACGGATGGTTATCTATTATTGACAGGAAAGAATGTTGGTCTACTGAAGAGACTAAGTGCCCGTGTTGCAGAGGTCGATTGCACCAAGGAATTAATATTTCTACATTGCATAATACACCAGGAAGTGTTGGGTGAAAAGGTGCTTGGCATGAATTATGTTGTGGATCCAGTTGTAAGGATTGTTAATTTCATTAGGGCGAGAGGTCTAAATCACAAACGGTTTATCACGCTTCTGGAAGATGGCGACTCGGATCACAGCGGTGTTCTGTGTCATACAGCTGTACGCTGGTTGAGTGTGGGGAAAGTTCTGAGACGTGTCTGGGACCTAAAAGCAGAAATCTTACTATTTTTGGAGATGAAAAGGAAAGATAAAGATTATCAGATTTGGCATTTGCAGTCGATCTGTTTGAACATATGAATGAACTGTACACCAAACTTCAAGGGAAGGGCACTTTTGCCCACGAAATGTACTCAACAGTGAAGGCATTCAGGGTAAAACTAAAACTGTTTTCTAGCCAGCTCAATCAGAATATCACTTCACACTTTGCAACCCTTGCAACTACAGCACAACCAATGATGTCACAATATGATATCTGCACTGGATAATGAATTTGTTTGTTGTTTTGCGGACTTTCAAAAACTTGCTGCTGAGTTTGATATTATGTCATCGCCGTTTACAACTGACATTAAAAAAGCGCGGGATGGTGTACAGCTGGAACTGATTGATCTGCAGTGTGACTCTACCCTGAAAGAGAAATTCCAATCTGAAAGCATTGACAAATTTTATGCATTACTGAATGCACCCAAGTTTGCCAACCTGAGAAAGATGGCCATGAAACTACTCGTTCTGTTTAGGTCCACATGCATTTGTGAACAAACATTTTCGACCATGAACATTAACAAGACCAAGCTACGTTCCAATCTAACTGATGTTCACCTGCAGTCTTAAATAAGAATATCTACATCAGACATGCAGCCAGAGTTGAAACAAGTTGTTGACAACTTTGATCGACCACAAATGCTCATTGACTTCACTAGCTATTGAAGTACAATTAGTACATTATGATGAAATAATAAATTCATTATGTGCATTTTGGTCTCTATTCTTTGTAAAGTTTAAACTTTGCATTAAACACGATTTATTATTTTATTTTTTGCATTAGTGAATAAATCTGTAATTACGATATTGAATACTATTTATGTAATAATCTGGCCCACCAAGGACTTCATTTTGCCACATCCGGCCCGCCGACTGGAGAAGTTGCCCACCCCTGCAATAAACGCTCGCATTGTTAGAGCTCGGGCAACTGCAATCAAGCCCAAGTTCGATTTGATTCGAAAAAATGCTTGAAAATCGTTTTCTCTCTCGTTATTTCTCTGCCCAGCGTGTTTTGCTATTTTCGTTGAGCCCGAGCCAGACAAAACGTTGAGCACAAAAAGCAACTGCCGCCACAAACTCTGGTGATTTATATGATGTCCGGCTTCTTCTTTGAACTTAATATAAGTTAAGTTAAAAGTTTTAAACTTGTTTCGCAGAATTTAAATTTAACAAAGTCTTGCCTCATTTCGTAATTCAGGCTCAGCCCGAGTAGCCCGGGTGCCGGAGTCGTCGTTGCTTAGAATTCTTACTCATCTGATTTTTTGATTTTTGTTTTTCGTAAGTTCAATTTGAAATCTAATGGATTTTATTGGCTTTTTTACATTTTGATTTGTATTTACAGACGTGTATTTATTGTCCTTGCTTTCGCACGATTACATTGTGTTTGACTTATAAATTACTCTTTCTCTCTTCTGAATGTACTTTCTTTTTTGAAATAAGGTCCTATGATAAAACAAATATCAGATTAAGATTTTCAGTCTTTTGATTTCTTAACTTTTGCAGAACAAAATTTTTATGCAAAGCCAGCAACTGGAAGAGTTAAAATCACAGCTGAATTGGGACCAACAAGCTCTTGAAGCCTGGTTAGAAGAATCAGCACGAAGAGATGAAGATGCGATTACACTTCAAAAATATTCAAAGTAAGGTTAAACCGCGGAGGCAGAATTGAAGCACATTGCGTAGATCTTTTTCAGACTTATTGCGACGCCTAAAATAATCACCGCAAAAGTTGAAATGATAGACAAACTAAATTTACTAAGGTTTTAGTTTGACTCGATTTGGAGATAAACTGTAAGCCTACTGACTACAAAACAGACTTTTAAACCACTACGCCAGAAACACAATAGGAGAGACTTCTTGCTCTACGTTAGTGCTTGTGTGAAAAATAACTTACAACAGACTGTATAGTAACAGTGCTAAATAATAGTACAGTCACCTTTAGCTAGCAGTCAACTCTTAATTGTTGATTGACTTTTTTAGTCAAGATGAGTCGAAACTTAAAGAACTCTCTCTGTTAATTGAGCATTTAACTGATGACGTACAAAAGAAACGAAAATTGTTGGATCAAGAGGCAACAGAGACTCTGAGCGCCCAGGTAAATTAATATAATAGCACAGTATTTACTAAGGCAATGAAAGATCTAAGGTATTGTTTTTGGTTGGCAGTGTAATGTTATGCGAGCTGTATGGAGCGTTAAAATTTGTGCTCGTAAGTCTGACAGTCCATTGCTCATTGCTTTACTCTGCGCGCGACATGGCCGAATTGAATCATCGTTTGCGTTCAAGCTAATATTCCGGGTGCAAACTGTGTCTTGAGTCGACCTCAGCAACAAGTACGGGTTGCTGCGTAAGGTCATTTTGCAATCTTCCAAACGTTTCGTTCATCTTGAAGTCGGTGAGTTTTATTTCTTCTAATCTTTTTCATTTTCAGATTGAATTGGACAAAACAGCCGAGGAATTTCGGAAAGCTCATTTTGATCGGCAAAGTTTGATTAGTCAATGGGAAGCAACGATAGAACAAATGCGTAGGAGAGACGCTGCAATGGATGTTGCTGCAACAGTAAGTTGTGAAATGACTGACAGTTACTTGCTAGATATATGAGATTACAATAGTTCAATCACACAAGGATTTTGTACTCAAATATAAAAGTTTTCTAAAATCAAATTATTTAGCCGGATAGATGTACTTCAACAACGATCTTTTTAGGACTTGGCAAAAGTGAAGGAAGAGATCAGACAAAGAGAACAAGTCATTAAAGGTATGGGGATTTTTGTCATAGCAGAAACATGTAGAAGAGGAAATTACTTTGTTTTATAGGGTGTAAAACTTTACTATTGCTAAATAATCTTTTCGCAGGCGTGAAGACCTATTTTTAGAAAGCTTCACCTTTGCATTTATTAGCATTGCTCTTCCGATAGCAATAACTGAATGTGACATTGATTGGTGTTGCTTAAATTGCTCGATTTGCTTGTCCTATTGCTTAATCAAGGGGGTGGGCCACCAGGTGTGCGGAAGCCAGACCCCCTTGTAAAAGATGGTCTCCTCACATTAAGGTAATGGGCTTTGTATGTTAAGAACAGGACACAAATTGGGTAAAAGTGGTTGATTTTTTTGCAAATACCAGTAGGAACCTTTTTGATGCTCGTGCATCCAAGACCTTATTTTCGATTAATCAGGCTTTGCCTATTTATCAATTTGATTTTGAAGAAAAGCAAATGTTTCTTGAGAGTGAAACGGAAAACAATCGAGAAATGGATAAGAAGATAGCAGGAGAAGAAAGAAACGCTGCCAAGTTTCGAATTGATTTGCAGGAACACGAAAACACTAGATCACAACTGCAAGATGAGGTGAGAACATGACGAATCCACTTTGTCTCTTACTTGGTTAATTACAGAAAATTGTCTAACAGCATAGAGCTAATTGATGAGTGCCTAGTGTCATTACCTACATATTTTAAATGTTCTTTTTCAACACCAGCAAATTTTTACAAAGGTGAAATCAACACTTGTTACGCGATCAAACAACACATGAAACTTTGTGCTACTTGACTGCAGTCTCATGGGTTGTGTGCTTATAGAGTTTATCTTATTAATGATGACTGTGGTTCGTACTGCAATATGTCTATTCCAATTAATCATTTAATTTTCCAGCTCGATACGCTTCAATACACCGTTGAACGAACCGCTTCAGATTTAGAAGCAGTTAAATCAAATATATCTGCGTTGAAAAAAGAAATAGTTGAAAAACACGACGGGTAAGCTATGGTAACGTTAGTTCGATCGTTGATGCATGTGAACTCAGGCTCTGTTTGCAAGTCTTTAGTCAAACTGCGCCACCGCGACTGGTAGGCTGCTTTGCTCCACCACCTGTGTGCTGAATGAGGATGGAAGAAACCTCCTAAGTTTTTTTCCCCAGAGCAAGACAAACGAGCTTGCCGGCTTTTTCTCCTCGCTATCCCTTTTGTACTGAGAGCCAAGCAAGGAAACTGAAAATATTTTTTGAGAAGTCATTGATATGACTGGACAAGGGAATCAAACCCAGGTTTACTGACCGCGAAACGAAAGCTGTAACCACTACACCACTGCGTGGATTTATAATCGGTCGTCTCGCGAGAAATTGCGTGATTCCAACCAAATTTCAATCAATAACTCGATTTCATCTCCGCAAAAGTTTTGACCAACTAAATTGATTTGTTGTAACTTTCAAATCATTTAGCGTCTGCGCTTTACAGGCTTCGATATGCCGTGAGAATTAAGAGAGAACTAACAAAAAAACTGGAAGCAGCTCAGAAAGGTGTTTTGAGCGCTGAAGAGAAAGCTGCAATTGCTGCCCGAGCATTTGCTGAAGAAGAAGAAGCAGTGAAAATTCTCAACAGTGATCTGATGAGAAAAAGAGACATTCATTACAGAAAGCAGCAGGTACGGTAAATGAAATTTGAGCAAATATGGTCTTGGTTTGTTTCTGGGTTTATTCTTCTTGCACCTACTTTAGAAATCAATTGATAGAACAAAGACGTATCATAAAACGATACTGCACTGCAACACTAAACCACTTTTCATTTTTGATAATTTATTTACATATTTATACACACTAAATATGTAAGTAAATATTCGCAAACAAATTATCAAAAATGAAAAGTGGTTTAATGTTGGTTACCTAACGTTTATTAGTTAACGTAACACTTTAAATTCCGGATGCCCATCTTGGCGAATACCAAGAGTGCTTTTATAGAATTTCAAACTCCAGACCTTTCGTTCCGAAGCTTGAAACAGTTACCACTACACCACGGCGACTACTGATTGCTAGTCGTGCCACCGTGTGGCTTTTTTATCGAAGCAAATAACATGACATCTTATGTTTCAACAATTTCAGGACCTTTACGAAGCAATCACTCGAGAAAAGAACGTTGGAGCCGAAATCCAAGGAAGCCGGGCCGCCAATCGAAATCTATCATCGCGATTGAAGAAATTAGATCAACAATCAATCAAACAACAAGAAATTATTTATAATCAGGTATTTCTATAAAATTAAATGTGACTTTGGTGGGAAGATGGTGATCGATATTGTGCGCGTGCGCACCAACATGGGTCAAAGGTTGAGCTGCTAACGAATGAGAAACAATATTGAAATGCACGTAACATCGGGTTATTTATTTGTGGTGTTGTGACCAAAATAAGAAGATTGAGGTAAGGAATTGTGTTGAGAAAGCGTGGACGTAGACAGGCAATAATTTCGTGGAAAAATGCTGATTTTTTACAGGGCCTTTGATAAGAATTTTTTGACGTTTTGGTATAAGTGATAAATGTCAAAGTGTTTTTTGGGTAAAATTTAAATAAAGTGATGATTTTTTTTGGAGACCTGGAAAACCAATCAAAATCAGAGCTTTAACCCTTTGCGGTCCAATTAATTTTACCAAATTTTGCCCTTCAGGGCCAATTTTTTTTTCAACTGATTTTAGCACATTTTTACTTGCATTGGCGGTTTGAATCATGCGCTGTAGCATCTGCGTGCTATATATTATCCCAGAGATGAGGTTGAGCTAAAATACATAAAATTTGTTTTTCATCCCAGGGATGAGGTTGGACCGCAAAGGGTTAATAAATTTTTTGAAGAGAAAATTGCCTTTTTCGTCCTTTCCTTTTGTTATGCTATTGTGGGAAAGCGACCTTAGGTACAGTATCATGAGTTTGCAAAATCGCCTTTGACTGCTTCTTTCAACCTTGTGCACAAATAGTCTGTAGCATTCGTTTGAAGTTACTGATCACTGTGTCACCTACGTACGATTTTTTTAGGGTTAATCATTTTATACGACATTAAAAAGATATCAATTATTGCTATTTTAACTTTTATTTTATGCAGGATTTCAACATTCAACAACTGGAGCGCAGAGTTGGTCGAATGCAAGGAGAAATAAATACAGAAGAGAAGGAAAAACTGGAAGCCAAGATCGAAGAACTGCTACAAGCGCTTGATGAGAAGAAAAATCTACGGAGTCTGCTCAATACACAGCTGAAACAACTTCAGGTGCACTAGTCTGAAGTTTAAAATAGCATTTCGGAAAAGATAATTTTGATGTAAATCAACGACACTGGACATTGGAGAGTTATCGTACAGACCAGCTTCGGAGTTAGCAGCTTTCTACATATTACTTCAGATAATGACGTATGCACTTGTGGTTGATAGGCTACTTGCATACGGTTGCAAATGAAGGAGTAAATAGAGAGCGGGCATAGGAAAGACTCAACCAAATAGCGATTGCTTTTTCTACTTTTTTGCATTTCAAAAGGCGGCTTTATTCAGCCGGTTTGCAGATACACTTTGAACGTGTCATCAAGCTCGCACGCTTAGAATTTTCTAAGTCCGTGAGTTGAAAACGCAGTTTGAAACCAGATTCATAATCCTCATGATTCTAGTTAGCAAGCGTGCTGATCTCAAAGCCACGATCAACCTGAATTCTTTATAATCTTGTTTTTGCAAAAAAATATGTTTGTTATTATTACATCGCAAAGCGGACAGCTCCAGCGATTGTGATGTCTTTCACCAAATGGTGTTTGAAGTTACAAAAAGGTCTTGCTTTGTGTAAGCTGGTTGCTACGATGCTCTCAATCCAAAAATTTTGTTTTGTTTTACCAGGACGACGTCAGACGTCAAAAACGTGATATTGACAGCACAGCCAAGGTAAAAGCTGATCTCACTGTAAAAATCGAGGAATTAAACCTCACAAATGAAACATGTGGCAAGGCATTGAAGGCTGCAGTTGCGAAGTGAGTTATTGAAAATAATAATTGCTTATAGATGCATTCTAGTTATTTGTTGTGAGCCGACTATTTCCACGCTGATCCGTCACAGACTGACCTCGCTGCCCTGTATCACATGATTTCACAGGTGATTAACTTGCTTATGCAACACAATTTTAGTATTTCTTAACATTGCCACTCTGATGATTCTTGTTGCCTGTCTTATACGCAGCATGTAAGTAACATTTACAAGTATTTTTAGCTTGTACACGTTGTAAAAAATACCTGGGAATCTTATTTTAATACAAATTTAAGCTATTTTATTTTATTTTTACAGGAAACAAGAGACCATGGTCGCAGAAAATCTGTTGAAACTAGAAATCAAGCGAGTTCAGGATAATTTGCACCGAAGAGCAAATGATGTTCTCACACTGGAAAAACGTTTTCTGCAACTATCAACTGGTAATTAATGTTTTTATCTAACCCCTTCCTCCGGATGAGGTGTGGTAGAAGTCCCACGACTGAACTCACTTTATAATTATCGTTTCAACAATCTGTATCATTTGTCTCAAAATAGAGTGATTTGGTGTTGCTGTGGAAAGAAGAATCTGTGGAAACAATTTTCCCAGGGCATTTGCTACTGTACAAGTAGTCAGGCTACAATGATCCAACAATGTAGCGATATTCCTAGTTATGTGGAAATGATCACAATATATTCATATTGATGCATCAACAGAAGCTTGGAAGTAAGAACAAAGGCACGTTTGTACCAATTATCCCAGAAATGATACCAACTACTTGAATAATTATGGAGCGCAAAGCCTTCACTAAATATCCTTGTTTAAATTTATTCCATTGCGTCAACTATGAGGTCTTGTGTAAATATATGCTTGACGCTATGTAGTACGTGGAAAAAAGTGGTAAGCTAGTTATAAATTATATGGTATGATCAAGTGGCATCCATCCAAAACAGAGATCTATCTTCAAGTAACGGTCTTAACCTCGATGAAGATCGGTGAATACATCACTACTGCAAGATAGCATTAGCAAAAACTGTCTTCGGATGGGATTCGAACCTTCGATCTGCACCACCTTTTTCGAAGTATTAATTCAAGTTTTGGGTAACGGGACGTTTTAACTGAAAACACCGCTTTAGACAACTCCGCTGCCGTAGCACGCCCACTAGCGTTGCGAATATCTGCAGATGAATACTTCAAGTCTGCTTAATATTTTTGGAACTGGGATCAGTTGCGCCCAAATAGTCGTGTAGGGTGATACAGCGAAATATGGCTAAGTTGAAACAAGTAATTCTTACTGATACTGCGTGACGCTGACAAAATCAATCTGTTTTTCACCGAGACTGATATCTCTACAAATAACTGGTCTCGCTTCTCCCTGCACCTTCGCACCCTTTTTATATACTGGTTGTGATGTTTAGTTTTCTTATTTCCCGACAGCTATGAAGGAACGAAAACAGGAAATTTCTCTTCATAAAGATATGCTCTTCAGTCAAATAAAAGCAGCTGATGAAGAGCGGGCAACTGTCAACTCTGAATTACACCAACGAACGGAAAAAATTGACAAACTACGAAAAAGGTGAACTTTAAACCGACGATGTTTAGAAGCCTTCTTAGAATAAGCAAAAGCCTCTTTGCCGAAATTTGATCGTTTATCGACGTTTTCCTTCACCATATCAGCAGTCAACACCCATCTAGTAGCAATTCCTAAATCGTCTTGCTCATAAGCATACGTGTAATATTCAAATTATCTTAAAAGCAAGCAACTTTAGCAAATTAAAAGATATTTTATTCAGTCAACTTTTTTCTCTGTATTACCCAATAATTAAAGCGTTAAGATTCAAAATAATCGGTTGAGAATAGGAGCAAACAAAAAGAGAGTAGCAATGAAACAAGTATGGCTATGTCATGTAATAGCAGTGGAGTAAGAATTGAGATCAATAAAAGCATGGTTGCTACGTCTTGTTTAAAATGTAATTAAACAGCGAAAGAACAAGAATATAAACAAATACAACAAAGAAACTGTCGTTGCAGTCACACTGGCTGGTTGTGCCGGCGGAAGTGGTAGGAACGCAACAACTTTTGTCCCACGAGTTACCTAAGAACATCCTATGCTGATGCCTTGCCCAGATATATAATACCCATTCAAAAACTTTTTAAATAACATTCACAGAAGAAACTCTTGATGAGCAAAAACATCCTAAATATGTCAATATTTTGCTTATTTTATGCTTTTCAATTTGTTACAGTTAGTTGCTCTTGTAACGACCTGAAAATTACTATGTTTTATCTTTTTACCAAAGGCTATAAGTGTATTGTGGGAAAATGATCGGCACTGGGTTCTCGTAATTCGGAAAGCAGATCTTAAAATTGAAAAAGCGCTTGGCAAAAAGTAATCACGATATCTCAAAAAGCTTTATTAAAAATGGAGACAACTTATTTTGTTGTACTCCTACTCATTGACCACATAATGAACAGACACTGTAGTTGTGGGAACGGTGAAGTGTTTTACGGTTTTCGCTAATGTTTATGTCGTTTATTTGTATTCCCCGGCCACGGACAAACCATTGCGGTTATGCGTTCAACATTTTTAATTCAGAACCGGTTTGGAGTCACTTGTAGTGCTGGCAAAGTGCATTTCCTCTACAAAGCGAGAAAAATTGTCGTAAACTGCCTTTTTCAAGGAGGCAACAACACCGTCGTGAAGTTCGAACTCACGGTCATTGTTGCCATAAACGGCCTTTCTACTCGCTGGACCACTTGCCGACCACTTATAATCGGATTCCTTTTATATCCTTGCAGCCGGTGCAAGCATTTTTAACGTGGTGCGTGGCTTAAAAGTGGATGTCGGTTTCATTCAATCATATGCAAGGTAACAGTCTGAGCTTTGAACCCGCGCTTTTCCAACTGAGGTTTGGTGCCTGAACTCATGACGTCACAACGCTCGCGGTTTCGTAAAAATGTTTTTCAATCGCTATATGTGCTTGAAGGTCCTTCAGGAAAGTGAAGGCAAATTTTATTGCTGCAGATATGAGATTCTTATGGTGTCGATGGCGCCCCCTGAAGGAGAAGAGGAAAGATCTCAAGCTTATTACGTCATAAAGGTAAGGTAACTTTGCAAAACATTAATATGTTTTGTGAGTATAATTTTTGTAGTGTTATACCAGACACTAATACTTTGTACAGCTATTGTTATTGTTGGATTGAAAATCGGCGTCAGCATACAGCGCGATTTTTTACTCATTGCATGCGATGATTCCGCCACTACATCAAGTGCCATGCAATGGTTTATAGTCTCAGAAAAGGAGTTAGAAATGAAAGTTTGCAGCTTCACGCCTTTTAACCGCAACGATGGTTTAAGGCCAAGACGTTAATATTTGTGAATGAGTTATTGTAATGATAACTATTGCTAAGCTCAAAAATCCTAGCACCATTGGTGTTCGTCAAAAAAGGCATTTGGAATTTCAATGTCTGCGTTGCACCCGTACATGTATGATTCAAAATCGAGCGATTAGTGACAAGGCTCGTCTGAACCTAAACAAGTGGACGTAAAATCAGCTTTGCACTACCTCGATGGCTTAGCGCTCGCCTGCAATCAGGAAATATCGTCTTGGTATGACTCGACAAGTTATTTGAACATGGATCTTCCGACTTGCGAAGCGGCGCTCTTATCATGACACCAAAGCGCTGCAACAACAGCGAGCGTTTCATTGACTGGTTTTTGTGCACAGGCGGCCCAGGAGAAGGAGGAACTACAGCGGAAAGGAGATGAGCTCGACGCTCGAATCCGAAAAGCGGAGAAAGAAATAAGAGCACTTGAAAACACTCTTCGTTTGATCAACAACAGAAATGAGAGAATGAGGCAATCATTTGGAAAAGTGAGTTGAAGACATGCATGTGATTCGGACGGTAGTTTCTTACTTGATATGAAGGGTATTTTTTTATTCACTCATTAAGTCTAACTTCGTTATTAAAACTGTAAAATTTGCAGGATTGCCGGTGACAGGCATCGTATCAGCAATGCTGGTGACTCTTTTCTGGTGTAAAGGAGAACAAAGTTGTGTGTGTGTTTGAAGCGTACAATGCCGACGCTGTTGGCAATTGAGATTTAGGTCTGAACTCAAAACCTATAAAGCTTTCTGATGTTCATCAAATTCCTATGTATCAAATGATGTGGTTTTCTATTTGTTTATTCTTCAGGTTACTGAGACTAGTGAAGAATACGAAATGAAAAATGAGCTAGAAGAACAACTAAGATCAGTCATGGACAAATACAAATACAAGAGAAGACAGATTCGAGAGCTACAAGAAGATTTGCAGGTACTTATGTAGCATGTTGCGAGGAGTTTGTAGGAAAACACCTATGGTGCGATGCATCATCTTTCAGTTCTACTCCGCGAAACCACATTTTTTGCTATTTTGTGCATGGCATGCAGCGTTGGTATTTTTAACCTCGGAATGGTACGTTTTGCCGCAGCCGTTTGGATGCCAGCTGACAGTTAGGCAAAGCCTTTTGGGTTCCATCCGTTTTGGCGTTAGGGCTAGGGTTAGAAATTTATGAAACATAAAAGAGACCTAGTTTTCTTATTAGAGAGAGCAGCGCCCAAACGTACCCTACCCTTTTAACCTGCTCGTAAGTTACACGACTACTACTTGAGCAAGCGCTTCTGAATTTGCGTAACCTTGTCAGGATAATCTTATAAATCAGCTCTTCCTTTTAAAGTGGTTACGTAGACAACTTGCTTAAGATTTCTTTACAAATCTCACAATCTCACTTTAAATCTACTAACACAGTGGATTGAAATCTAGGTCTTGATCGGTTTGAGTTGCCTACATAACTCATGCACCTAATCTCGGGTGGTCAAGCTATACTGCTCTACTGCTGATTGCCTAAGAAATATTTGAATGCTATTATTTAAGTTTGTTGAAACGACATCTTATTTAAGACAAATTCAACAGACAAATGCAACTTAACTTTTCGCTAAATCTATCGTATGTTTCAAAGAAACTTTAAAGAAAGGATTTTTAAGTTTGAAGTATATCGATGTAATTTTTTCAACAACCTAATGTACTCATAACCCCCGCAATCGGTCCTAAAATTAAAATCTGTTGAATTAGAAATTTTCCCAAATATCTGAAAAATTCGTGAAGTTCTTGTTAACAGTGGCATCGCACTAATGCACCGCTCATATTAGCCTAAGTCAGCTAAGACATGGAAGGTATTGGCTTGCTTGCGTCCGAGATTTTGAGATAGCAGTGACGTAAGAGAATGCTTTTAAATGGAGGTTTTAATTTTTTAATTTTGATGATTTTTTGTACCCTTTTCCCTTTAATTTAGATTTTTTTACGCGATTCTGCCCCTGAAAAAATCGTTAGAAAGGTTCGGGCAAAACTGCTCTTTTCAAAGCTGTATTTAATTTTAATTGAGATAATTTTGATTGACAATTTTTTTAATTGTTTTCAGACTATGAGCAGCGCTATGGATACCACACTTCGCGACGAAACAGCTTATTTAGAAATGGTTCAGGATAGAAAAGGAAAGATCATGCAACTGCAGAAGGAACTAGAAGAGCAGCAAGAAAAATTAGAAAGGGTTCAAAAGCAGGTAAGATTGCAATCTTGCAGGAAGTTGGTAAGCTCGTCGGTAACGTGGTCGAGTGGGTGGGAACGTCATTTTACGACAATGATCGAATGCTGGTAAGTTCAAACCTCACCGTGGCTCCAGCGTTGCGCTCCTGGAAAAGACACAATGCGGCAATTTTTTTCCTGCCTTTTGTAGAAATGCATTTTAACCATGAGACACGAGTATTTGTATCTCCAAATTCATAACGTGGTCTAGTGGGATAGAGCACCGCTTCAAAGGCAACGATTACCTATCCATGAAAAAAATGAATCCTAGCCCAGCATATACCACTGTACTTTTTTCAATTTAGGAATCAGCTAAATCAGGGGTCGGCAACCTTTCACTAGCTGCGGGCCAAAACTAAAATCTGCAAGGTCTCAGCGGGCCGTATAAATTTACCATTAACAGTGTTGTTGTTAAAACTTGCGAATTTATAAAATTTCAATCAAAATAACTGCTGATTTTAACAGTTCATAACGGCAGCATAAAATACAACATACATTTATTGATACCGGCAGGAAAACGTTACTGTGATATTTTATGCTGTGTTTTATTTGAAAGTTTTTGAAGTTCAGGTGATAAGTTGATGAGAAAAGAAACATAACATCTTGCAAATGTTTATCAGTAAGTTGTGCTCTCAACTTGGTCTTGATTAGTTTCATTGACAAAAAAATTGTTTACACGCATAAGTGCTGCCAAAGATGGATGCCATCTTTTTGTCATGTTAACTAAGTTGGGATAAAGTTTGAATACAAGATATTTTTTATAAAATTCAAACAATGATACATGCTCACACTGAAACTTTGATTTTATCTCGTTGCTACACTGCAGCTCAATTAGCTTCATTTGATATTTTTCTGTTACAGCGTTGACATGTATATCAAATCGAGTACTAAGCAATCTGATATCATTTTCGCCAGAACAAATGTCACTAAAGCGAGATGAAAATTCAGTTCTTAAATGTCGTGTCATTGGATACAAATAAAGTAGTGCTCATAGGTTTGTTCTCTCGCAGTGTAGCAAAGTGAGCATAATTTGCATTTCCCAACTGAATTTTCCAGAGTCGTAGTTTTGTTTCGAATGCACGTACATAACTCCACATCTCATGTATCAATTGAAGCTTTCCCTGAAGCTGCAAATTCAGGTTGTCCAAATGCGATGTTAAATTGACCAAAAATTCCAAATTAGAAACCCATTCTTGATTGCGAAATTCAGTAGCCTTTATGTTTTCTTTTCAAAGAAGTTTGCTGTTTTTTCTCTCAATATGTACACTCCTCGTAACATTTCGCCTCGACTAAGCCAACGTATACCGCAGAAATAAAGCAAATCTCGATACAAATCTTTCTTTGTAAAAGTAGTTGGCGAAATTGACGATGGTTCAACCCTCGGAACAAAATAAAGTTCACAGCCTTTACCGCTATGTCTATGACGCTCTTGAAGGTGGATACCTTTGCGCACAATGCTTCCAGATAAATAAGACACTGCAACTTTATAATGTCGTTATTAATTCTTTGGTCTTTTACGTGATTTTGAAGCAAAAACACGATACCTATATTTTTCTAACGATTGATGGGGCTCTATCAGTCGTTGTTAAAACCAGTTTTGAGAGATTCAAATTCATGGCTTCAAGGCATTGAAGTAATGCCTTCAGAATATTGGCTCCTGTATTAGTACCCATCATAAGAAACAGTTGAACAAATTTCTCAACAACATGAAAATCTCCGTCTCCTCCACTCACAAATACTGCCAGCTGAGCTGTATCTGTGCTCTCATCTATCGCTATTGAGAAGAACTGTAGATCTTCAAAACAATCTTTCTGGTTGTATTTTACGTGGTCAAAAATCTCTCTTATTCGTCGGATTATGGTTCTTGCTGAAAAACTGACATCAGAAAACAGTATTATTTTCTCCAAACATACGGCTTCAACAACAGCCATCATACATTTTTTCACAAAGTTACCATCAGTAAACGATCTCTTGTCTTTCGCTATTAATTGTGCTACCTTGTTGCTAGCAAGAGTAATATTTTCCAATTCAATGGTTTGCCTTTGAAATACAGAAATTTGCTGTTTTAAGGTGGTTCTAAGTTGATTAAGTTTGTTTTTTTTGCTTGACCCGTAAACTTGGAAAAATTAGTATGCTTTGTATCATAAAAGCGCTTTATGCTAAATTCCTTGTCTACAGAAACAGATGCGTTGTAAATCAAACACGTGGGTTTACCAAAATTGTTAATAAAAAAGTATTGAAAGTAATGCAAAAGGCAAGCGATTCGCCTTGAGCAGTTTGCTCAAAAAAGTATTTATTCTCTCATTCTTTATTGAAAGCTCGACACTCAGCATCAACTTTTCTACGTTTTGTCAGCATTGCCATATTGCTAAAAATTGATAAATATATGCTTAATGACTACTATTAGCTAAACTTCTGTAATTGCGGTAAATATTAAATAAAGTTACAATCAGAAATTAGGGTAAATCGTACATTTCAATCACAAAGCTGAAACGGCCAAGCACCTTTATGCAACCCTTCCTATGACTTCCACTCAATTCTCTCCTTGGGCGCAGGTACACAGTACTACTAGAAAAGAAATATACCACCAAAGTTGAAAGAAAGGTTGAACGGAAATGTAACACATATTGCTGTCAGTTATCAGTTACGCAAACAGTACATCATTGAATAAAAGACGCTTAGTTTACTTAAGCGTCGTAAGGTGTTAAGACTCAAGTACTAGTAGCCTACACAAGAAAGTAGTTGAATGCGACTTTGGCTTAAAAAAGCTTTGGAACGTAGAACAGAGTTACTTGCATTCACCATTATCACGTTTGCACAACCTAATACGGTTGGAAAACATTTATAGTGAATCAAAGCTTTACGCCAGCGATTTCTGTAAAGATAGTTTCTCATTAGTATACAGTGCCAGATAATTGCAAGAAGGGCACATTAATAGAATAAAATGCACCACTACTAGGCGGGCCGTATCATTACTAAAATTTGTAAAAGGGCTGCGGGCCGGATGATTTTGTTAGGCGGGCCGGATCCGGCCCGCGGGCCGTAGGTTGCCGACCCCTGAGCTAAATCAAACCTAGGTGTATCTACGCAAAAAGCTCTGATTGTAAGCACATGCCTCAATATTGTCTTCAATCAAAAGAGTTTTGTGTGAAAAATTCTTCTAGATGACAAGGCCCCTTTTTTGTTACTACGAGTTTTGGTGCCAGCTGTGTCCCTTTCCCTTTAATTCACACTACTCTTTCCTGTTTGATCAAAGAGATGAGATTCCTTACCATTCCTTGGCGTTATTCCTGGCTGGTTAAGTAGTTATTTACTCAGATTTTGCTTTTTTGGGTGATTCTCATATAGTTGGGATTTATGACGATGAAGTCATTTTTCGTTGTAGAGGTGTAAACTTCCCGCTTCTTTTAATGTCAAGCGCTAGGCAAAAAAGCTAAATGCTGAGTTTACTAAATCTTAAATTGTATTTTATTTTTTGATCCTTGACACAATATAGTCGAGATTATTGGACAGTATCTCATAGGTTTTGTTGGTGTGTTTTAATTAGATTATTTCTCTCTTCTTGCATTTGATATGTGTACAATTTTCTTCTTAGCCTACCCATGTAGGATATTCTCACTTGAATTCTAATGCTTTTTTTGATGAGAGGAAATACTTTGAATACGATTTTTTTAAAACTCTAAGTTTGGTTAAATGACCTTTCTTCATTTATGCAATAAAAAGTGTGGAGGAAATTTATAGCTTAAGATGTTTAATTTTTTTAACTGTCCAGATTTTCCGTACTGCTAGACAGGCACGGACCGCACGCGGCAGTAAGGTCCCCATGTTGGAGGAACGAGATATCGATGTGCGTGATATTCGAAGCAAGAACAAAACAATGTCAAAAGCTATTGGAGAAGCTGTTCAGCAGGTACTGGCATTTAATTAATAGACAACGCTTTTAATGATACGAGTGCTTTTGTATCGGCAAATAGCTGCCAAACCTGATCGTCATTCATACAACTAGTACTACTCATTGAATGCAAGATAAAAGCTCCAACATCGGCTTTTATCTTGCATTTAAATTAGGCACATTACGCCTACCCTACAAGCATAGACCGACGCCTCCATATTTTTGTTCCTTCAGTGTAAATACACTCAGTTACTCATCGCAGGTCACTGCATTAAGCTCATACAGCTATCTTTTTGGAAAAGTATAGAAATGCTGTGTTGCCCTAATAAAAGTCTAGTTTTAGAGCAAGTGAATAATGGCAGACATACTGCACGAGCACGTCTTAGCCATGTAAAGCCAGCGATAGGGACGTAAAATCAAATTTGTATTGCAACAAGGCTACTCTTTCGGAATGCACAAGTGAAAAACAGCAATTACTTCTCAACCAAGGACAAAGGGCATATTTAGGAACAGTTTTTTGAAAAAAGATAGGCTTATGTGAGAGGACTTATGGGAAAAAAACGTTAGTTACCAAAAAAGCACATCCACGAACCAGGTCTTGTCGTACGCGGGCCTTCTAATTCACACAGCGATAATGTTATTGATTCTTAGAACTCATGGTAAAACAAGATTGAATAAAGCCAAATCAGCTGAAATCAGTATATTAAGACACAGGTTAGTTAAAAAGAATGATTTAGCTGTTGAAAAAATTATCAATGATTTCAACATAATTACAAAAAATTGCAATTGCTGTTTGATTTGTGCTTTAAAAGGTGGTTCTGACTTCAGCCAGTATTGTGTTATTTATTTTTGATTATCGAAAAATGAGTAGGTATATACTATTCTAACGAATACAATTTTCCCGAATAACGAATTTGCTCTTCCTTACTCTTATGAAATTTTATTTAGTTTCCTGACATGATATCAACCATGGAGGATTACTTCCACCAGGCAAGCCTACCTCTGCCTCAATTTTCAGGAGACTCGCGTTCTTCATCTAAAACCAGTTCAGTTCGAAGTAGCGCTCGAAGCACGCCCCGCGGCTCGACCACATCAGCAAGGTGAGCAATGGCGAAATTGTGTCTCAGGTCTCGAGTCGGACGGTTTTTACAGCCAAACTTGATCGTAGTGCAACAATATGGCTGTCGTTTTGTCACGGGAAAATCTTTTTTCGGTTATCCTAAGACAATTCCGTGTTCAGGCCCGCTTTGGAGATACTAGTACTGCTGGCACAGAGCATTTTTGCCACAAGTAATGCAACCAAGCAAAGGAATTGACATAAAATGCCAAGGACAAAACTACTCGCTCATTAGTAACGTCTAAATAAACAATCATACGAGCTTCACCAATCAACAGCCGCCTCAACGTAGTGATTCGGTCCCCAACTCCGTTTAGGGTTGGTCAAAATGGATGTTGGCCTTCCCGAGGGTCCCAGTTACCCCCAGTACTCCTCTCATTTATTCAGTTTTTTGTTCTGCTGCCCTCTGAACAACCGCAGAAGGGCAGCAGTCAGTCTCTTTAAAATCGGTTGCCTGTCCATCTCTTTTCTGAATTCTTATTCTCCTTCTTCCTCTGATGAGCGGCAGCGTACACCGTAACTCTGGCCCTGTCTTTTCTTGCTCAGCGTGCGCTGGAAATGTCACCTGAGGGGTAGATCGGTGCAATGCTGCAACTGCTCTAAATGGGTTCATCTAGGGTGATCACTACTCTCCTTCACAGCAGTGCTCTTGTGAGCTCTTACTCCTAGAGCTCCCCTCCTTGCTGCGTCTCTTTTTGTCCTGGGGTTGCCAACCATCCAACACTGTGACTTTTCTACTTTGAGGCTCTCAGCACTTCTACCTCCATTGGTCAGTCTAACCCACCCGGCCCTCTCTCTGCCAATGCAGTCCCCCCCCCTATTCTCGCTTGCAAACATCCTGACCTCCTTCCTCCCACTTTGTAACTCTTCCCTGAATCTTCCCCACCCTCCTTGATTTCTGGCTGTTCTTTACACCTCCTGCTTCCTCTTCCTCCCTGACTTTCTCAAGGTTCTTCAAGTTGTTTATTCCCCCCCATATTAGCTATTCTTCGACAGATATCAGAATCGACTCCTCCATTCCATTCTCTCCTCCTTCAGAAATCTCTTCATTCTGACTTTATTCAACTCGTCAAACACAATGAAAAGAGAGTGTGGAAGATTGCGAAGTGGCCTAGGAGATTTCGATTGCCACAATCCCCTTTAGGACTTCTGATACCCGTGGGCAGGAAGTATTTTATTAGGCCATCTCTTCGAACCTTCTCCCCCTCAGTGGCCCCGACACTCCTAACCTTCTCCATTGCTTCTTTCCTTACATCTCCTGTGATCCTTCCCCTCTCGCCTTCTCTTGCACCTGGTAGGTGCTTCAGGACTTTGGGTCCTGTCACCTCTCAATTCTACTAACTGTCCTCTTTCGCCCCACCAAACGGTCCTCTTTCAATTTTTAGAAAGTTCTTTGGGACGACTTTGCCTTTTACTTTGACTCTCACGTCCATCTGCAGAGGAATGGTCCTATCTTTCTCTTTCCTCTGCAGGTACAGTCTTTACTTCTCTGGCATTGCATACGGCGAAATTTTTCATTCTTTTTGGACTCGTCAAACGCCCACCTCAGTTCTGGTGCTTTTCTGAAGTGAAAGAAGCGGTAAACGAGAGAAGTTAGCCCTTTCCTGTCGCTCACAAAAGCGATGAAGACTTTCAAGCTTAAATCAGTATATTTTTTCCTCCCTACCGTCCCTGGTTCTTTTTCCTCCCCTAACTTTCCCAACTGTTCTTCTGTCACGGAGTCGGCATCGGTCTACGTCGACTGCCTGAGATCTTACTTTTCTGTTTCCCAGCCAAAGGTCTGACGTAGAAAAGCCAAAGGCTACTTGTCCAAGCTCCAACGGACCAAGTGCCCTGAGTAGTTTCATACATCTTTCTGCTCTCCTTTATCTTCCACTGAATTTCTCGCGGCTGCCACAAACCTTTCCACGTCCACTGCCATTGGCCCACGCAAAGTCGCTTATCCCATTCAAAAACACCTTCCTCGCTCTGGCATGGATTTTCTTCTTCACATCTGCAATCTTCCTTGATACATTCTTTTCTTTCCTTCTGGAAGACATCGCCAGCTTCTATTATTTTCTTCCATAAGATGGGAAAGCCTCTTCCTTCTCGTCAATCTCTCTTACCTCCTGCGTCTCAAAGCTTTTGAACGCATCGTTCTATGGTGTCTACTCTTGTTTCTGGAATCTAACTCGATTCTCTCTCCCCTTAGGCCGATTTCGGTTCTAGACGGTCCTCTCTCGATAAAATTCTGTTTCTTTCTCAGTTCATTTTAAATGGGTTTAACAAACCCAGGCCGGGCTCTCAGACAATTCTTGCTACGTTTGACTTCTCCAAGAATTTCGATTCTGCTTGGCATTCCGCTCCATAGACTGATTTTGGCGGGCCACCGTCCTTACTTTGCTGATTGGACGCAATCTTTCCTTTCTGACAGGCGCGCTTGCGTGGTTTTTCAAAATCACATAAGTCGCTCCTTTTGAGTCCGTCGAGGTGTTTCGCAAGGATCTGTTCTTGGGCCTGTACTTTTTTCTCTTTTTATCAATGATCTTTTTGGTTCTCTGCCTTCTTCCGTCAGCTGTTCTCTATGCTGACGACCTGCCGTTTGGTCCTCCTTTCTCTAGGTCTCTGCTGCAGTGGAGGCTACACAAGGAGCTCTGACACTACCGGAGCGCTCCTCTGAGTACTGGTGTCTTCCTTTCCAATCGAGCAAATGCGAGGCCTCTGTTTCGGTGGATTCCTACCAATCTGACCTCCAGTCCCACCTCCTTTTGTTTAACTCCCCTTTCTGCTTTAATCCCACTTCAACTTTTCTTAAGTTCACCTTCGACCGCACTTTTTCCTTTCCTAAAGGCCAAGTTCTTTTCGCCAAAGGCTAAGTTCTTTTCTCGTCTCAAGGCCTTACGCTGTATCTCTGCTTCGTCTTGGGTTCTTCTAAAGAGTCCCTCTTTTTTTTGTACAAAGGTTTTCTTCGGCCACTTCTCACGTATGCTTCACCTGGATGGTTTTTTTTTTCAACGTTACCAAGTGGAACACCTTTACGGAGCTGCTGGTCGCGCCATCGCCAGCTGCCTCTCGTCCTCCCCTATCCCACATTTCCTCTTGGAAACGTCTCTACCTTCCGTAGAAGTCACTCTGATTCATTTCACCCTCTTTTCTCATGAGCGGGCCCTTCGTCTCCGAACCTCTTTTTCTGTTTCAGGTTTGGCCAGACTTGGAGTGAAACCAAGACTCTGCAGATCCTCCTGGAGAGCTTTTGCATTCACTCTTCCGCTCATGCTTCCTTCTACTTCTCCTAGGAAGGTTCTCTCTGTTTACCCTCCATCTCTTACGTGGAGCCCGTTTTCCTTTGGAGCTGACTCTTTCTTCGCCATGCCTCCGCTCTGATTCACCTCTTTTTCGTCAAGGTGTGGCTCTCGCTCATCTTGACTTTCCAATTCACAATTGTATGATCTAAACTGATGGTTCTGTTCTTTTCCTTTTGGCAAGAGAGGCTCTGGCGTCCTTGCCGACTGCTGACTTCATGGCGTTTGTGCCACCCTTTTTGACAGGCTCAGTTTGTTCAAATTTTTCCGCTGCAGCTCGCGCCATTCTACACGCTCTCCGCTAGTCTTGACAGCACCAACAAGTCTGCTATTTCCCTTCTCCTTCTCTCCGACTCTCGCTCTATCTTTTCGGTCTTTTTTTTACCTCCAACTCTCTGGGACAACTGGAAGGAACTGCCTTCTTTCTCCTTTACTATCCGGCTACAATGGATCCTCGGACGCTCATTTGTTCCCATGAACGACATGACTGATGAGTTTGCCAGACGGAGTAGCTACTCTTGGCTTCTGCAGTTCATTGCATTCTCTCTCTTCTTTTACATTCCGTATCCACTCTTTCTGTTTCTCGGCCTGGAGTTGCACTATTTCATTGAAATTCTTCGACACACAGATCCCCTCGGTTTCCGCTGAGGAGCTTGAGCTTCCTCCGCACGCTCGCTCCGTCCTTTCTTGTTTTCGTTGCAACGGACACAGTCTTCTGTTAAAACTCTTATCTCTCTAGAATTGACGGAACCGATAATCCTTCGTGCAGCGCTTGTGATCATCCGACGCCTCTTATCTAATTCCACACTGTCCAGCTACGGACTCTTTGTTTCAATATTTGAAGTTTAACTTTATTGCAACATACAAAAAAGGCGTTAAAACCACTGAAGATTCACTTCAAGTGCAGTTTTTTCATTATCACTAAGACATGGATATGGTGTCTGTTTTATCGTGTAAAGTTAGCAAAAGCATATCTAAACTTTCGAGAGTGTGTATCACATGCGGTGGTTGTTGGCAGTGGTTCCACGGATTGAGCGGCCGACTTATGGTGTGAAGTCTGCGCCCACAGCGTTACGATGCACGCGGTCAATCTGAGTAGGACTATCATTTGAATTAAGGCTTGTGCTTCGTGATCAAAGCACAGCTCACGTCAATTGCGATAACAACTGCGGTTGGCCACTTGAAGGTTGTAAAATCACTTCTCCATCTATTGAAGGCGATGCGTGTGGTTTTCCTCATTTTTATACATTGCGTTTTCAAATAATGTTCTTTGCCAGTGAAACCAAAAAACACTCTTACAATTGTCACAACCTGAAAGCGCTAGGATTAAGTTTATAGCGAAGCCAAGTTCCTGTAGTTCGTAAGATGTTGTCATTGAGCACCCACCAATGACCGACTGCCTTGTTATGTGGTGAAGCTACCAGTCAGTAATTTGCATTGATGATAATTGGAAATGGTCGGTCGCTTTTCATTAGACTAGCTTCGTTAGATTTGCTATGTGAACTTTATATTACCTTTTCTTGCGCCTTTTCCCAAGAGATGGGGTAACCAACCATCTTTTCCCACTAGCAGATCTCTCTTTAAAGTTGATTAAAATTACTTCACAATCAACTAATGGACTTAGGTGCTGTTTGAGGAAGTACTTGTAAATATTGCATTGTTTATTGTTGCAGATCTATGGCCAGCCCAAAGCCTGTAGATCTGGGGCTCGGTCTCCAGATAAGATCTTCCCGGGGGTCGAGGCCAGCGAGTCAGACGAGCTCGCGATCAAGTGTCGCGTCAAATCGATCTCGAGCATCAAAAAAATGAAATTTTACCGCCTTGAAGCCGTGAAGCAGCTTTTATAGTTGAATATTTTTCCTTGGGTTTGATGCCCTTCTTTGATATAAGTTAACGCTCCTACCAATTTGCATTCAGAGTAGGATCTTTATTTTTAAGAAAGGGCTAAATTTGTAGTGCTTAAATTACATATCGTGCTTTTGATTTACTGATATTTATGTATGATATTATAAACGTGATTTAAACTGCGAGTTTACGTTTTGTACTTTGCTGCGATTATTCAGTACAAGATTCCAAGCATTACCATTGGCTACTGGCTACTTTTTGAGATTGCTTTAAAAAAACATTCGCACTTATAAAAAATTTTTGTGTTTTTATAGAGTATTGATGAAATAAAATGCAAGTGGTGTAATGTGTTGAGCAAGCCTACTTGTTAGTCACTCTTTTTCAAGCACCTATGGATGTTTCTGAAACACTGCGTCCAATCATTTTTTATTCATGTTTTTGTTGAGCTTATTTTACCTGCAAAATAGCCTCCAAACGATCGTCCCTTAGCAGAGCCGTTAAGAGGTGTATCGGAAGTATCATCAAAGCTTGAAGAGTGTTCACAGATTTGTTTGCATTAGGATTTAGAACCACTTGTTTAAGGCTATAGCCACCCCTAATATTTTTCTGGCTACATCTTTCAAAGATAGCAGCCCACAGCAAAAGGAATTTTGGCCAGAGGTCTTATTCGGTCGGAATTGAAACATTGCAGTGACGTATGAATTAGCGTAATCATTTTTTAATCTCAAAATAGAAATGCCATCAGATCAAATGCTTTGCGAAGCAGTTATTAATGTTTTTGAGATTATACGCCATATTTATAATCGAGCATGCCCAGCAAGGTCATATCAAACAATACGATGCACTAATGGTAAAAAATGCGTTTGGAGAACAAGTGCATACGAAAATGTGTAGCTGACAATCCAAAGCCAATAGACTGCTTCGTAGCCACTCAGTTTCAAGCTTAATCCAAATTGAATGGAGAAAGTTATTGTGCAAGGAGGCAGATTACGCAAAGGTTACGCTGAATTATGTGTTTCAACATCAAAACAGCTGCTCTCAATATTTTGATAGATTGCTGATTGTAAATTGAGTACATATTTTTTGATTATAAGCTTTTCCCTAAGATGAGATAAAAAATCAATTACTTTTTCAGGGCGACGCATAGCATTAGCAGCATAAAAGCAGAGATGGATACTTTGTTTTGATTAAACAGAATAGTCCTAGTGGCGCCACCTAACCAGCAAAAACTACCAAAATACTGAAATAATATAAGCATTAAACCATATTTAGAAAAATTGGGTTATTTTACGTATGAAATGAGAACCCGAACTGTACCTAACAATTGTTGTGGTTTTGAAATCAAGTTGTTTTATAAAAAAAAATTGCAAACTGACACAAGAACTTTAACTTATCTAGACATGAGGGGGCCTATTGTGCCATGCTCTCCTTCCGAAGATCTGCCACCACAAGCTGGTCACGTCCCAAAAAGACTAAATCTTATGAAGAAGGATGTAAGAGCTTCTACCGACACCAAATTAATTTCCGATTAAAAAAAGATTATTATTCTGCGCTACATAATGTATCGGACGTTTTTCTTTTTTTTAGTAATCCTCGGATTGCCTGCGTACAACAAAATCAATAAATGTGAAGCACCGTTTTTTGTCTCGATTTCATTCTAAACTAAAAAATTATGTTTTCTAAATTTGTTCCTGGGATTGCCTCCAAGACTTGAGGAACTGTTTTAAGTGAAATGCGCTTTAAAAATAGATATTTTAAAGCTACTGCTTCGCATTACTTCTGGTAAATTTATTTCTTGCTAGAATTTGCTAATGTATAGAAATTATCGAAAGGCTTTGCTGAGAGTCCCCAGACCAGAGAGTTCTCAAATCTAGCTATCATAAGGTTTCAATACAAAGAAGCCATTAATTAGCTCACTTAGCCAAGTCAACAATGGTTTTGATGAAAAAATAATGAGGGTTTATTGAAGATCAGTTGAGTGAAATGTTTTGGCGATCGCGAAATGACTTCATAACATTCTGATTCGCGGTTATCGTATGTGATGCTGGGATCGGCACCCAGGTAATTTGAATTAAAAAAAAAACAGGTATTGAGTGTGGTAGTTAGAAAAAAAATAGCTGGATAAACCTTGATTTGATTTTTGTGGTCCCTCACTTCTATAGTTGATCATTAATAAAGTTCTCACCTCTACAGTCTATACACGTTTCAAAAGTTTATCATCGTCTCTCTCTCTGGCTTCGCATCCATGTTCAAATCATCAATTACCACACAAAGTGAAATCACATCTTCTTAATGCTTTACCCGAATTTTTTCTCGAAACATGGTGCAATGCCATGAAGTCAGGTGGTAGTTTTTAAAAAATAGAGAAGAATACATAAATATCTCTGTTTTTTTTTGCATGTCATTAAACTACTCTAGCGTTGAAATTTTATTAATTTCTTACAATTTTCGAAAATATTACGTTCATCAAATATTTATGCGGTGGACGCACAGTTCTTCAGGTGGCAAAATTATTTGTTTCACCTTAAGCATATTTCAAAAATGCCACTGACAGCGACGTATGCCACCGATCTACTTCACAGAAGCTTTACAAGTTATGTACTGCGCTTAGTAGTTTAGTGGATTTTAAACCGGCAGAGGTATTGTGTTGCAACAGCGAAGAAAACCTGAGAAAATTTATTTTGAGAAAACATTGGGGTGTGCGGAATTGAGATCTATCCGTGAATGATATATCAGTCTTGATGAAGATTATCAATATTTTAGGACATGCAAGTCTAATAGTCGTTTATAACGTTAATGAAAGCGCTGTTTTATAGAAATAATGATTGAATGGTCATGGGTCCCGTTCTTACGCTGACCACATGCCGACCTCAAGAAAGACACTTTGCATGATTTCCTTTGTTTGATAGATTTATGAAAGCAGTAAATTTATTGAAAAGATTACTCAAACTTCAATTATAATGTCATAATTTTCATTGATGTAAAAGTAGAAGGGCCTAAAGCTATCCCTAAGATAGTTCCACATCGAGCAAAATACACACTTTCGAAAGGAAAAAAAAGGTTTCCACCTACCTTTGGAGCTAAAAATAGGAAAGTGGATGCAGAAAAAACTTGACCTACAAAAGAAAAGGCGTTCAATTTTATCTTCATATAAAAATGCCTTGAGCCTCTCTCCCCCTCATACAAAACAAAAGGTTTTGCGCCTATCGCAACCCGCAAACTCCAGTAAACAACTGAGGAATATCTGTGCTTTGCTCCACTGTCGCCGTCGTGTGAGTTTAGAGAATAAAAACGTAAAATACAGTAATGTTAGTCTTGATGTAAACTAGCCAATATTTCTTTATTAACATGTGGCAGCTTTGTATCTGGTGTCGTGGAAAAGCATGCTACCAGATTTCCCTGTAAGCTTCCTTCAAACAAAAACCAATCAAGAGAGGGAATAAAAAAAGCTTTTATATTATCTCTGTGCGTTACTTAAAAATCATAAGTTTTGGGCAGGTCTATTTATTAACTTAAAACTCCTTTCAATAGCTAACTGATCCCACGGTTCCAATTTAGTAGGCCACACCATCGCATAAGAACGAGAAAACCTGTGTTCAATGAGCTTAACCTTTTGCTAGCGTAACGGTACGTTCTAATACCATCTCTATGTTACAGAATTTTGTGCATGTTATTTACCGCTAAGCACTGCAGGTTGTTGACCAACAGTATGGCTGCAGCAAGAAAAATGGTTCAGAAAAACAAAACTGCCAGGCAAGACTTTGAAAATTATTGAAATATTTTATTTCTTGGCATAAAAAAGATCTACTTACAAGAATCCAAAATGGATATGTGTGGGATAGAAGACTTAATGGCCAACAACTTGTTAGTTGAAGCAAAGAAGAACAGTGCAGACTGCGAGAAATGGAGGAAACACTTTAAGCTTCCAAGTAGGTTTCTTTTCTTAGAAATTCAACTCAGCATCACAAATGCAGCAACATATTTCTGTTACACTCAGCTAAGCGACGAGATCTAAGGTCAAAATATCTTAGTCTTTTCCCACAGTGCATGATATCTTAATTGTTTTCCAACACAATTCATCAACTCTATTTTCTGACTGCGTTTCCAATGCTATGTAGAAATAAATCCATTTTTGCTTGCATATCAATGTTTTTTATTATATTTCTATTCTTCTATCATCGCAAAAACTTTGTAGTTACGCAAAGAATAACTTAGTCTTTAGATCCGTTTCAGAGTTGTCAGGATTACCGGCTGCTGCTCAGCACATTACCGGCACATTAAGCTGTTAAATTCACAATAATGCTTTTATCAAGAGCACAACCACGCTAGATCCACGCAGGCATTGAACTCACAATCTTACGATTAGGAATGCTGCTTTCAATGGCAGCGTGATCTTTGGCCTGACTTTACGGGTATGAGTAGAAGCGAGTGCAAAAAGATCAAATATGTCGTTGATATTCACATAGAATACAGAAAGAGGTCGGAATTTTCATTTGATAGGAACCCAAACTGCACAAATTACTATGACAGCTTAAGTCGCATTTAGCGGGAACTAGTGCTTCACGAGGTTCAACAAGTTGAGGTCCGGCCCCAGTCTCCACCCTTAGATGTGCCCAGGGAAACAACCTTCTATTACGTTCGCTTCGGCGGGTGAGCACCAAGTTAAGTCAAAGAGGTGAGTAGCCACCACATACAAAAGAGCATTGAATTCCGTCTCAAATAAAGGCTGTTCAAGTGTAGTATTATGATAAACGGATTTATTTTCTACCCATTCAATGCAAATTGTACAATACGAAAACACATATCGAAAAATTACAGATGAAGAGGACAATCCCTAGAAGCAGTGGAGAATCAAATGGTTTTATAGTCGACCTGCTGCTTGAATTCAGCTTTAGTGCAGAATTGACCATAAGCAAACAAAGACATCGAAAACCATAGCAACCTTGACCAACTGACTAAAGGGGTGAATCACATGATAAAAAAAATGATCGAAACGGGTTGTTAGGGTTTAAGAAATTTAATTTTAGGGCGTCATGAACCATCATAGGTACACATTGTAAGCTTAATCTCGCCATAAAACCAAATGGGAAAAGGGTATAGGTCTGCTGTTGTTGCTATGTGATTGGAAAAAATATTCTTGACAATTTATAAGCAGTAAGCTTACTCATACCTTGCAAATGTAGCTGACACATCAACAAGACTCCTCCAGCGAGAAATTTGAATTTACAACCGCGTAGGAAGCTGCAGGTAACTGGCGTATTTAAAAACAATTATCTTGGAGGGGGTAGAGCTTGACTCAACTAGGAATCCATACATACGTGCGACCAACTGCCAGAAATTTTTCAATAGATTGAGTGTTATAAAACTGTTCTTTCATCTTTTTCTTACTTGAAAAATTTTTTTAAATCAAAGTTTCGATAGTGATTATTTTGTCTAATTTGCTCTAAAAGCAAAATTGAGGACTTTTCTCAGATCGATTTCACTTCAGTGTTTTCTTTTACGTTTTTTGCCCCAGCCAGTTTGTTTGGGAAAACCGTTCTTTATCCCCTCCCTCTTAAATACGCCACTGCACTTGGTCAAGTTATATTTTATACCCTATGATTATGGGAAAAACCTTATGTTGCTTATTTTACGACACCTAGTGTTTAAACCACTCGAAGGGCACAACAAACGGAAGAAAGAGCCTACAGCATTTGTACAGCGTACAAGGTGAAGAAAATAAATACTGGTACAAATCACAATTCCTATTTAGAAGAATGTTCCCAAATAACTTATTCTACGGCTTATCATTGCATAGTTAACCTTGCCCATACTACGCGTGAATGTATATGTAGATGCATCCTCACTTGATGACACACAAAAAAAATTAAAACAAGAATTGGCTGACATTACACCCGAAAATTATGCAAATGACCAAAAGAAGCTCGAGCAATTTCATTTTACGCAATTGTGTGAAAAACAACCAATTGGGAAAAGGATGTTCGGTGACTTCTGCAAAGGATGCGACAAAAGCTTCAAAGATGTTTATGCTTTTTCTCAAGCCATCCGTAATTTCGAGGCAGGTAGATTATTTAATCGACTAATGTATGGCATATTTTTGAGACTTTTAGAAAGAACAGCAAACAGACAAAACCTACTGCATTCTAACCATTTGTAAAAAGGAAAATAACAAAAATTATTTGTGGCGTTTTCTTTTTGATACCTTTTTATGAAGATTTTCCGAAATATCCTCAGCATTACGCCATGAGTGTAATAGCAATGTTTAAATTTTTTGCCAAAAATTGTTTGTAATTCAAGTAAGATTGACGAGGATAGGTCATTGGTCTAGCTCGAACAAGATCGGTCTGAAGCGAATCAACTACAGTACATCAACGCAGTGGTGTTACCGCCATGAAGCCATAGAATTAGCTTGCTGCCTAGGGTTTTGTAGGCCTATTCATACAACGCTAGAAACTTTTAACGTTGAGTCAAACAGGCAAATAACATTAAACTGAAAACGCGATTCACTTCCCTTTAAGGTGAAGTGCCTGACAAGAAAGCTGTGAATGTCAAATGTTCAAAGTCTTTGGTTTGATCCAACAGACCAATATGATGACACTGACACTGACACATGAACTGCAACCAACCGACTGCGAAGCGTGCCGGTAAAAATTTGTTTTTAAGTGGTCAAGTAGCCACTAATTGTATCCAAATGAAATTCAGTTCCACCCAACTAACTTTTTGAGAACTATTCGAGACCATTGAACCCGCTGAAACAATCCATTTATTTATAGATAGCAGCTGACGGAGAAAGATTAGACTGCGCAAAACTGGTAGTGAACAGTCATCTTGTGAAGAAAGCACCACATGAAGTTTTCTGTCTCACAGAAAACTTGAAAGAAGCTTGCAGTACTATTGTGCTGTCTGATCCTGCCCCTGGATTAGAAAAAGTGAAAGAAACTTTAAAATTATCCAAAGCTGTAAACATGGACTCTCCAGGTAAAGAATTTACATAGATAGAGCTTAATGGTTGGCTTCTACTTACCCAAGCGCAACAAGTAGCATCTGTAGGGATCGTGGGCCGTTAGGCTTACTTTAGAAAGCTTGTCTGTACACCACAAAAACGTTACATCATTTTGAGTCGGTGGTTTGTCCGACCACTTTATCACCCTGAGCTGGAAAAAGAGGGGGAACAATACTAAAGTAGAAAGACGCACTCTCACAACTGGTCTTAAACAACCAAAAAAGATCATAACATAGAATTGGTAGCGTTGTCTTGAAACTTCGAGGGAGGAATGGTATCATTGTAGAGGTGACAATCAAGCAATCGCTTCTAAAAAGATTAGCACCTTGATTTGGCATATATCATATTTTTTTTTGTTCATATTTTATCATATTTATCCTCCATTCACGAGAAAGCGAATTGTATCGCTATATTTTGGACGGTAAGTCCGCACTCGCTTGGGAGTTGCCATTTTTTTTTGAGGTGTCTGGACCACCTGTCTTCCACATAAAGGCGGAGGCGTCCCGTTAAGTGCCTTGCCCAAGGACACAACAAGCGAACTTGCCGGCTTGTTCTCTACAACCTCCCATAAATGCCGAGCGCCAAGCAGGGAAGCTGTGGATACCATTTTTTAAAGTCTTTTGGTATGACTCAACAAGGGGAATGAACTCCTAGTCCACCGACTGCGAAGCGGACGCTCTAACCACTACACCACCGCACTGGCAAAAGTCCAACCGGCAAAAGTCCAAAAGTCCAAAACCATTTTTTGAACTAAAGCGGGATAGGTGACACGTTTCGTGTTTACCCGGAGTATTATGGGCTCTAAACGCCGCTTAGTGTAAGCCTATGCTTATAATTTTTTGTTGTGTATTATGATGAAGTCGTGTTTTCCGGGCCTACTTCTCACAATACAAAATATGCAAGTCAAGCAATAAACAATTCCGCGCAAGCTATAATATTAATAGAATAGGCAAAGGAAATCAGATTTAGTAAACTAATTTAGGTTTTTTTTTACAATCTGCAGCTAATTGCATTTGGTACGTAGTGGCCCGACCACTTGATCATGATTTACAAAGATTCTTCAATTCGTTGATGGCTGCTTAACTGGACAATTCGGTGGTCCCTTCACAGCCTTTTTTCTAGAAACATTAAACCAATTGAATCCGTTTTTATATACAAATTATTGATTTTTGAGTTTGATGGCAAACTTTTTTCTTCTTTCTTCGGAGACTGCGATGTATGTGGTTTGCTAGGATCTCACAACTACAAAGTTAAAGATCACTGTAATGGACTTAAGAGCCTAGTTTTACTTAGACGCTTTTAAACCATAGGCTCAAGTGTTTTAGAGCGAGAGAAGGAGCTGAAGCCCCAAAAAATTTTCTTCATTTCAATTGAAAAAATTTTATTTAACACATTTGCAGGAAACCGGCCGAGATATCTTAAATCAGTCTATGAGGAGAAGGACTAAACCACCCCCAAATTTTTCGAAGCTCATGCTGACCGGCTGTTGACCACAGTAGGCAAAAGAATCGTTTTTGACTAGTCTATCCCCACCTTCCCACCAAAAAAATAAGTCTTTCAGTGTGTGTGATTATAATGGGCCAAACAATCGCTTTCCAATAGTTGATCTTTAAAAAGTCTTCAATTTGAGAAATTAAGAAAGAAAGGAAAACGTGATCTACATCGAATAGGTAAAACAATCGTTTTTAAATAATAGATCTCCATGAACAAGTTCTTCAAGTTGTTCTCCAAATCAAAATGCTCTCTTGAAACAATAGCCTAGAAATTTGCTCTCACCAAAATCTAAGACAATCCCCGCTTATTCAATCTTAAACTATTGACATCAAAAAGTTTTCCTTTGGTTTACATTTCGTTGTGTAACCACTAACTTACAACCATTACATAAAATAGGCCTATAACTAGACAGTTTGCTCAAAATATCGGTCTTTGTGTTGCAGGCGATGGTTCTAAGGTTTCGTTGAACGCTTTGGGAACATCCTACCAGCCTGATCTAATATTAGCACATTTGTCAGAAGACGAACAGAGGTAAACTGTTGTTTTGGAAATCATTGCGTAAGCGTTAAATTTAAAGTTGAAACCTGTGTTTAAAAAATTTTTTTAAATCTTATATTTTAAATTTGCATCAAGCGCAGCTGTTTGATACTTACGTACACTCATCTCAGTTTTGCAAAAAAAAGGGATCATTTATCGAACTGATGGATGATGATAAAGCAATCATCTATTTTGAATTTGACATGATATTTTTTGAATCTGCAGGTGTCACCTGTTTTTGAGGTCACCGATTATAACAAAGTAATCGTTCTTCAAAAGTTGACAAAGTTTTACATCAATCATCTCATAATACTTCAATATTGCAGAATTCAAATCATCAAGTTATTTTTTGATCGATGCAAATATGACATCACAAACTTTTTTGTTGACGAAGTTTTTCCAAAATACAAAGAAAGTAAAGAATATGAAACGTTCCTGCGCTGGAAATGTAAAGAAAAAGAACCAGTTGTTGAAGACGACTTCATATCAATGAGAATCCTAGGAAGAGGAGGTTTTGGAGAAGTTTACGCTTATCAGGTAATATGTGGCATCAATGTTTTCTTAGCATTCTTACAAGAAATTTTTAACCTGCAGACAGGAATACGGAGAAAAGTTGTTGTTTTACATAATAATTTTGTTTGAGCACCAGGCAGTAGCAAAGGAACACGGTTACCTAGTCACAGAGAATGTAATGGAACATAAAGATTCAATAATCAAAATCTATGCCTGAATAACTAGGTGACCTACCGATACTGACAGGTCTTCATCGAACAAGCGCCAATATACACAGATAGAAATCGATTTTCGATGTCTCGTCATATCTTTCTGCATGCTAAAAAACCTTTCGTAGACGCTATTGTGGTCTGCAAAGCCTTTGTTTGAACCCAAAGGATGAGCATGAGGGCAAATGACAGTTCCTTTCCTAACTTTACCTTTCCTCCCAGAAGCATGCCACAATGAATTTTAAGTTGTTATTCATAAAGCTACCGACAATAAAATTTAGGTGAAATGTACCGGCATGTTATATGCCTGTAAAAAGACATGCAAGAAGAAAATGAAGCAAAAACATGCCGAAAAACTTGTTTATACAGAAAAAATGACATTGGAAACCGTTAACAGGTAAAAACCACTAGCTCCCTATTCACTCAACAATACAACAAAATCGTATTTAAAATAGATTACAGTTGTTGAAGATTGAATCGACCAATATGGAAGAAAGTCCTTTAGAAATAATCAGTCAGCAAAGAGGCTAAATTCGCCAAAGGTTTTTTGCAATAGGGGAGGCATGTGCAACCGTTTTTGTAGGCGAGCAAATTTCTGACTTAATGAATATTTAGCGAATCCGTCAAAATTTGTGTCTACCAGAAGCGGTAGTGAAAACCTTTTTTTGAAAGATCAATAGTTTCGAGGCAGCATGGCAATACTTTCAAACCGATTATCATATTGCAATTGGGCCATACACGTAAAATTAAAAAAATTTGGTATAATTTAAATGTTGCTTTAAAAGTATTAATCTCCCAAAAAAGAATGTGTTCAGCCCCATATTTCCAATCCTTTCCGTGGGCCACAGGCTGTACACACCAACATTACGTGTTTAGAGCATTATAGGAATACCATGGAAGAAGTCGCCTATATTATCACTTCTTCAATATCACCCATGAATAAGCCTAAAATCTTATTCACCCATCAATTTTTACATCTCTTTACGCAAATGCCTATCTTTAAGGCTTCATAAGCGACTGACCGTGAAGCTGCATACTTCAATTCTTTCATATTACAGGTTATTACACAAAAATATTTTGAGACCAATGCTTCAAAATTTAATGTTGTTTAAACCTATTCAAGATTTGCTATTAATTAAACTGGTTGATCATTTTTTTATTTTAGTCCGTTTGTTGTTAATCTTGCATATGCCTACGAAAACAAAAATTTTCTCAATCTTGTCATGACATTGATGGGCTCTGGTGACTTAAAATTTCACATTTATGATACCAGTAAGTGCAGGACTTTTTTATGATTTTTAAATGCCTTTTGGTAATGTGACGATATAGCTAATTATCTTGAAATTTTATGCAAATATCTTTATCATTCTGTACAAAGAGCCAAAGTTTTTCAAAATTTTACCAAAAGCACAAGGCGTGGTGCAACACATAAGAAAGAAAAGTACTTCACTAAAACAACATGAACTCATATTACTGAAATATGTAAAGATGTTTTAATTACTTAAACAATCTTCACTCTAATTGAAATAAAAAAAGGGTATAATTGGTTTCAGAAATAAACCGAATCATCTGGACATGTTTTCAATGATATAGACACTGAGTATTTGGTTACGATTTACGATTGCTTTATATTTCAAGCTCCAAAACAGCTCCATCAAATTATGAATTGTATTCCATCAAACGCGTGCAGTGTTCAAATAGATCGGAGGCTGTTAGGACTTTTTAGACCACAGAAATTACTTACGGGCGTTTCTGATATTCATTCCTCTTATCAAAAGCATTTTGTTTCTTCACAGGCTCGGGCAACAAAAAAAGAGGCTTGTCTCCAGAAAGGGCCAAGTTTTACTCCGCCCAAATCACCCTTGGAATGGATCATCTACACAGTGTTGACATTTTGTATCGGTACGCGCTATATAAAATGTAGTCAACCTTACATCAAAGATATAGTAAACTTATTTGTCTTTAATAACAGGGATTTAAAACCAGAAAATTGTCTATTGGACGACCGAGGAAATGTGCGTATTGCTGATTTGGGTTTGGTGTGCATTCTTCCAGGAAACAAAAAAACTTGTGGTAAACAATTTTTGTTGAAAATGCTGCTGCTAGCTAAATAGCGCCATAGCTTACAAAGTGCAGAATGCAATACCAGAGGCGCTAGTTGGTCTCGACCAAATGCATGCGAGCTCATGTTTTAAACGCATAAAACCCGCCTATACCGCCTTAATTTTAAAAAAATTCATAAAATCGTTGCAGTTTTACCGAGATACAAATTAGCCAGCACAATGTGTAATAATTCAATGTCATAGACATGGCAACAATATAGTCGTGTGTTCAGAATATGCAACTAAAAATTTTGCTAATTTTAAATCTTATATAACTCGTTATAAACCGATAAACTTCGTATCAACTCTATGACAGTTATATTTGATGGTTGATTGCAGGCAGAGCAGGAACAATTGGATTCATGGCACCAGAAATGCTTCAAAATGAAGAGTACGCGTACAGTGTAGATTGGTTTGCTTTGGGATGCACTATCTACGAAATGGTGGAAGGACGAGGACCTTTTCTTGTTAAAGATAAAGTAAATTTTTTATATTCTGTGGTATATCTTTCTGGGTATCTTCCTTCGATCACGGAAAAACCTTTTTCGACCATGCTAGAATATCGTTCTTGCATTGAGGCCAGCTTCCTAGTAACAATACTGCCCGCACAGTGTGTTTCTACCACAAACAGTGCTATACGCGTAGAACCTATTGGGTGAATTGCCTTTCTCTTTCAAAACATCGCGAGATTTGACCGCTCAACGATTGTCGCCATAAACGGGTATCCATTCCATTAGACTGCGCGTCGCCGTCTATTTGGAAGTTGCAGGATAACAGAAGCATATCCTAATTGGTATCATCTACAAGACGAACGTAACCATCGATGTGCAGCACGATAGTATCTTTTGAAAATTGCCAAACCCCAAAACCTTCTGGCAATTATTTGCGTCCGAAGCATTTCGAAGTGGGGTTATCGATCTATGGTTTGCCAAGGGGTTTTCATCAATCAAATTTAATAATAATGCATGTTTGACGACTGCTATTGGGTAACAATAAATGGGTCTTCGCTCTGCAGTCTTGTGGTATAAACTAACGACAGCGGAACAAAATAACATTTAACAAACAATGAGTTAATATAAAACGCTGAAACAAGTATAGACAATTTAGGTGTAGCTTGTGAAATAATTTCAACAGAAAAAAAACCTGTAGAGACACATTTAATAACTTGTTGTTTTAGGGTTAGCTGAGAATCAAGTAAAAAATCCTAAATTTTTTCAGAAATAAAAAAAAGGAATAAAAAAATTTTCGAGTAGGCATCTATTGATATTGGCATCATAGTTTTTTGAGCAGAATACTATAATTTGACTTTGAAAAGAGTTAAGTTTGACAAAAAATGTAGACATCTATGCATTAACACAATTAAAAATACATTAGTTTGGTTCCTGCAGTGCGGTAGTGGAATTCAGAACTAAATGATGTAAGTTGATGATCTTCAACAAAACTTTTTATTTCAAATCCTTCATTATTTACGTGCTTATACGATGAAGTGAATTTAAAAATTTTTTTAGATTTTTCATTTAGACTTTTGAAGCAACCTTCATAGTACAAAAATGAATAACAGATCGGACATTTTGATGCTCAAATGCAAATACAGGCTTTTACTTTTCCAGCGTAAAATTAGCACGGAAGGTACAGTAAGCAAGACTATCAACAACAAGCATTCTTATAAGAGAAAGCATCCTGAACCTTTGATCGATCTCATCGACCACTTGTTGGAAAAGAAAGTACACAATAGATTGGCCGCTGATGAACGGTAAGCATTGATCGAAAAGCTATCTTGTCCTTCGCTTCATGCAAGGTCATAATAGCATTAAATCATTCATTCATTTAAGCGATGACAGTGTTCAATTAGTCATCGGGTGGGTTGAAGAACAATACGAAAAGGCATTGGACAATGACTTCCTTTTTTGATAAATTCTGACCAGCAATAAATTTATCAGAAGTAAGTTGAACAAAATGCTGAATATTTGAATTTTACCCACTATGACCCTAATTCCTATGCCAGTGGTTTTTAACCTTTTTATACATGCCAAACCTCTGAGCTATTCTACAAACTTTCAACAAACCCAGAAATGCCAGAACAGATGGTGCTGTTAAGAGCCTTTTAAAATCGATCTTTTAGTCTGTGTGAAGTAGAAGCTTTTTTTGGAGATCAACATTTTTTATTTGTGTGGATGTGATTTGCTCTTTAGTTTACGACCTTTTTGTGAAGATTTGCCCACATTATAAACGTGTGATTTACATTTAGTTAACTTTTTGAAGATTAGCATTTGGAAAGCAATTGTTCTATCCTATTTCGTGCCGCAGACCTCATCGAAACCCGGAGGTTAAATCACACCCGGGTAAAAGCCAATGCTCTGGGCCTTTGTCGCGCGAGTCTGAAGAATATGAGCGCAATACGAAGAGTCGGATGGTAACAACCTTGATTGAACTTTAACCTGCTGCCGTATAAAAGTGATTCCCATTTGCATAAACTCTAAAGCCGCTTACTCAAGTGAGGCTAATTGTTTTTGTCTTGATGAAAAATGTGCTCGTTGCTCAGTTTTCATTTTCCTCAAAGCATGAAAAGTACTTGAATTTTGAAAGAAGCTTTTGGAAATAAAGCTGATTGATTTCATATGTAACTGGACAGAAGTGATCTCACGAAATGAATGAAATAGAGGCTTGGTAGAAAAACTTAATACCTTGCACAATATGGGAGTCTGTCAGTGGTTTATATTAAGTGTAATTGAGGATGCTAAAGCAAACCAGAAGTGCTGGTGACTTGTGTTTTATATGAGCGAACTTTTTTCATTAAAAGCATTTGTATAGCTCAGCAGAAGTTATCAAACGTCATCCTTACTTTGCTGACATCAATTGGGATCGATTAGAAGCTGGGCTGATACCTGCTCCGTTTGTACCCAATCCCAACCAAGTGTATGCCAAAGATGCATCAGAAATAAGGTGATTAACGTTAAAATTCTTTTCCTTCCATTATTTTCATTATGTTGTAGCTAGTAAATCATAACTTTAACACGTGACATTTTCAAATTTATTAAGATAGTTGAACTACCTCTTAGTAAGGATGTGAGCTTAACTATCCAAATAAAACAAAAGGGATTATACTCTCCAAGTGCAGAAAAATTTGGTGGACAGAAATTGAGGAAAATTTTGTCAATAAAAATTTGCATAATAAACCGTTGATAGGTTCCCGTACAATTCGGTCTTTTTCCTCAATTTGACTACATTCATAATTATTTCATTGCAAAGCGAGATTCCATAAGGCTTTAAATTGGGGCAACGGTACATGGCCTGGATCATAGCATACAAGTAAATTGAAAATTCAAGAAAGTGTTGGAATCACTTCTTCGATTTTTTGCATTGAGCGTGTATTGATTGTTGCGTCGACAATGCGGTCAAGTGGGTTAACTTGGAGCGCCGTTTACGATGGCAATGATCCTATGCTCAAGCCTCACGATGATTAGGTTGTCGTGCACTAGGAAAAGCGTTCTGCGGAAATTTATCCCTCTAGTGGAAAAATCCGCTGTGGCAGCAGTACGGGTGACATCAAAGATAGTCTATGCATAACCGAAAAAATAGTTTCTCGAGACCAGATGATAAAAATATGACAAAAAATTTAAAAAGAACCAATTGAAGCATTGCCAGCTTTCATTTTATTTCAAATTATATCAATTTGAATTGACGTATCGCTATGATCTGATGCCCACTCGTGATTCTATAATAAATAAATCATTACCGATGCATTTGTCGCCTAGCAAACTGCCAAAAAATTACAAACTGATTAGGTGATTTGTTATTACAGACTGGGAAGTGAAGCAAAAGGAGTGGTGATCACGGAGGAGGACAAGAAATTTTACCAAAAATTTGCAACGGGCAGGTTAAAAATCAATTATTTGGTGTAACATATGCCAATTTCTAACGACAACTGTGCCTTTTACAATGGTTTTCTAGGATTTACTTAAGAGGCAAGCGATTTAGAGAAGTATGGGGTAAGCTTTTTAAACCCATGCAGTTGGGTTTAGATCAAAAAAGATAGTCTGACAAAGATGACCAGTTGACTATCGCTTGAAAGAAAAAACCTTTTTTTTATCCTAAAACAGCGTATTATATCAACAATTTTACGCAAGTTTTCTCCAGCTTGATTATAATGGACACCCCCTGGGCCGCCAGTCGGATAATGCTATATAGGAAGTCCAAGGCGGGTTTGAACCCAAAATGTTCTCTCAAACGTTTACAGTGATCTAGCAAAACAAAAAAATCAACTTGAAACATCATTGCAACATGTTTATCTAAAGTAGTGTTTATACAATAAAGTGAAATTTGCTTTTTCGTTTTTTGTACAAAAGCATTTATATAAATGTTAATAAGATTTCTATTTCAATAGAGTACCTATAACATGGCAGCAAGAAGTAATTGAAACAGGATTATTTGACGAAATCATGGCTGGAAAATATGACCGGGCTGAAAGACCAAACGAGAACAAAAAATCAAAATTTTGTTCTCTGCTATAAAGGTTATATTGTGGAACACTTTGCCGTGATTGAGATATGATGAAACTTTGGACAGAAGTTACTGCCTAGATTTCTGACCAGTAACTCAAGGCTGCACGAAGACAATGCTTTTTGGAGATGAGAAACAACCAAAAACAGTAACAGGTCTTCAGATATGCGCAAGGAACAATTATCTTAGCTTTGGCTAAAAAGTAAAGCCAGAAGTTGAAATTTCGAGCGCGAATGGAATGTCTTTCCTAAATACCACAACGTTGTAAGGTATTAGTTTACCAAAGTACCCCAGTCACTTGAAATATAAGTAAAACATAAAAGTCTCTGTGGTTCTGAGTGTTCAAAAAATTTCTTCATAAAATTGCATTTTAATATGTGATTGCAATAATGATATGCACTGCGCATGTGCAAACATTGCTTGATAATACGGCAAGATAACTTTCTACAAAGATTTACAAATGGGGCAACTAATATTTTGACCAAAAAGCTTGAAATTTTAATAACATGTTTTACCAAAATTAACCTTTGACCAATAACTTCCGGATGCTATTAAAATGCGAAATTTTCGCGGAATTCCACGGATTAGTTTTAACCCTAACTGGACGCCTAACTCTAAAACTAAACCTAATTCTAATCAATCCAAACTCCAAACTTTAATCAGCACTGAAGATTCTCATGTGTCAGTTGAATTAATTCTACTAACACTTTCACAGATTTCAACGTTTTGGTTTTTTCCATTGCATCCCAAGAGTTATACACACTGCCAAACACCTTTTAAATTCTGCCAAACTACCTATAAATTCTGCCAACTTCTTAATATTAGGCTACAATTAAATTCTAATGTTACAAATTATTGTGTCACAATTTACAACAAATAAAGGATGGAACGCCTGAAAAACAATCATGTGGGTCAGGGTTGGGCAAACTTATTAGCATGAGGGACGCATTGACCATTCAAAGATTGGCCGAGGGCCAGGGCCTAAAATCTTGCAATAGCTGTTTACAATGCAATAACTTAAAATGTCGCAAAAGCTTCTTGCAAAGTCGCATTGCATTATGTATATATGGAAGTTTCTTTAAGTGTTGGTGGGCCGCACAAAATGCTCTGGTGGGCTGTAGTTTGCCCACCCCTGATGTAGGTGAAACGAATAATCGCTTAAGGACAAAATCTAGCCCAGCAAACCTATCTAAACTATTCGTAACATTCAGGTAATCATGCAGTGTACCACTCAAAGAGTTTATAGTAGATTGCCTCTATAACTCAATAAATCGATTCAGGTAATCAATAGCTGTTGCATCTTCAATATATACATGTATATTGAAAAACCGAAAAAACTGCTCTGACAAAATTTTGACCTAGACATAAATTTTCACTTAATAACTTTGAAACATGTCACTGTGAAATTTAGTTTGAGTGTGTTTTGTTAATTTCTGGCAAGACACAATAAGTTTGACTTTAGTAAATTTTAATTGCTGTACTTATAACCCGCTTCATGCACAATTGTTTTGTCGCTTGTACATTGCACTTTTATTCTCCACGTTGGCAGGATAGCAACGATTTGTTCAGAACCGCTTGGGAGTTTCTTCATTTCAAAATTGCAATTCAATTGCTTGGTACTACTTTCGACAAATTTACTGATTATTGGAATCCATCATAGGAAATCATTTCAAAAATCCTTTTCCAAGAGCTCAACTTGGTCAAGTTTAAACCCCGATCATTCGATCGTTAGGCAACGCTGCACTTTTTCCTATTCGACAATGTCGCTGGCTACGCTAGGAAAATTGCGTGTAGAAAGCAAGTCATTTTACATGTTGTACTTTGTAAGTTGCTTATGTTACAGAAGGTTTAAATCCAGCTAGTCGGGTTTTAACTTCGCAATGCTTCATGTTGCGCACAAGTGACGATCCATACGCATAACTGTCAGTGGTGGAGAAGCTCTTTTTTTAAAGTACAGTAGAACCTCTACTAACGAAAGACTCCAGATACGAAATTTCCAACTTACGAAACGTCTTTTTGTAGAAATTATGTTTCGAATAACGAAAGAATGTTCTAGTTACGAAACGCCGAAAATTGTTCTTTCTTCTTTCCATGTGTACTTTTTCTATTTAGTATACAGTAATCTAATTCTAACATGCATTTGTTACAGGTTTTAACCATTATTTATATTGTATACAAGTATTTTGTCCGTGTTTTGGGGGGCTTGGAACGGATCAGGGTATTTATAGGGTGAATGCGTTTCTACTTACGAAATTTTCGGCTTACGAAACGGCTTCCGGAACGAATTAATTTCGTAAGTAGAGGTTCTACTGTAACTGAGTTACACCTAGCGAACGAAAAAAGTAACTTAGCTATAGATTCAGTCATAAACTTTAAAAAGCAACCATTTAGGCTACAGTTACTTTGAATGACCAAAATTTTTGATGCAAAATGCAATAGTGATTTATTCTTGATTCAAGGCAAAACAGACAAATCGCCAATTGAAAACGCGGTTTGATTTGCATAAAAAGAGCAAATTTTGAATGCCCGGTGCAATAACGTCTCCCACCAACATTCAGAAGCTATCTGTACTCTTTCCAAAAGGAAGTGGCCGCCAGCGAATGGAAAATAGCCTAACTTCCAGTGGTTACCTCTCTACGATTGCCTTTGATCTTGTTGAGGGTATTTTTGAAAAAGCGCGTCAACCTTTCCAAACTCTACAGTTTTTGCTAGAGTTGTATGGTTCATCTAAATTACAAAAATGCATGGCTTTGAAAATCGGTCCCAGAGAATAAGCCTCAAAAATAACTGCGAATGGGATTGGAACCCATGCAGTAACGTACAATTGTTTCAAGTTCGCGGCGGCTCTTCATCGTAGCACAGACGTAAAACCACTCCACTATTGTAGCACAGGCGTAGAACCACTCCACTATTGTAGCACAAGGTTGAAATGTTGATGCAAGCACGTTGGGAGATCGCACAAGAAAACTGTTAAATCAATGCTTTCGTTCCGCCTTCGCGTTATTCTCACATTTGCTTGCCAACACAACCGGGACTGAGGTATCATATCCATTTCCGACTAGATGATTGAGACCAACTTTAATTCAACTGTAGCAGTGGGGGCAGCAAATATGCCACACCTCATGTTGTTTTTAGTACAATTAGTCTAAAACGACTGAAGATTTCGCTTTCATACTTCCTTACTTGGCATATAATTTATTTCTACATAATCACTGACAATTTCAAGTTAATCGGTGAAGGTCAAGGTTGAAGAGTTCAAAATCCCTAATTTTTCGAAGAAACCCAACAAAATAAAACTTTTTTGATCAAAAATGTAAAATATTTTTTTCATCATTAAATGAGAAATTAATGAAATACCGATTATCTGTTCTTTTTGCTGTGAAAACAGATAGACAACTAGTGACGAATTTCGATGCTCAATCAAAAAAGTAACGAAGTTACAGTTACCAAAAAAGCAACCAGCTACAATTTGCAATACTAACTAGTTATTCTCCACCACTGATAACTATACTGATTGAGGCTAACAATCAAATAATTAGTAAACGCCTTTAGCCCTATTTATGGTGACTCATGCTATTGGTAATAATATGCATATCGGTGGTCACCAGTATACAAACAGAGTTTCTGTATACATGTAATATAACACTTCAGCAAATGATATAAAGCCAAATCTCACGTTTAGTCTGTTCATACTCCCTCTATGTGCGTGGTGTGACAAAAAAGTTTTCCGCCGTCAATACAATACAAACAAAGATTGAAGGGCCGCAATCTCGTGATTCGAGCCAGCAAAATCCAAACCTGCGGTTTTAAAGGTCACGTTCGAAGTAGCATATACGAGGTGTCACAAAAAAGAAAGGAGACCGTTGTCATAAAAATTTTGATACAACATTTTTAGGTAAACTACAAATTGTCCCCTTCAAAGTACACCCCTTTGAGTTAATGCACTTCTGCACTCGATCCTGCCATCCACGGAAGCACTTGGCAAACTCCTCATCTTTGAGGCTCTTCAGCTTCTTTGTCATTGAGACCTTGATTTCTTTTGAAGATGAAAAATAAGTTCCTTTTATCACACTCTTCAGCCTGGAAAAAAACCAAAAGTCGTACGGAGCTAGATCTGGGGAATACCGAGAATGGTCGAGAGCTGTGATTTGTTTTTTGACCAAGAGCTGCCTCTCACTGACCGCGTTGTGTGCGGGTGCATTGTCATGGTAGAGGAGCCATGACTTGTCCCTACAGTGCCCGTCTGCTGCGTCGAACTCGGTCATGGACGCAAATGAGAACCTGCTGGTACAAGTACTGATTTACTGTTTCACTCTCAGGCACAAATTCATGATGAACCAAACCCTTCTGGTCAAAAAATGCAATCAAAATGACTTTGATCTTCGATTTTGACATGCGCGCCTTCTTGTGTCTGGGTGATTATTGGGTCTTCCACCGCATGCTCTGTCTCTTCGTTTCAGGATCGTATTTGAAAACCCACGTTTCATCTCCTGTGATGAACTGGTAAAGGATGTCCGGATCGTCCCATATCTTCTCCAGCTTTACAAAACTTGACTCGGCGCCGCTTCTGGTCTTCCGATAAAATCTTGTGTACCAGTTTGGCACACACCTTTCGCATCCCCAGACCATGTAGCAAGATGGTGTGCACTGATTCCCTGTTTAACCCGAGTTCATCCGCTATCATTCGAACAGTCAATCTGCGATCAATTCGAATCAGCTGCTTCTCTCTGATGATGTTTTCATCTGTCGTTACTATGGAAGGACATCTTGACCTGGGGTCATCCTCCACTTCCTCCCGGCCACTATTGAAACGTTTGTGCCATTCAAAGACAGACTCGTGGCCTTGACATCATATCTTTGCCATAAACCTCTTTAAGAGTTTTGAAACACTCAGTTGAACTCTTCCTCAGTTTCACCAAAAACTTCAGGTTAATTCGCTGTCCCATTCTTATGTTACCAACAGTTGCCTCAAAACCAACAACACTGGCTGCCAATAAACGCGACACAAAGCAACAAAATTCTGACGAGTGTTACTAACACTACGTTACAAAAAAGCCTGAAACAAAAGAACGGAATGGCTTAACTTAAAATATTGCAACGCAATAGAGCTATGAAGTTGCCTTGCATGTTAAACAAATGGCTTGCGGAGTGGCATTGAGCCAAGAGTGTGATAGATACAGTCTCGCTTCTTTTTTGTCACACCTCGTACATCCAAAAAATGTGAACTAGTCAATAAGCATCCGGCCCATAAGTAAAATTAATTAAATTGTCCAACATGACAATGTAATGCATAACAGTGCTGTTAATCAAGCAAAGTGCGAGTATTGCTTGTGATTTGTATCATATTGCTAGAACGTTTTAGTTTAAGCGCAGTTATCCGATTTCACTCTGAATTTTATCGCAAAATAAAAAAAATGCTAGAAAAATAGAGTGTCGGCTAGTGTATTGGTGGTAGGTTAGAACGAGTGTAAGTAAAGATATTTTTGATCTTGAGCTCTCAAAAGTTGTTTGAGAAGCTAAATAAGTAACAATTCCTTCGATTCTCCACGTAAAAGTCAATCTGCTGTACATTTTTATTTAGACGTGGGCACTGTCAGTTACAAGCTTTTAGCATAGTTGGTTTGCGTGACTATTTGAAGGTAGCACCAAGCTGCTAAAATCAGCAAACGATACAAACGTATTCTGAACAAAATTAACACTTTATGTTAAATCTGAATGTTTTCGGATCATGTGCCATCCACAATGATCCGAAAACGTTCAATTCGGTATGAATATATACATGTTGAATATATGCCGTCGGCTGATTCGCGTAACTTTGCCGGATAAGAAGAAAAACCGTTCTCACAACCTACGTTGAGTGCAAGGGTGGGCCCTTTTTTGGAAGGCTTACCATTTTGCCATTGCACAGCAAATGTGTTCGTATGTTCAAAAGTATGCTATCTGCGGCTCACTGGTTTCATCGGTATTTTATAGAGCACATTTGATCTATTCTATGATTTAGTAATGGCTAGGCTGTTGGAAATATCAACTTACTATTTGCAGCCGACAAGCAACGAAAGCAAACTTCTACATGACTGCGATTTACACAGTTTCCTTGAGATGAATTTTAAAAATTGGTTGAAAGTCCCACACATCCCCTCCGGTACCGGCCAAAATAATGAAACTGCTTATTAAACACGATTGACGTACACGCAGTGAAAAAAATTTAAGGACATTTGGCGTTCCTCGGCAATTGGGTGTTCAAACCACCTCAACTTTTGTTCCACCCGCGACTTTTTCCAATTTTTTTGTGATGAGTTATTAGTAGGCCTACTTAGCGTAATTAAAACATAAACTCACAAAATCAAAAAAAGTTTACAATTAATATTTGGGTGAATGTCCTTGTTCTTGGTCACTTCTTGCACGCAACGTGGCTTGCTGTCAGCTAGTTGGCAGCAACAATTTGTAGAGATTTCTTTTAATCAAACTTTTTTAATTGTTGTTTGAAGTACACGAAGGCTTGAGCAACGCTTTTTGGAAACTTTTCATGAGATTCCATTAATTTTCTGTAGGATTCAAACCCGGACTGTTTTTGGCCCCTTCAACATTTGGATACTTAATTGCTCCAAGGATTTTTTTACCACCTTGCTCTGATGGCGTGAAGCATCATTATGCACAAAAATGAAGAAGTTGAGTACTCTCAAGGGGAACTCAAGCGTGCTCTTAACAAATTAACATGGCCCAAAAATGGTTATCATTTATGTTGATTTCCAGCCACAAAAAATATAGTCAAGCTCTCGCCATGAAGGACATTGCTCTCCAAAATCATTTAACTTGGGGCTATTTCACAGTTGGGATAGCGTGCTTTTCCTCGTATGTGCTCAATAGGTCTCCATACCCGATATTTTGAAACAAAAATCTAATTTGTAGAAGACTCATCCAAAAAAGTATCTTTTGGTGAAGCCCAGACATTTTTTCTTAATCGCCTGAGTCAAACGTAGTTTTCGGCTGGCTTGCACGTTTTGAGGCCAAATTTCAGAGACAAACTACGTTAAATCGTTTTGGTACTGACTAGCAATTTTCACCAACTTAGCCTGAAGTTTTTGGAGCGACGCATTGGAGAGGAAGTAACCACCTTACGAGCAAGGCGGTCTTCTCCGCTGGAAACCCTTGGTCGGCCAGACCTTTTTCTGTGCTTGAAAATTCCCTCATTTTGGTATATTCATGATTGTAACATACACAGCTGTTTGGCTAACCTTCACTTTTTTTCGCGATTTGACGTAGAGAAAACTTTAAATTGCTTGAAGTTATGATCTGATAACGTTTTTCCGCGCTGAGAGGTGGCTTTTTGCCCATTTTTCACCTATTAAATTAAACTAATTTTGGCTAAAACCCGTTCTTGCAAATAACTTATTGAGCAGGAAATGAAAACAAAGGGTCATGCAGAGATTCCACAGTAACATTGTTATGTGTTATGACACGGCAATACCAATTACCCAAAGATATATGACCATCTAAAGCTGCATTTTTAGATATTTCAAAATTGTCCTTCAACTTTCATTACAGGCAGCATTAGGCAATTTTTGGTCACTCACCAATCATCAATAATTGTGCTGTTGTATTTACCACACCCATTCCGAGCATGAGAGCATGGAGCCCAAGATGCAAGGTAACTCCACAGAGCCTGAATCAAAGGTCGTATGTAGAAACGAAATCGCCAAGAGCGAGCAGCGCAGAGTCCGTGGCAGAACAGCGCGGAATGAGATGAGAGGCGTCTTGGGTTTATAACCTCAAGCGCTGCACGAAGAATTCTCAATTCTATTAATTCTAGAGATAAGAATTTAACAGAAGGCTGTGTCTGCTACAGTGATGATGAGTGAGGACACAACAAGCGTGACAAGAAAGTACAAGTTTTTCAGTGAACACTGAAGGAACGTTTGTGTCAAGGAATTTTGTCGAGACAGTTCGCGTCCAGCCCGAGAAGAGAAGAGTGGATACGAGAGATAAGAGGAGAGAGACTACATAGGACAGCGGATAGCTGGAGCAGTGCAACCAGCCTGACCAACTCATCGACCGTGTCATTCTCCGGGAGAAATGAGTGACGGGTGGCTCATTGAATGTAGTCTGATAGTAGAAAAGGAGGAGAGAAAGGATAATTCCCGCGAGATATGCCAGGGAGGGTGAGACAGAAGAACGGAGGAGAGGAAAGCGTAGCGAGAACAGAGCAATAGTTTGAGGGAAGAAAGTGGCAAAACTGTTGGTGGTGCAGAGACCAGCGGAGAGCTTGTAGAAAGTCGCATACTTCAGCAGAAAGCTTTGAACAAACTGGGCATGCCAAACAGGAAAGGGTGGCCTTAGCACCACCAAGTGAGCAGTTGGCAATGACGCCAGAGCCGCCTTTGCCAAAATGAAAAGAAACAGAGCCATTTGTCCAAATCACAAGATCGTGAGATGGGTGAGAGTCAAGATGGCAAAAAAGAGGAAGGCCAGAGCGACAGCGTGGAGTAGAAAGGTTAAACTCTAAGCTGAAGGAAGAAGGGTTTCAAGGAGTGGGAGGGCAAGCAGAGAAAGCCTCCCTGGGAGAAGAAGGCAAAAGCATGAGCAGATCAATGGACGCAACATCTTTCCAGGAAAACCTGGAAAGTATAGGTTTTTCTATCAGTATAGCCAAGCTTGAGATGGAAAACTGCCAGCTCATAAAATAACAGAGCAAAGTGAGTCAGGGCGGCTCGCAGGGAAGGTAAAGACGGCTCTGAAAGGAGAAGAAAGGCAGTCGTTGATGGCGCAACTGGCCGCTCGGTGAAGGCGCTCCAACTTGAAAACCATCCGTGTGAAGTATAAGTGAGAACGGGCCGGAAAACAAAATTGCACAGAAGAGGAAGGGACTCTTTGTAGGAGCCTCTTGAAAAACTCAGAGATACAGCATAAAGCCTTGAGGCGAGCAAAGAACTTGGCCTTAAGCGAAGATACATGTTTGGAAGAGTGCCTTCAAAGTTTGAAGTTGGCGTTGAACGCCACCGAAAGGAATGAAAGATATGGCCACATTTAGTGCCAAAGAGGTGAGCAGCGCAGCAGAGGAAAGAGAAGAGTATTTCTCTGCACAAAAACAGTGGGAATCAATGTAAATATCAAAGTCATTTTAACAAGCTTTCTAGAAATTGAAGAAAGGAAGACGCTCATTGGGCCGGGAAATAGGAGAAAGAAGAACGGTGAGAATTGGGAGGTGATCAGAGCCCAAATCTTGAAGCACTTCACCAGAGCAAGAAAAGGCAAGAGAGGAGGGAGCGAAGGAAATATTAGGAGAGAAGTGGCTGCTGGAGGAACGGTGAATTTGAGTCGGGTGTCGGAGTCATTGAAAGAAAAGTCGGAGGACATGAACCAATCGAATACTTTTTTCCAACGAGGGTCTCACTTATCTCTTAAGGCCCAAAGACGATAATGGCAGTGGAATTCCCCCTGAATAGAGATTTCTGAAAAAAGGAAGTGCAGAGAGAGAAAAAGAGTCAATTCCACTATTCGCCGAAGAAGAGCAAATAGGAGGAGCATAGATGTTTGAGAGGGGAGTAGTTTTTTAAGCGAGATGTTGACCTCCACATAGAGTATGGGTCAAGCGAAGAGATAGAGGCGGTTGAAAATTCAGAAAAGCCCTGTCTAACAAAAATAACTACACCGTCGCTAGCGTACAAGCTACCAAGTGAAAAAGAGCCATACAGGGAGTGAGCGCAATCCGATCGCAGAGCAGAGTATCCAGGGATTCGGAAAGATTAAGAATTAAGTTTGGATTTCTGGATATAGGTAAGACCGACAAAAAAGAGCAAAACAAGGTAAAGAAGTTCAGCATTGTGGTTACGAAGTTTTTCTGGGTTGGGTTGGAGAATCCTGAGCGAGTCCAGAGAAGAAGAAAAATCGTAGGGCGTAGAAGAAGAGTTGGAAGTGTAGTAGAATCGGGGAGACACTGAAGGAGGGGTTAGTCACAGGAAAGGAGGGTAGGAGTTTGGAAGCGAAGAGCTGCATTGGCGAAAGGGTGGATGAGTGGGTTGTTATGTACAGTGGAGGTATACGTGCTGGAGGGCCCCGAAGAAAACGACACAGTGTTGGTGAACCGGGAAATCCCAGAAGCCAAGATGCAGCAGGAAGAACAGCTCTAGAAGTAAGGGTTGCAGAGGGCGTTAAACTCCGAAGAGAGGAAGCTGTACGTTAAACATACCAATTTAAAGCAGGTACAGCATTGTACTGTCCTCCCCTTCAGATCACATTTCCAGCGCACGCAGAAAAAGATGAAACCGTGATTCGAATAAACACTGCCGCTCATCATAAGTAGAAGAATAAGATAGCGAGGAAGAAAGAGGCGGAACATAAGAGAAAAAAAACAGACGACCGATTTTAGAGAGAGTCCGTGCTGCCCTTCTGCGGTCTTTCAGAAGACAGCAATGCAAAAAAACTACTTAGTTCAGGAAAAGCCCGGGGTATCTGGGACCCTCAGGGAGGCCTACAGTCATTTCGATCTAGCCGGACGGGGTCGAGAACCGCACCACCACATTGAAGCGACTGTTGATTGTTTCAGAGGCTCTAAGCTCGTATACACTTGAATAAATCAATAACCTTATAAACATTATGAAGCAAGGTTAAGCCTGATCTACCCGATGCCATGCGCGACTTAACTCCTTCTGTTTATTTTGACTTAGTAGAAAGCTGCGCAGGATTTGTCTGAGCCAAATTAAAACAAACTAAGAGTAAAGACGCGCTTGGCATCAGGGTAGACCAAGCGTTAAAGCCAGAACCAGTCAATTATATAATTTCTAGTTTTATTATACAAATCTACAGTGGTTGTGGGTAATATCCTGGTACCGCGATACATTTTTGATTATTTTGGTCAGCACCAGCACAAACTAATAAACAGCGAGGGTTTTATTTTGCGAAACGATTTTGAGCAGAAAACACAAATATTACTTAAGTGATCTTTCTAAGCAGAATGTTGAAAAATTACTTGATGTTTTTTGGCAAAACTTTGGCCTCTTCGACCTTTTATGACGCCAATCTGACGTATGTTGACCCATTCTCCAACACTATTTTCTATACCACTACTACGTGACGTAGAAAATGCGCGAAGAAATTGAGATCCTTGGACAATTTATTTGATTTGCCCTCTCTTTAATGTGGCAGCCTTCTGATGCTTTGGCCAAACTCCTCCTTAAGAGCATCTTAATAAAACTTTTAAAGAGAGCAGAAGTTTGTTAAAGATAATTACCGCAACAAACATAAGGCTTCGATATTTTTAGTCTTATCTCGAGAACTTGATTTGGGCAAAAAATTTACAAAATTAATATTGAAAGGGAATTTACTTTAACAAAAAATTTAACAAATTTTGTGTTAAAAACAGCGCAGCTAATCGGTTTTGTTGAGAAATTTCACATTTCAGAAGATTCAATAAGTGAACCAAAATAACGCTTTTTGGCAAAATGTCAAGCCCCCCCACTCCTTGTACACCGCTCAAATAAGACAAAAAAATGATGATGCCATTCCTACACCAAAACTGATTAGTAAGTTACTAGCAACTGTTCACTTATTCTAGATTTAACTTAGATCTACAATGTCTAAACACTATGCAAACATTTACTTTGATTTTTAAACTGCAGAGACTCTCTGAAATACTGTGTCTCAAATTTTAGTGGCTAAACGTTTTTTAATGTCCAATACTCATTCAAGAATTTTGAATTTTTTATTTGAAATAAAAAATAGGCGACAAAAGTTGAAGTAAATGCTTAAAATAAAATAATTTAAAAATCAATCAATAACTCTTTGAAACAGTGTCTTTAGGGTAAAATTGACCGCCTTTGACTCTACAAGAAGTGTTGTTAAGACAAAGTAAATACTTATATTTTTGGCAAAAACTAAGACCGCGATTCCACGGAGAGTTTGACCAATTTCTTCAAGAGATTATAATATCAAGGGCTTTTGACTTAGGTTAGGGTTTAAAATTAGATGCTGAATCCTTCGGATTTTTTTGCGTTTCATCATCACTCTATTTTCCATGTCAAAGGTTAAGACAGTAGATTATAAGAGCCACTAGGCAGCTTGACTTAAGGATTTATATAAATTTTTCTGCCAGTTTTACAACACACTAAGGGTAAGAAATAATAAAATAACCGAGTAACTTTGCCGGACATAATAAATATTGGGCAAAAAAATTCAAGGATAAACAATCGCAACTTTACTGAAATAGTTGTTCGTTCAGAAAATATAGACAAATTCCAAACCGACCAAACAAATTGTTCAAATAAAGTGGTGATATACACATCTAGTTGATGGATTTGTTAAAAGTTTTCTACAACGTTTCCTTTCGACCGAACACTAAGGAATTAAGTGGTGCCTTTTTTGCTAGCTGTTTTTCTTGCCGTTTTTCTCGGAGCAGTTACTTTGACTAGAGCAAATGCTGGAGGAAGAAGCTGGCCAAAAAAAGGAGGGTGCGTTACCTCTTCTACAATGACGACATAATCCCCTGAAAATATTTGCAAAGTTTACAATAGTTGAATAAAATAGACACCCATCTTGACATTAGAAGCACTTTAAGTTAACATCACTTTTACTGATGCCGCCTGATGGTAATGACAAATTGTAATGGTGCACAATTATACTCTTTCGAGGCCAATATTTTTTATGCAAATGATAAGAACGAATCGCGCTCATCGAATACAACAAAAACAAATAAAGGTCACTTGCCACGGAGTAAAGCGCAAGGCCAAAATTCCGGTGGAATTCTAAAAACGATTTCGGTAAAATCTCTCGTTTCTAGCCTTTCGCACTGGTGACTATTATTGTTAACTACACTTAAATCCAAACTCATCAAGAAGGTCAACTCTTGTAACGGTGGTAAGAAAAATAAAGCTTGGAAGAATGCAAAATTAGTTTCAAGTCAGCTACTCACATATTCATATCACTAAGATCAGCTCAGCCTAAGCTTTAAACCCAAATCATAAGCTCTCTGCCCTGGAAAAGGTTTTGAATTTCACTATAAATGAGATGATATAATTGGACAAAAATTATGGATTGTGGTCCTGCTTATCAGACAGTAAAAATGGGCAATAGGCTGCTAGAATGACAGCCCAACAATACTTTCTAAGCGATGTTAAATGTGCGGCCCCGGCCGGAGGCGTACTAAAGCAAAAATTATTATCTACGAGCCCCAGTCACGGATGGCGATTTCAAATCAAGTGGACTCGAGGCCCAGGTCGATCCCTATTACTGAGTCACGCCGCTGACCTGTTTAATGTGTTGTTAATCCGGTTCTTCAGAGGTAAACCTGGTTCCCAATGCATATTCAATACTAGCATTTTTATAAATGTGAGTAAAACACGCTCTACCAACCTTCTCTTGCATATCGGCTATTCATCATCTCAATGTAATAGTCAACTGGCTCTTCTTCATTGGGAACTTCTATTTTTGGCTCGGGTGAGTGCAACACATGTTTGCTTTCACTTTGCTTTTTACTGCTACGACTAGATTTGTTTTTTTTCTTGCTGCTTCCTTTTCCTTCGCATCGAAAATTCAACAAAATTTCCAATTCAAAATGCTTTAGTGATATACCGTGCTTCTCTAAACCTAACCTTTATTAATACATACTGCAAACAGTTTCCTTGATTTACTTACTGTGTTAATTGTATAAGTGCAAAAAGCTAACTCAAATCATTTTCCACAGAGCTAACTTTTTCAAACGCGTTGTCCTTATCAAGTGCTGGCTGCATTTCAATCTTTTTTTGAAAATAAAAATTTAAAACATCCAGTAAATCTAACTTTGTTTTACGCTACCAAAAAATTCAACGGCACTAATTTTTTCGAAGGCAGTTCGCGAAATCGCTTTTTGAGACTCACGAATCAATGACAAAATATGTAAAAAAAATTACTGCGCTCGTTGTAGTTATTCTGCAATAAGTTAACAAATTACTGCACAGTTTTAAACTTTATCAGGAAAGCAAAATGTCTGCTCATTAAATAGCAATCCAATGCGTGTTCACGAGAGCTCTTCAAATATACACTTTTTTCAAAACTCGGGAGCTCACACCCTAGATTGGTTCCAATTCATGACAAAAGACCTCACGAAAAATTTGAGCGCTCTCGATTACGCATTGACCGTGTGAATCCACTATATAAGTTTTGGGGGGAAATACAAAGGGGGGCCAAAACACAAAATCGACCATAACTCCCAAACCAGTAGTCCTAAAAGACCGTATGACGACCTAAAATTTCCAGAATACCAATACTGTATGCGGTGCATGCAATTTACACTAAAGTATAAAAAAATGCATGTTGCTTGTTGCAATGAAAACAAAAAATCTGGACAAAAAAAGAGATTGTTCGAAATTTAACATGACTTTCAACAAATTTCAAAGACAAATTGTTAACAAAAAATAAATTTTTGAAATGTTTAGAACATTTTTTATAGCAAAGAAACAAATTAGCCGAAATAATAAATTCCACAAACGGATGTTGGACTGTTGGTATCCCATATAAAGTGATTTTCCCTGCGTTAAACCGTGCAGCTGGTGAATGTCACTCACAGTAAGTAAATACGAAGTGTTAGAATCATTTAAATATTGTTGGAAGTTTTATTTGTGTGAAGAAGAGCCAGCTAGGGTGGCCTTCTTAAAATTAGATCGATCACGTCTACTTTTCTCCACGCAATATAGTATCATTTTTCTTTGTTCCGAATTTTCTGTTAATATATTTTTGTAAATCTTCAAGAATGTTGAGACCTCTTTCTCCTCAGTCGTTCATCACATGCAGCGTTCAAACCAAGTCTTTAAATTTTCGAAAACTTTTAAAGTTGTTCCACTTTGTGCATGAATACCATAGAAACTGAGCGTCTTCAACTGCAAAGTTGAAACGTTGAAAAATTATAACTGAACTTTCACCACCAAGTTTTCAATTTTTATGTCTTCTGAAATCGATTGAAATACCGGCTTTTGTGGTGACATGTCTGTCTTTGAAAATTTTTGTTAAACGCAAAATAACTTAAAAGCCAGATTTTGTTTAGTGTGCTCCTGCAGTTGGTGAGAACACAGCGCAAATGGAATTAGCTCTTCGCTCAAATACCAAAGATGTCTTTTTAATGCAGAGAGAAGAGCATCAGATGTGTCTTTAAATACTGGGATTCGTTCATGAGCCAGCAGCAACATGTACAATTGTAAATCATTAGCAGCAGCTTGAACGTCTACAGGGGCTTTAAACCAGTGCTTTGCATAATAACAGCAACAAAACAACCAAACAATTCTAAACCCTTAAAAATTTTTGCATCCACATCAAGTTGAATTTAGAGCAGCAACATCTTAAATGCATATTATTGCTGAAGGCATCCAGCGTGCTCAAGACCAGGGCGCCAAAAGCGATAAGTGTCAAAAGAATTTTTATTCAAATAATAAAGAACAAGACCCAACAGCTCTGCATAGTTATCTCGAGGAATGTAAGAGTCAGAATCGTACCTTGTTTCGTAAAGAGTTTTGAAGGCATTCTTTAAAATTTCAATATCTGCTTCAACTGAGGAATTTGCAATACGGGTCGTGTCTACAGCAAAGTTAATAATACTCCATTTTTCCTTCAAAATCTCAAAAAACACAATTTATGGACCACTATATTTCCCAAAGATACTTCTAAAAACTTGTGACAAAATCACTTCGTGCATATCATGGCGGCAGGCAGTGAATAGCAAAAGAATAGATTTGCAGTGCTTCCAAATGTGTGAATGCACCGTTGAATTTTCCAGTGTTTGATGCTGTGGTATCAAAACACATAGCCATCATTGCTTATCTAACTCCCAATCTTTTAAGATGCTTTCTATTAGTTCAGCTTGATTTTTGCCAGTTCCTTTTTCTGGAGAGGTAGTGCCCAACAGTTTTGTCCCATTGCGATGGCTTGAAAGAACTGCAATACGCTCAAATGCAGTAAAGTCTCTTCCTTCTTGAATTACTTTTTATCCCAATGAATGTAGACAAATTCATCCTTCACTAATGCCTTAAAAGTCTTTTTTGACTTTATCAAACATTTTCAGAGCGGACTTTTTTAATGGTCCAGCTGCTTGTGCTTGCACTCAACACAAAATCATTGACGTTGCCACCACTTGCTCTCACGATAGCAGCAAAAACATCATTGAAGGCATTAGGGGATAATTTAGAACGATCGACCGCAGCAACAATATCTGATGAGTTGAGAATTCTTCTAGGAACTTTCAGTTTATTAAATCCGGTGTTGCTTTGCTACCTTAAAGAAGGCAAATTATCTTCAAAATCGGAATAACTTGGATTAGTTTTCAATGATGACAATTCGCTGCTAGCACTTGAAAAATGCTGAGAAGTATGAACGGTTTTCCTCAACAGTTGTTGTTCAGCTTCTGATGTTTTTCTTCTCTTTTATATCAGCTGTTTTTTAGACAACTATCGTTTCAATTGTTTGACTAGTTGGAGATCTTTACCTCCAGAAATACTTTTGCTGGGTCCTTTCTGATCTTGAATAAAAAGATAGTCTTTTGTAGACAGATGCTTATCAATATCCTTCTTTGATATGTCAAAAAGTTGGTCGACGTACATGTGCCATTTACCTTGACGCTTTACAGCAGCTTTAGGGTCTTCCGCTCTTTTTAACATCTCGTAAACGTCACTCAACCTCTTCAAAACCGTATTTCTACTAAGTAGTAAGTATAGCCAGGAGTTTCACCTTGCGCAACCTTTTTCCACACAGCAATTATTTCATCATAGATTGCACTCGTTGCTTTTTTTGCGGCGTATTTTTTAATTTTTAAGTGATAAAGAAAGCGTCCAACAACATCTTGATTTCTAGGAAGTTTTTCCCACAAAATGGCTCATCTCTTACTCTTCCCACTCCACTCCACCGGCAAATATCCTTTCTCAATTCCATTCCTTAAGGTTATATAAACCTACATATCCTTTCAACCTAAGTAAAATTAAATGGTGTTTAAAGCTATAACCTTTGCTAATTACAATGCAAAATGCCATGAATGACAACAATCTGCGTAAAATTTAGCAAACATTTTAGCTGCCAGGTTCAACTTAAATAACAGAAAATGAAAACAGCTTAGCTGGCAATTTATTTACAAACAACAAAAAACTGAAACGTTTCAGTTTCTGTACCACTAAAACTAATGACTATCCCAATTTAAGATATAACAGTCCAACACCAGTTTATGAAATTTATTTTCTAGGCTACTTTGTTTCTTTGCTACAAAAAATATTCTGATCTTTGTGAAAATTTATTTTTTTTTAAGAATTTGTCTTTGAATTTGTGGAAAGTTATGTCAAATTTTGAACAATCTCTTTTTTGTTTTTTTTTGTTTGTTTTTTTTTTTTGCTACAAACAATATGCATTTTTTATACTTTAGTGTAATGTGTATTGGTATTCTGGATATTTTAAGTGGTCATGTGGTTTTTAGGCCTACTGGTTTGGAAGTTATGGTCGATTTTGTGTTTTGGCCCCCAAAAACTTTTAAAGTGGAATCACACGATCAATGCTTAACCGAGAGCGCTCAAATTTTTTGTGGGGTCTTTTGTCATGAATTGGAACAAATATAAAGTGTGATCTCCAAGTTTTGAAAAAGTGTATATTTGTCCACACATATGACTTGGCAAAAAACAACCTCACATAAAAAGCGAAAAATTGAGCCATTCGTTATTTAACCGCTGGAGGCAGAAGCACCTGTCGGTTGTACAGAACAAGCTGTGTTCAAACCCGCTTTGGATTAGCTGCTATTGCTGGAACAGGAAGTTTCTACTACAAGCAGGAAAAATGTTGTAGAGTGCTTTCGCTATGGATACAACTATAAAATCATCCCCGGATATAAACAAACGGTATGCGATCCCACTGTCTCCACAATACACCACCTCAGCCCACGCAATCGCATGGTCGACAAGGCATCGTATATTCATTCCAGTTGTCAGTTTCAATATTACTTCTTGCGCAAACTATTAAGATGTAGCTGTAACCGAAGATTGCTTGATTCCGATGGTGCTTTTATTAAGTTCTGAACTTAGAATCATCAGTGCTGGCATTCACCAACCTGGTCACTGCGCCTTAATTTTGCAAACTTACCCGTTTTTGACCCCCTTGTTTCTTCTACGTCGCCTGTTTTTGACTTCCCGGCTTTGCTCCCTTTTACGTCAGCAACACTGGTGCTAGATGATGACGCAGCACTGGTTGTGCGGCTCCCTCTGGAACGTTTCTGCAAATGTATATTAAAACAAAGCTAAGAACCAAATAAGACTACTCACCAACAGTAATATCAAATCGTTGTTTCCGGTCAGCAAACCCAATTGCAGAAATCAAGGGCTTTATCCGACTGATTTTGGATTTTATTCTAATCAAGATATTTCCCACCCTAGCGCATTTATAAATTGGAAATTAGTAGTTTTTCAAGCTCTTACGTAAATTACTGAATAAAAAGCTAACTATAAACTCTCGATGAGTGTTACACCTTTGTCAATCTAATTTAGCTCAAATGCAATACTCGAAGTACTTTCATTTGTAGGGAAACAAATACCCTTCCTAGAAAATCTGTTCACTGAAATATTACATCTTCAGCGCGAAACAACTGACAATCGCTTATGCTTATAAGCCGTGCTTCGCCAACTGATCCGTTGAAGCCATAATTTAAATAATCATTTGTTATGTAAAAGTACGACTTAGTATAACAGCCAGCGTTCATATGATTAATATTCAAACAAAATCGCAAAAAAGCATGCAAAAAACAAACCAAAACAGAAAAATGTGAAAACAAAATCAAAAGAACAAGAAACAGAAATCAAACAAATGAATGTTAGTGAACAGAGCAAACCAATATTTTGCTTCAATACTTTTGCATCACCGTGTTAAAATTTGGTTCTTTTATCATTACCAATCTGCCGAGATGAAAAGGACTTTATAATGGAAGTACATATTACTTTATTTACCATCTAAAAAAAAGCAACAAGCAAAAGGTAGTGAGTTAACCAGAGACGTTATGTGCAGCCCACATTTCACCAAGTTACGATAGTGAAGCTGCTCACCTAACAGATCACAAAAGGATAATATTGGGTATCCACCGATGACCGTCGTCTTGTTGATGGTAGGGCTACTAGTCGGTATGTAGGACTGGTTCGTAAAGGCTTAACCAAACCAGCACGTTCCAACTAACTTGAATGATTTGCACTAACAGGCCAGGATGTACAGTTCTTCACCGTGCAATCAATCCAAATAAGAGAAGGGATAGCATCATCAGGTGTTTTACGGCGTTTTCATTAAAAATATCAGTTATTTATTTTCATTCAATAATCGTCAGAAGAGAGCATCGGGACGTAACTGACATCATATAATACCCATAGGTCATAACCGGTATCAAATGGTATCCGCACGATACAAAACGGCATAACCGACAGTCCCTAGTGGTTTGACCCATAACCAATGCACCTCAGCCGTGAGAATTCATCCACATACGGACGTTCTCCACGATTGTGGAACTGCATTTTTAAATGAAGCAAAATACACAAAAGCATGCAAAAAACAAAACACACCTTTTCAGAAGCCCCAGCCCCGCGACGAGATGACGTCACAGAGCTGGCAGGGGTACTGGAATGGCTTGACTGTACCTCATCTTCTTGCAGAAACGGTCGATAGTTGGCAGGAGCCTTCGGAAGCAATAGATCCGCAAATTCAACGACTCCGTCAGAATTGGACCGTTGTGGAGCAGGAGGCGGGCACTGACTTGTAGTCGAATTAAGATCATCGATATTCGCATCGTCTTCAATTGAAATGTTAATATCAGATCCTTCCGGCTTGCTACCTGATAAAACAGTGTGATCACACCAAGAAAATTGATAGAACTGCAATGAGTTAAAGGGTAGTGCAGTTTTGATCCTTTGTCTGCAGGCTGGCCAAGTGCCAAACTTATCACCGAAAGTTGAGAGATTCTTCTTCGCGCAGTACCGGCGCAGTGGTTAGAGCGTCTACGTCGCAATCGGTAGACCTGAAGTTCATTTCCCTGGTCGAGTCATACCAAAAGACTAGAAAACTGTATTTACAGCTTTCTGGCTTGGCGCTTAGCACGAAACGGATAGAGCAGAGATCAAGACGACAAGTTCGCTCATTGTGTTCTTGGGCACGGCGCTTAACGAGTTACCTCCATATTTATGACGTAGACAGGTGGGGGGCTAAGCAATCTAACCGTTGCAGTGGGCCGATTTGACTGAAGACTAGCAAACAGAGAATGAGCTTAAAGGCAGTATGTGTGTACAGGTTCCCTGCATAATGCTCAGCGCGATAGCTCAAACGAAGAAGATTAAACATGTCTGAAGCAGGCCAGAGATTTCATCTTTTACCGCAATTGCCGTTGTAAGCTCACAGAATAACTTTGTATCGTATGTTTAAGGACTGCTTAGCTTCAGACCACAGCTTCGTAGTTACCACAACGCATTACTACGATCAACTCTGCAACCGAGCAAGGGATAATGCGATGAAGAGGTGCTTTTGTTATAGACTGAACAACGCAGCCATAGTAGGAATGGAACGCAGAACTAAGCGATCAATGCGTCCTAAAATATCGCTTGAACACACTCCCACTCGACCACAGTGCCGTAATCTCGGCAAGCATATGTCAAGCGTGTGAAAACATGTACTGCCTCAACCATCAATCAAATTATACCGCAACAAAATTAATCACAAACACTTGAAATCGCTGCATTTTTGTCTTGAATCAATATAAATCACGCGATAGAAAAATTGCGATTGGTATCGAAATTTGGCTGTCAGTTTTTAAGCTTTGTTTTCGGTTGTTTGATTGAAAATAAAGTGTTTGACCGCTATATAATCTTTCTTTCAAAAGTCTTTCTGGCATTCTAGTCGTATTTTCACGATGTTGAGTTTTTAGTGATGACAACACTATCCACAAATGTTGATAAACAATTTTGTTGATAACAGATATCGAAGATTGTAAGAGGCATAAAAAATTACTAGTTTGACAAGCTTCAAAATTCTTCAGCCCGCAAAGCAGATTTAGACACATGCATAACTTCATTAGTAATGCAATGTATTGGTACTGTTATAGAAAATAAGGTAAAGTTAGGTATTCTAAGAAGTAACCTGTAAAAGAAGAACTAGCGTCTGCATCTTCGTTAAATTCAGCTTGACTCTCTACTGTTTTGCTGCCGTCTAAATCTTCTGTTGATTCGTGAATTACATCATTGGTAAGAACTCTACCAATACAAGTTAGTACACAAGCATACGTAAGTGTACAATATATATGTACTAAAATACAGCTCCGGTTAGAATCCGTTTTTGGATGGTAAAACCTACCATCAACCCGAATAAAGGATGCCAAATGCACAAAAAGTAATATCATCTAATGAAAAAGATGTCAAAGTCCAATTCGTATGTTTCTAATGTTAAAAGAACGTATTTCTAAACTACCGTTCACGAATGGACAAACTGTTTAAAAAGTACGAAAATGATCGCGTTCGATTAACCTATCAGACTTTTCACCTTGAAACAGCAGGACTTTGCCTCAATGCTCTTCTCACCACCAGCTCGTCGCTCTCCTCAGATTCTCTCACACATTCGACAATCGGATACGGTATGACATCATATCCACTGAAATAAAACATTTTTAAATGTTCAAGGCAGAAATGCCAGCAGTAGTAGCAACTTCGTAGGGGAAGTGAACCCAACTTTGTTCTATGAGTACTCGCAATATTGCAGCTCTGACTAGGAAATAATAAGCCAACTAGCTAATTTGAAGACGATCGTCGCACTCTTCTTCTTTATGACGAAAAGGCGATTTGAGAAGGTACACCCAAGACCGAGCGCTAACTCAATCAAACAAGTAAGACGTGCTGATTCGGATAGAGAAAAGTGGCAGCCATTTTGAATCATGCAGTTACGCGTTAGACTAGATCCACCACAATCGGGGGAGACTGCCATTAGTGGGTGCCCCAAAAAGTGGTCTCACAGGAAATGCTCGGTTAGTAGCTTCAGTATTTTAAGGCCACAAAGCAAGGAACTAGTCAGATTCCTTAAGGCAATCAGGCCTTGATTTAAATGGCATGCGATGTAACTTCTCTCCAACATCAAAATTACAACAAATTAGTTGATAAGACACATTTTTAAAATTCTCTTTTCTTTAAAATTATTTATTTATGCATAAAGTTTGTGCTCTGCTTGCTATTCCTTAATCAGGCCGGGCAGCAGCGATAGGCAGACAGCTCGGCCTTACCCTCTATCTGCCACGTAAAGACGGAGAAATCCAGTTACGTGCTTTTTTCTAAGTACACAAAAAACAAACTTGCCAGATTTTCCTCCACGCCATCCCTTTCGTGTAAAGTCCTAAGGAAGCTGTGAGCATCGTTTTAAAAACTCTTGGCAGCGCTCGACAAGGCGATCAAACCGTGATCTACCGAGGCGGACTCTCTAATTACTGCACTACCGCTCACCATTTCTCCTTGAAAGGCTTCAAATGTCTGAGCACACTTGAAATAGCCACTCCAGATTAAACTACCATCGTTTTATAGCAGAACAAAACCTACAACGGGGTTGGAACAGGTTTCGTTTCCATATCTTCTAAAAGAACTAGGAATGGTTGGCTTTGTGAAGTCTTTGGCAATTGGACAAACTTGTAACCAGCTGTTACTTTAAATTGACGCCCGCTTTCACCTGTATCAAAAGCAATGAAAACCTAAATTTGAGGCTTGATAGAAACCTATCACTGCTATGAGAAATTGAGAATATATTTGACTGCATGGAACATAAAATGCACAAAGAATTTAGAAAACCGCAGTGTGACCTTAGAATTTTCGAGTCAGCAGCCCCGTTGGAGTCGACGAAAGCCACAGTTTGAATCTAAAACATAAGCTTGAAAGCAACCGGTAATGCTCAGTCACGCCACGTGCAATCTAACGCTATAAGCATTTAACTCCAATACTTCAGACTACAAGTTACTAACAGGTGACCAACTACAAGTTACTATTCAGACTAAAAGTTACTAATTACACCACGTAGCCTCGACAAGTTTTGGAATCGAGAAATTTGTATTTCTTTAAGAAAGTTTAGTATCACAAATTTCATTACGACGACCGGACCACATTTTTCTACGGCAATTCATGCGCAAGTTATACAGCATATATTACCTGCAATTGGTTCTTTTTGTGCATTGACTAATTGTAAACGAAGAGAAAATTTCTTTCCTTGAACAATTTCAATACAAGTTTGTCCAGTTGGCAGCTCAATAGTAATCTCAGCTGGTTGCACAGCAGGCAAATTGTTGATCCATAATCCCTCATACACAACGCCACTGCTGTGTGACATTGTACCTTTGCAAAATCATGTTCGTCATCATCACCAACAATCACTTATTGTTTTGTGACAGACAGGTGGTGGAGTAGAGCAGTCAATCCATGGCAATGGTGGCGCAGTCCGAAAAAAGACGTGAAAACAGAGCATAAGCTCATAGGCATCAGTGAATGAGCTATCATTCATTTACCGCGCATAAGAGTTTTATCTCTCAAAGTCGTATTTATTTATGAGTCCGATTATGTCGGTAACGTCCAGTTTTTTTATGCACACTCCCATGGATATCACAAGTGTGTATAACTGAAGCATATCAAACCAAGGTGCCGTAAAAGAAATAACATTTCTAGCGCACCTACCACCAAAAAAATTCTAGACGCTTCAAATAGATTGTGAATATTTATAAATGCACAAATGACATCAACTAAACATTAATAAGCTCAGATTAGTGCTTCTTAAACTTTTTTCTTCTTTGTCAATTCAGTTTACAAGGATTCCCTTTAACCACTCTATTTTCAGCATATTGTTTTTTGAACAAATCAACCAAAGTAAAAGAAAGAGATAAATCCCGAGAAAGAAGAAATTTATCCAAGATTAAGAAATGCAAGCTTAGTTCCAAACTTCAGTTGTCAAATACAATAACTATAAAGTAAAATCGACTTGCTAACAGGAGACAATTATTTTTTTACACTTTTTTCATACTTTTACTGAAGAGATTTCAGTTTATCGTCCTTTCACTTTTCTATTCCGGGTTTGATTTTTATTTTATATAACTTTAATTAACTTTTACATACAAAACTAATCTATTCGTTTTTATCAACTTTTGATAAAATCATAGTTTGTCAAGAAGCTATTCCTCCCAAAGTAAGTTCAAATGTTTGATAGCGCTACAACTGCAAAAATAATATTAACCACAAAGGCACATATTTTGTAAACAACATGTATGCCATTCAAGCATTATGAAACAACAATTAGAAAATAGTTTTAAATACCGTAAAAATTGGTGTCGACAAAACAGTGGAGAAGCTTTACATATTTTGTGTGCTGCAAAGCCTGCAATCTTTCTACTTTTGTAAGTGGTTAAAAAAAGCATAACACTACCTTGTCCATTACACATATCTGCCCTCCATTGTCCTTCATAGATACTGCCATCAAAAAACTTTAGCTCTCCGTGCCCGTGCCTGGCTCCTTCGACAAAATCACCTTCATATTCATCGCAGTTTCTAAAAGCAAGGGATGCTTGAAAAACAACTAAATAACAGCGTAACACATCGCTTGTTCTACTCAAATACAACATATTTTGAAAAATTATTTAACTGATGAGGGTCAAAAACTATATTTTATCATGAGCAAAATATAGTACAAGAAAATTTATATATAGCTACAAGGCCGAGTGGCTGAGCATTCCATACTGACAACTGTATGATCATGAATGAGTTCAAACCACACAGCGACCACAATCTTAAAAATGGTATTCACAGCTTCCTTGCTCAGCGCTCAGCATAAAAAAGGGATAGGGTGGAGAACAAGCCGGCAAGCTTGCTTGTTGTGTCCTTGGGCAAGGCACTTAACGGGACGCCTCCACCTGTATGTGGCAGACAGGTGGCCTACCCGTACTTCACTGGGTTACAATTGCGAAGTTGCTAACCCAGCATGTCGTAAAAGGTGACTCTTGGGTACCCACCAGTGGCAGTCCGCCTTGTTGGTGGCGGGGCAACCAATCAATCATGACTGGTTTGAAATGGGCTGCCATTTTCCCCCTAGACTAATTTCAATTAAGTTGACGGCATGAACCTGAATTGCTGTTTGTGCCGTACCTCCATCCCGAGGAAGAGGAGGGGTAATCACAACAACACCATAATGCTGCCTTCAGTAAAGCACTTCACAGCAATATTACCTCTGTATTAGAAATTCACTGTGTTGATAAATACTGAGTGAGTGTGAAAAAGGATAGTTTTTAGTTGAGCCGAGAACATATGTTCCGTATCTGGATGGCACAAATCGCTCAGTGGTACACATACTCAACCAGCACAAATACAAGAGCCCAAAGCACAGTCATGAACACAGCTTTGCAGTCATGAGCACGGCTTTGATTCCCTTGTCAAATCAACCACAGACTTTCAAAAAGTAGTTATAACGATCTCCTACAGACTTCCACTTGGCGCTTAGCAATTCAAATAATGTGGAATGTGAAATATGAAACCGAATATACTCACATTGCTCAATCAAGATTAAAAAGAGTACAATTATCCTCAATGGTTTGAGCTAGCAGCTACTGTTGCAGTTACAACAATAACAACAACATGTATACATACTGAAGCTATCTACAACAGAACAAAACGATGGCTACTCTTACTCAAACGTCAAAATCCCTTCACCATGTTGTTTGTTTTTATACCAAGAACCTTCATACGTCTGTCTTCCAGGTCCTTTCAATACTCCTCTCCCATGCCGTTGGTTCTTATAAAACTCGCCTTGATACTGAGTCCCATCTGCATAATTCATGACACCATGACCATGCATTTCACCCCTTAAAAACAAATCCAAATACAAAAAATTATCTTCAAAGCACGTCATGCCATAAGAGCCAAATGTCAAGAGCAGATTTGATTTAATTGAAAAAATATTTTCACATCGTATAAATTTATGGTTTAAGTTAGAAATAAATAGTAAAAGTAGTACAGTAGTAGTAAAAACATAACATTGTTTTTTATCTGAAGCATCAGTGAAAAAAACAAATCATAACAAGCAGATCAAAAAACCAACAATATCAAAACAATATACCTTAGAACATGGCTGTTGCACCTACCAACAACAAAATATCCAACCATAAACAAGAACTAGAAATTACAACTGCTTTCTATTTTGTGCTGTTAAATTGTAAACGCAACGTGAAAGACAGACACACCCAGTAACAAAACAGAAAAAAGCAACAGAGAACAACACAAAAATTGCAGGTTATGTGGACCAGAAAGCAGTGAAGAACCAAAAAAGTTGTCTAGTCGAGCTGCTTCCTGAGGCCAGCTCGAGAGCAGTAATGATGAATAACTAAATGATATAGACGAAAGAAACAGTAAAATTTGACCAGATGATTTTAGTCCTATTGGAAAATCGAGTGATTAAATGAAGATTATTAGTAGTTAATAAACTTCCGACAAACTCCTTTAAAAATATTTTTTAAAGCATATCAACGTCAAGAGTTCTAGTTAGCATTAACTTTAAAAGGCTTATAGATCACTGCTTTTCAACCTTTTCAGTGTCTAGGAACCCTATATCTAGTTTTGCAAATCCCGCAAAACCCCATTTCATAAAAACTTTAAAAACCTGTGAAGCCAAAAAACATGCATTTTGCATAAAGTCGATTTAACAAGTGTTAGGCTTCAGTGAATGCACATTTGCAAAAACCATCAGTGCCTGAATTTTCAAATCAAACTCAAGGAATCACTGCGAAAATCTTAAAAGCTCACAGAGCCCCTTTGAAAGTTCTGCAAAATCTTGAGGATTTGCAGAACCCCAGTTGAAGAGCTCTGCTATAGATTTTATAACTAGCCCAAAGTTACTTGAAAATTTCTACAATTGAGAGAAAATCTTATTTGATTTCAAAACAGTATAATTACTAAGGTCTAATAAACTTGAATTCTATAACTACAAAGAGAACGGTTATTGTACAGGCTTTTAATAAAAAAAAAGTTGATACTGCACCAAAAACAGCGGATAAGTATTTATATTCAAACTAATGGAAAAGCTTTTCACTATATCTTTGCAATGACGAGATGCTCACAACCTGTTTTGACTGATTACATCTCAACAGAGCATCTAAATCAAAAGAAAATTATCATTTGGCAGAATATCATAGTTTTGAAAACATTTTTATTTGTGAATCCAAACAGGGCTGCACAAAAAATGATTTTTGCATTAATTCTTTATGTTTTTTAAGAGTATGGGTTGATAATGTAGTGCAACGGCAAGCATCCCACTGTAGTTCGAGTTCAAATGAGTGCACTCCATGTGGCGACTAGTCACTTCTATCATGATAGCTACTGAACGTAGATGGCGATCCATATATATAAAGCCACGTGTTGTTGGTGACTTTCTACTTGTGGTTTGAAGTTGAAGCTGCTGAGGTTGATACAATAGGGTGTTCCACCTACCTATGAGCATAAGAAGATAGATGTCTCCTACTTAGCCTATAATGTATATTTGTGCTGTTAAAATACCTTGTGCAATTTTTTGCATGTAACATCATTCACAAAATCATATTACACAAATCTCCTGTTTATCATAACGTACTTTAAAAATTCTCCTGAATAACAGTTTCCATTGTGTTGCCATTTCCTAAAACCATGTCCATCAATTTCTCCATCTTTAAACTCTCCTTCATAATAGCTGCCGTCAGCCATAATCAGCTTACCATGACCTGCAAAAAACAACTTTAGTTTGAAGATGCAAAGCCGCATGTGTGCAGGAAGAAGAAAATGATAACACATACTAGTAACTTTCTCCACACCAGTTTAAAGTGATAGAGTGCCAAATTTGTAGTCATAAGTCTGTGGGTTGAGCTCTTAGCGCAGTACAATGCAGCTTGCAAACAGCTTGTTTGTTTTCAACCTCCCTGTTTCAGCTCAAACAACAACATCCACCAACCATAACAACATTTATGAGTGACCAAGTGGATAAAGCATGCTCCAAAAGCAGTGAAGGCAACAGAACACATTCAAATCTCAAAATGACTACATTCTTAAGATCAAAACTAAAACACAGATTTCTGCAGAAAATGTGTGAAAGAATTTGCCACATAAAGGTGGATCTCAATGTGCTGATTTCGCAGATTAGTGTTTGAGCTAAAGCTAGGGTTGGGCCACAAAAAGTTCTGTGCTTTAGTAATATTCTGTAGTAAAGTCATAAAGAATGACAATTTTCCCTCTTTGGTTGCACTGCTTGTGGTAAAAATGAGCTCTGCAAACAGTATTGCTAACTTCAAAGTGGATCTGAACGAAAATATTGCTCTGGAATGATCAACAAAAGTTTTTCCTGTGACCAGAGAATAAAATGTATTTGATCATATATGTCTTACAATGGCAAAACACATGTGAACTGTTACTGGAACCTGCAACATGCAAGTAACTACGGCTAAAATTGAATTTATCAATGAGCCTACTGCTGTTAATGGTAAACTCAATTTTAGTCATACTTTTACCAATTACTTTTTACAGTTTAGAATTTACCAATTACGCTCGTACCACTGTAATGACATTTCATACACAAATAAAGCAACATAAAAACACATTTCAATAGCACAGTATCCAAATCTAAAGTGCTTGTACTGGCTTTGTCATAATCAGAAATTCAACTAATGTGTTTCAAGTTTTGGCAAATACTATTAATAAAAAATGCTTAAAAGTTCTACTAACCATGTTTTTTTCCTCTAATCCAATCACCTTCATAGCGAAAGAATTTGTTAGCATAAACATATACTCCATAACCATGTCTCAACTGATTTAGAGTTTCACCAACATAATGGTTTCTTCGTTCACTAACTATTTCAGAGGCCATTGCAAAATTAGAACAACATATTATACCGGTAGACTGGTAGATTTAAATTGCCAGCTAGAAATAACCAGTCACAGCACAACGGCACAATAAGGCTAGTTTAAATAGATAGCTCAAAAATTGTTCAAAGATCTATCATTTATGAATGTAACAGTGTGCAAGCAAAGCCTAGCGCTTTAAGCTATTAAATGATTAATATTAATTTCCTAAAAGCTACAACAATTACAAGTAAATTAGTTTCAGCAACACAAAGTTAAGTACGCACTAGCGAAAAATATGCCCAATAGAAACAAATCACAATCTAAATCAACCAGGGTCTAGGAGAGGGTGGTAATATATAGGCATAGTAAAGGCAAATTCCGCAGTGTTTGCATATCAACCGTAACCCTAATCGAAATCCTAACCCTAACTGTAATCCCAGCTTCAACCCTAACCCCAAAAGCACATGTGCTATACTTGTTTAGTGTAGACGGTAAATGATGGTACTAAACATGCCCTAACCCTAATCAACCCTTACCATAACTATAACCTCATCATAACCCTAATCCTAATCCTGATCCCACCTTTAGATGTATGTACTGAGCTTGTTTAGTCCTTTCGACGAGGACATTCAACGGTTGTTAAGAAACATACGCTTTTTAAATCCTCTAGCGTCATTTAGCGATAAAATTGATTTAAAGTTTTTGCCAGGGGCATTTAAAAGAGTTTATATCAACCGAATGAAAAATGCACTTCTCTTCGCAAGCGTAGCAGTTCTATTACAAAAAAATGCTCTTGCAATAAATCTGCAAACGAAGGCTATAACATGAACATAGGCGCCTACCACAACAAGCGTTGTAGGCCAGCAAACTTACTCCAACCATGCTTATTTGAAAGTCCAGTACACTTGTTTGATCCGACGCAAAGCCTGATCTTGTCTTATGATGCAATAAACAACTTGATTATGAAAACAAAAACCAGAAAAAAGATAAGCACCTCTGGCGTAATGCAAGGAGAATTTTTGTTATTTCAGGTGTAAGTAAAGGTAAATATTCCGTTGCACTCTTAGTAAGCACTATTTAGCAGTGGATCGAAATCTATTCTCGTTTAAATTGCTACCTTTCAACAATCGGGGTAAATATAGAATAAGGCAAAAAACTTTCAAGAGCAATGCGCTTAAGTCGGTGAATAACGTTCTGGGAATAATTTTTAAAGATGCTTAGCATTGAAAAATAGTGACATGAGCGTCAAACCTTTTGATTCTGCCGATTTTGCGCTTTACAGGAGACAAATTTGATCTCCTCCATATAACATAGGCGTAGCCAAGGTGTAGAGGCACACCTAAAGGGGTTATGGATCACAAAACTTTTGAATCTGAACCCCATAGACCTATTAACTTATTCTTGAGTTGCCTACTACAGAAAATTTTGTATCGTTGTAGAGGTATGGAGACATAATTTTTTAGGATTTTTCTCAAACTATGCATTTCGTGGTTGCTTTTGGCCACCCGTGATTCGATAGAATAAAATCAATCAAATATTTGGTTGTTGTCAGATCTATTTTATTCCAATTAACAAGTGAAATTAAATCTGAATTTTGGTACATTGTGAACAAAAAATCGTGATTTAAGCCAAACTTTCTTTTTTGCAGTAAACCGAAATTAAAATCTCAAAAATGTTTCACCATTCCAAATGTTTTTCCACCAATAAGCCCTTGCTACCTAATAGCTGCTGAGGATAACTAGGACGTCTGAATTCTTTATTTTTTGCACGCAAATGTATTTTTGTCATTAAACCATAAACATATCAAAAAAAAGTTTAAACGGGATGACGCCATCGCAAACAAAAGTGATTACGTCAGTTCGACGAAGTTTGATTCTTTGAAAAACTTTATCTCCATAGCCAGCAATTGCTTTCAAAAATTTTATCTCCGAAAAAAAGTCTTTGCCCTAGTTTTCTAATCAAAATGTGAAATGAATTGCTTTCAAAAGGTTGATCTCCGGAAAAGATTTTCAAGAATTCGCTTTCAAAAAGTTGGTCTCCAAAAATAAGTTTTGCTTCTGTCAGCATCCCCGCATAATGTAAAGTGTTGTGCCTATGGTGGATGTGCCCTTGGAAAATGCAATTTGCAATGATTTCCTCTGCTTAAGGTATCCAAACAAGCAGTACATTCATTGAAAACGATATCAAAGAAATTCAAGCAAAATGCTGAAACTTTAAAACTTCAAAACTGGCTAGGTCTTCATAACTGTACAATGTTTAGTCTCGTCCTGTGAGTATGAAGAATAAAAATGGTACAAAAATAGACAAACTCAGGCTCTCCATTTGCTTTCTGTATTTATTTAATTTTTCGTGGGATATAAGGATTATTGTATGTTTTGCGTTAAATTTGTTTGACATTAAGTTGTAGCAAGTTATAGACCAAGCTGTGATACATCGTGATCTCATTATGACATGTCAATGTCGCGTTCTTTTTGGTCGAAAGTGATAGAATAAAATAGTGCAACCACCACCAACACCTTGAATCAACGAAAATGTGGTTTACGTTCAATTTAAGCTTTGCTTTGGTACTTTAGGCTAATGCCTTTTTCATTAAACTTCGCTTTTTTCAGTCCTTTCCAATACCAATGTCTTTTGAATTTTTCACAAACCAGTTTGATCAAAGTGATCATATTTAATGCTAATTAATGTTAACAATCTGTAAATGGTCGATTAATAGCAGTTGTGATTAGCATTTTAAGTTAATTCAAAAGCTTATGATGTGAAACAAATTGCGCAGTGAGTAGCAATCAATTATAACTAAACATTACAATATTTGTCAAGTCATCATCATATGGTACCGTATCTAATCTACAAAAAAAAGCGTTGGAAAAAAAGGCCCACATGGTACAGCTCTCTTTCTTTAATTTGCCGTTGAATTCCGATTGCAATCAACTAAAGTTTCTATCGGAAATTGCAGCAACGTCATTGCCATTTTTATGACCTTGTCACGCTACTTGCTCCACCAGTTTTCATCCATGAAAACAGGACCAGATAAAACGAAGTTAATAGAGTGCAGTAAACTCCACTTGGTGAGCACCACTGCATAACGGTGACTTTAATCTTAATGCAGTTCCAAATCTTTTTTCTTTAAATGCTGCATCAAAGGATTGAAAATGAATCTACCTCTAGATCTTAGACCTATTCGCTCATCAATAACAATGTTGAAAAAAGAAATCAAACCCAAATCAACACCAACTAAACGAGCAATGGGGCCCACATCTACAACTATTCATTAAAATGCATTGTAACAAGGGGCATACCGTATTCAAAACGCATTTTTTGGGGGGATGGAGCATTACCTAAATTCAATGATGTTGCCAAGCAATTTTATGAAATAAGTGAACTTAATCGTATTTGGGGGGCAGAGTTTTAAGAGAAATCAACTTTTCAAAAGTAATGATTCTACCCATTTTGGTCTTCAAGCAAGTATGAAAACGTTTATTGTTGGAGATCAATTTTCTGAAGATTCTGTCATACCGTTTGAAGGAGTCATCGCCCTTTATCCCTACCCTAAATGCGCCACTGATTGCAATCTGCTATATTTTTCCAACGCAACCACAAACACCAGATACGCTCCCGTATGTGGTTCCTACTGGAGTTTCATTTTATATAAACTAACATAATTTTGTGTAAAAAGCAGAAAAACCTTTTTAATGGTCATTATTTAGAGGATTTGCTCCTTGTGTTTTATCAATGGCAGTTCGATCCTTTAAACCACTGCAAAGAATGGTCGATTAGATGTAGTCGTTTGCTTTGCGATGCCCGCAACCACACTCTTTAAACTTCTTGTTCTTGGTGAAGCTGAAGATTTTTTTAGAAAATTACACTTTTTCAGCCCGAAAGCTAATTCTTTTTCAAACAACGAATTTTGTTTACGGGGAGGAAAGCTAATTCAAATGTAATTGTTTGAGGGACTTAAAAAAAATTTTGGAATAGTCCTCACTCGATTTTTGAGAAAGAGCTGTTTCCAGAAACAAGTCATCATGGCTTTAAGTAATATACAGGATGATTCAAAAAGAAGACGCCAAAATCATAGCGCGTTTTTTCATGTCCATAGCGTTGTAATGGACTGAATTAATTGTTACTTGATAGAGTAGTAATCTAGCTTTGATTGGGTGTCAATTTCAGCGCTGTGGTTAGTAATCCTTCCGGTGCCGTTGAATAGTGGGAGGATCACGTTTTCGAAACGGCAACTCCTCGGCAGAAGGCGTTTTGGATGCTTGAGTTCGCGAAAACAAACGCCATTGTCGCGGTGCAGCCTGAATAGAATTCGGTCGCCTCATCGTGAGAACGTTCGACGATGGATTAAACAGTTTAAAGAGAGTACATTCCTGTGCAAAGGAAAAAGTCCTGGAAGACCACGTGTTTCAGAGGAGCAAGTGGAGAGGATGCTAAAGACCTCACTCCCTGCCCTTGGCCTGCCAGACCCCCCGGACCTCACTGTGTATGACTTTTTCTTGCAGGGGTACGTTAAAGACAAAGTTTACGTTCCACCACTTTCAGCAAATATCAATGACACGAAAAATTGAATAGCAGGTGCAATCAACACGGCGGACCATAACGTGCTGCGGCGCGTTTCGGAGGAATCCTAATATCGGTTAGGTGTTTTCTGTGCTGCCGGTGGTGACCACATTGAGCACTTGTAAAACATGAAATAAAACTTGATTGTATCTACAACACGTGTGTTTAAGCTGGAGTTTTGTAATGCTTTTGATTTTTGATACATCACATGATGATTTTGACAAATTCTTTTTGAAACACCCTGTATAGGGCTTATGGTTGAGGAGAAATTACACTCTTCAACCAGAGCCGAATTAAGTCAATTTGCCGGGTCTTGGGTGCATTATTTTTGGAAAAGAATTCTTATTTTTGGTGTGCCCCACAACTTCCCTGATTGTGAGGTGTTCTCTAAAAATTTTTATCTCGATTTCAAAGCTCTTTTTTTCCCTGGTCTTAATGCAAATGTCCTAAAATTATTGCTTTGGTGGTTAATCAACGCGGAGTTGCTTGAAAATTGTTTGTAAAATAGACCAAGTAATCTGGATGTTGCTATGACAGAAAAAACTTCGAGGTAGACCTTGTAATAATGAACAAGTGTAATTCATCAAATAGCAAAGCAAACGGTAGCGCGGATGGCCAGATTAATGACCTCGTGCATTTCTAGCGATAAGGATAGCAATAGTCATTCTCCCAATTTGTAAGATGAAAAAGGGTCTTCACCTCAATTGCAAGGGCAACTCTTTTACCATGGGCTCTGATGCACAGTCACTAGGAGCCCCCTTCAATCCAACACTGATAGGTTATCATTTGCTGGCTGTACGCGCCATTTTGTAACCTCGTGGCTATAAATGGCGTAAAAAGTATACAAACAATTAAGCAACATGTAAACAAACATTTGCTTGTTGATGGTAAAAGTACGTTTGACTGATGCCTATCTTAAATACTTGTTTTACGTTGAAACAATTCGCAGCCGGTAGCAACCAGCAGTAGTAAAGTAGCATCGTAAACGTAATTACAACCTTTGAAAACAAACAGAAAGAATAAGATTTTTTTCAACACAAAACGCCCCAGGGCTCAAAAATATGAGAAACGGCACTTGAAAGCACAAGATTACTGCAAAAAGAAAAAAGAAATTAACCCTACATCTACGTTTGTCTAAAAGGCAGCAGAACTCACTTGTGGGCCTCACTAAATCATTAATATTACAAGGTAAAAGTAAGAAAAGTGAGACTACGATAGTGTGTAATTAATGTAATAAGCAATATAGAGAGGAAAACATGGGATAATAGGAATTAAAGTAGTAGTTAAAGCACATTATTATCGTTGCTTAAAACGTACGACGATGACTTGCCGGTGTAACTTAGATCGAATTGCTTATTAAGTTTTTAATGTTTTGTAAAAACTGTGTTGTTTATAAACAATAAGTTTAAGCAAACCCAGCAAAATTAATAAAAATATTGTTCTGTTATCTGAGAGCGGTGCGCGATGTGTTACAGGCACGTGCGTTAGCAGGTCAAACTAGACAGATTGTTGAGAAGGAAAAGTTTATATTGCGATGGCATGCTTATCAATCTGTAAACAACTTTAAAGCTTCCGTTATCACTTGTTATAGGCTACTTCATCAATTATTGCAATGCGCAAGTAGCATAGCTGGTAGCTTTATGTTATCTTTACTTTTGTAGCAAAGGGAATGGAGCAGAGGTGTACTTGTCCCTAACCCAAAGTTAGATACTCCAAACGTGTCTAATGTTGTTGACGTCATTAAAACAAGCAAAAGATCAAACCTATCTCAAAAACGCGCCCAGCTTTTTTCTAATTGCATCTGTAGCCAAAATGTTCTTTTCTTGCATATGAAAAGCGACCGTGAAAATCTAGCCAGAACCTTTCGCGATGAGCAAAAGTAATCTATCGTTACGATTTTGAAATGAAGGTCACGCAACCTGTATCATTGGGCTCTATAAACAACAGTAGTCAAATTCATCAGCAACCGGATCCCCAAATGATCGACTTCTAACCGGGCTTGATAAAAACTTGGCCTTTTAGGGGTTGCAAATGATGTCTATAGTAGTTTACGCTAGCGTACCGAGGGAGGAGGCCACTGTGCCATGACCCACCTCAGACCCTAAAAATAAAAAAATGTAAAGCAAAACCAAGCAGTTTTAGCTAAAGCAAAGCTGGTTTGTGATGTCACACGACTGTGACGAAACTTTGCCCCCCACCCCACCCTTGGAAACTTTCTGCGTACGCCACTGGTAGTATATTTTCTTGCAGAGCTTTGACGTATTTCTCTATATTTTACTTTGGTTGTAAGTTGTGATGTTTTCTGACTATGATCTACTCTGTTGGCCAAGAAGTGTACATAGGAACAGCAAGCAAACAAATTTGAAAAGCGAGGTTTGGTTTTTCATTGTCACCATGACGTAACGTTTCATGGTGTAGCAAGTCCAAATTATTTTGGGAGGAAGGAGCTTTTTTGCTATCTTCCTGCCTTTGCCACTAACGGCGCACAAAACTATTTCGCCAAAAAATTTATCATTGGACACGAACAACTTTTTGATCAAAATAAAAAGCACATATTTCGTTTGTCTATGTCACATTTCTTTCTTTCCGGTCTGTATTGATAGAACCAGATTGAACCTTACGCATCTAGTGTTTGAAAAAGCTTAGTCTAAATAAATGATTATTATAACATAAAAGGAAGTTATGTCAGAAAGAAGAATTCAAAATCAAAAAGTCGAAAGAAAAATTACCTCAAATCAGCTAAAATAATAATCAACTGCTGTTTACATAAAATTGTGCTTTTTTATAAATGATAAAAATATTTACATAATTTTGGTAGCTTGCGGTGAGATTGTTAGGTAATGGCTTCGTAAGACCGCAACTCAGCTAAGTACAAAGAATCAACTACAGGGTGGATAGCTCACTATATCCAAGTCATTATTTTAAAGAATCTTGCCCGAAATTTTCTCCTGAATGCGTGATATCTAAATAAATTATTGATTACTTCGCCAACTTTGCCTTTTTCTTCTGCCTTTCTCGCACAACAAATTTGTAAAAAAACAGGTAACTTTGCTAGTTTAGAAAATTACCTTCATATTGATATTCTAAAGAAAACCTACAAATTGTTTGTGATTGCTTTCATAAACGTGCTAACATGAATTGAGTTTGCAAATGATGCGGAAGATTGTCTATCACACAAAATAGGATGTTCTAGTCATAACATGCTACTTGACAAAGCAAGAGTATTGAAACTATACAAGAAGAAACTTCAAGTATAAATCATCAAATTTATATACATAAGGTAGCTTAGGCAAAATTAGCCATTATATCAGTAACAGATGATTGATTTAAAAATTATCAACTTTAGACGAGAAAGATAACTTAGCGCCATTTTGTGTAGCGTTGGCAGCCAGTAGGCTGCCAATAACAACAAAAAATGCAAAATTAACTGAATTGTCTGACAAAAAGCTTACTAATACTTAAAATCCAGAAAGCGCAGCAAATAATAATTGTATACTAGTGCAGCCATGCAGCAATTGTTATATGGGAAAGCAAGTAAAATATATTCGAAGGTCGCAACGTCACCATTCCTCGGGGGGCTGTTTGTGGCGGCACTGATTGTGTTTACACTTCACGATGTGGTGTCTTTGGAAAGGCGCTTCGCGGTAATCGTCTCTGCTTGTGGTAGAAATACAATGCGCCAGCAGTATTGGTCACCCCGAAGCGAGTTTGAATAGAGCGAAAAGTTTTTCATGACCAGATAATTAAAATATATAGTCTAACTCACTCAGGCTGCGCGTAAGTTTTATCGAAAAGAAGGCTGAGCCCAAAGCTGGAAAAAATTTTTACAAGGAAAGGTTTAGCGAGTGCTGGAACAGGCAAAGTTACGATTTTTACCGATTACCGATTTTTAGAATTAACTAGGAAGCTAACATCAATAAAATCATAAGTTGCTGCACCGTTCTCCAGTAGAAACAGTTTGTCTTAACCGAAGACCATCTCATCCTACAGAAGGACGTAAAGCATTCCTCTCTGCCTCTACAATTCTTTACATAACTGAACTGGGGGATGATTATGGTAAGAATCGAAATTTTTGTTGTGCTACTAAAAAACATTATGCATTCTAGTAAGTGGTAGTAGTACTGGTATGTTCAGGAGACCATCCGAAGGATGCTAAAGCTACGATAACTTATCAACTCCGCCGTAAAACCCAACAACGACCTGTTTGGGGACTTTCAAAAATATTCATAGACAATCAATGCAATAAGCTTCCTAAATTATAAGAAAAACCTTTTGACTTTAACCTATGTTCTTAAAATATTTCGGGCTAAACCCCGGTGATGATTTTCACCAAGCTCGCTCAAATCTCTTATTAAATTTCCAGAGCCCCTAGTTAAAGAAGAGAAAAGCAGCTAGATCAGTGGGCTACGCTCCCAATACATGGCTTCGCCTATGTCAAAAAAATTGGAAAATTGGGAATGTAAAGGAAGTTCAACAAGCGACAAGCGCACCTTTTTTATTTCTGCTGTAACAAACTAATTAAATATCTTATTGGTTTCCGTTTCTTCTCATGGCCAGTGTATATTGTAACTTTAATAAAATGTGTAACTGGATGGGATAGGCGTATAAACTATCAAGTGAAGAAGCGTAATGTAGGTGTAAACCATGCTCAAATTCGCAAAGATATTTCAAAGCACACTGCTAAAGTTAGCTTCCCCATTTTTAGTAAGCTCACTGGTAACGATTCAAATTACCTAAATATTGTGTAAATTTGTGATCTGTTACAGAACTAGCGTGAACAGTTTTGTTCAACCAAAGTTTATGCTAGTGTTATATAATTTGATTATCATCACTGATAACCCCCTTTTGCAAAACTCCGAATTGTGTGTTTGGTTATGGTCCACATTCGCTGCACCTTACTTTGATCTATGAGTAGTGAAAAAAATCATTACAAACCACAAACGAAAGAATGTTGCAGGACTATTTAATTGTGATTGGCAGCGCATGTTGAACGCACTATACTTTGCTATTAATGCCACCAGCGTAGAAACGGCAGCCGCTTGGAAATTGAGTGCGCTTTAGATAAATATTCCCTCTACTTTTGTAATACGTGTGAGTCTTTTCATAGATATTCTAGTTGCAATGCTGGTAATAAATGTCTAGTGGAGTGGTTCTCAAATTTTTCGTGTTCACGAGCGCTTTTAGAAAGTCGTCAGTATTGCGGACCCCTGCCTAACTTTTTGTTTGGATGTCGTGATTTAGTTATGCAAATATCGTCAACAATTATCTCCGACCGATAGTTCATGAAAAGCCGCAGGTGACCTATGCTGGTAGTTAATGATGCCAACCATCAAAACATCTGATCAAAAATTTAACATGCCATCAACAGAATTTATTACTTCTAGCTATATCAAAAGCCACCAAAGCCTTTACTGACCCCCTAAAAATTTTTCACGGGTCCTCGAGGGTTGGCGGACTCCAGTTTGAGAACCATTGGTCTGATTGAACCGTTGGACCGAGGTTCGGTTTTTCTGTTGGTTCCACGGCATAGGATATGAAAGAGTGTTGCCAAAAGCTAAGTCTCTCACAAGAGTGCACACCGCAGAAATCAAACCTTCTCCCAAAATTTATTATTTCAAAAATTTTTTCCCTTATCGACACCAGATGATACTTTCTTGAAAAGCTTTTTCCGAATTGGTATAGACTCCCTCTCCCAAAACCAGTTTTTAAATGAAGCCTTACGCATAAGCACTGTTGAAGCAAAAAAGAGGAGTTTCGGTAAGAAATATATCTTTCAGAAATTTAGATAATAATCTTAACCTTTGACATGATTTCAGACGGTCGCTTAGCGTATTTCAAACAAAGGTGCTTAAAAGATTAAATATTAAGTGGTTGATTAGATTTAGTATTGTAGTTCCATTGATTTGTCAAATGTATAATCCTGAATCAAGATTATTTTGTTCATTACGGATTGATCCAATAGAACATCTTCTTTTAAGCTAATTATATTTACGTTGAATTGTTCAATTCATTACGACCAAACGAGTAGCCTGTTATCAGTTGACGTTTGCAATTGATCAACGTAAGCTGCTCTTCTCAAGACTAGCAAATGACGCACATATCCGTGTCAAATGTATCAAGACCCACTGAAAACAACAGATATGCGATGAAGTCAAGGAATTCAATTTTGCAGTTGATTCAAAAAACGAGATAATAAAAAAATTATTATAAGCTCTTTAAGACCAATGACAACCGTCTTATTTTCAGGTTACTCTCGATCAAAATATATCTCAAAGTTTGCAATTACTTGTAAATGGCCCGAAACCAACTTTGCTTTGCATTGACCGCTTTTAAAACGATCAAATACAAAAGCTGGGGATGACAGGTTTTTATCCATGTAATATATTTAGCTTTTAGATCCACTTAAATCACTATCTGTATTTCATGAGACAAGATGGTTTGCAGAATAAAAGTTTGCTGTATGTTACCAACATATTTTAGATCACCTTTGTGCAATGTTGTAATTAGGGAAGCCTAGAATCCTTCTTCCGGATGTCAGATCGCATCCTTCCACCAATGTTCCGTCTAATATTAATACAGTCAACTTCGGATATAAGAGATTCAGATATAAGGGATTTTCGCTTATAAGGGACTACGCAAAAGGTCCCAAATGATTTTCAATATAAACTAATAAGTCGTTTATACAGAATTCGGTTATAAGAGACTGATTAAGCTGGTCTCGGAGGATCTCTTATATCCGAAGTTGACTGTATTACCATCCCTTGATGTCACGTTACATCTTTCCACCAACGATTGACCTAATATCAATATCCCCATTGCCCAAAATGTCACGTTGTATCCTTTCCCGATGTTTTGCCGAATATCACTATCCTCATCCCCCAACGTCACGTTACATCTTTCCCCCAATGTCAATATCCCCAATCCTCCAACGTCACGTTTTATCAAAACAGCCTGAGGACTTCTTCAGCTCTTCGGCTTCCAATAAAAATCTTGGTTGCACGCTTGCCTTTAGATTGTCCAACCTCAGGAAAAAATAGGATTTCAATCTCATGTTTTCGCCTTTGTTGTGCAGTAATGCACTTTAAAAAGCGTTTCTCAAAACTTAGCTATTGATACATTATAGCGCGGTATAACGCTTTTTTAAGTTCGGAAAAGATTAATTTGAAACGAGATCAACCCGGGCCTTACCAGGAAGCGCAACGAAGATTTTTTTTAAGGAGGTGAGGGGTTAACCAAAATGGTAATGGTCCTAATTAATAACTTTGTAGACAAGTGCCTAGAGTAGCTAGAACACCAGTGACGTTGGCTTGAGTCAAGGTCCTGTGTTAAACCTTGGCCCAGCAAAGATAACAGTGGATTGGGCGTTCTTTTAAATCACGCAGACGCAGCAACCTTACCTGGATACTGTTAATGAGGACACTGACTGCTCTTAGGTCTAGTGATTTGAACGACTGCTTTCGGCGCGGCAGACTTCAGCTTGATTCCAAGGTCGGGTCAATTCAAAGAGTTTAAAAAATGATGTTCACGGTTTCTTTTCTCATCAAACCCCAGTCTGGCGTTTGGCATAAAGTGGGTAGTTGGAAAAAGTAAATAAACACCGTCATCAGAAGACCAGCCCCCTAGTGTGGCAACCACTACTAAGGCATCTGAGTGGCCAAAGGGTATTGAAATGGTGGTTGGCGCCCTCCAATGCATCAAGTGGTGCGGAAAGAACTACTAAGATAAAAATGGATAGACCTACTCTTATCAGAACCCGTTTTCTGTAACAAAAGTTTTCTAAAAATCTTTATCTACAATGCGGAACTCTCGTTGTCTCAAAGCCAAAAAGTCACTTAAATAAGGTATGGACTGTTGAGACAGAATAGCAAAGAATGATGGAGTTGTTACATGGTTTTTCGTAATTACAGTTTGTGTAACTTTCTCTGCATTTCCCAAATACTTTCATCAGTTTATTTTACAAATAGAACAAGTACATTTCATAAAATTATGTCCACAACCTATGATTAAGTTTTGATAGAAAAAAGAAACTTTTCAAACGAATCGCCTTAAAGTGTTTTTCACACTTGTTTTTCAGACTTAAATAAAATGTATGCGTCATTCATTCTTGAAAGTATTTCGGGTTCATTGCTTTTTTCTTACGGTGCTCTCCCTATTTCTCCTAAAACAAGACCACTTCGTGATATTCTTTGCTCGAAACAAAAATATACAGAAGGGTAAAATAAATAAACTATTCTTTGGCACTTAGCAGTCAGCCAAGACAGCTGATGATTTTTTTTACATTTCGCCCCTTGTACACGTCAAAAGGTAAGTGAGCTGTCATGTTTACTAGCCTTTGATGTGCCGCAAGATGACTTAAAACGGCAAAGTAGTCGCGCAGTATTGCCGCAAGCTCACAAAATTTCTCTGTCCCTGTTCTGTATCGACGTATCTCAATACGTGGATTATTGCTTGACATACGAAGATATGCAGTAAATCCTTTGGTCATAGAATGCTGGAAAAAAGCAATGCAATAACGCTATGAAAACTATACAACGATGCAACTGGCCACTTTGTTACGCCATTTTGGATTCGTTGTTGTTTGCCCATTGTTCATAGGGATTGAAGAACTGCATGAAAAACAATTGGAATATTGTGGTGAAAACTCAATTGAAACCAGCGTGGGAGAAAGCGGCTGGTTGATATTGAATGCAAATATTGGTCAGTAGCCTCACCACCAACAAGGCAAACTGCCAGTGGAGGGTGCGGGAAGTTTGTCCTTACGACATGCTGGATGAGCAGCTCACTGCTTTAACCCGGAGAAATACGAGAGGAAAATTCTTTTGGGGGAGAAGGGTGGTGAGGTTTTTACGCAGTCACGAGGATAAATTTCACCTTGGTTTGTTAGTTTGAAATTTTTGATGCCAATTTGGATTTATGCATTCACAATCGATTCTTTTATAAATTCGATTTATGTTGTCATGACAAATGCACTGCAAGTTAAATTACTAAAGTAAATTTATCGATTGGTCGTTTGATGGTGTTTTAATTGTATGGAATTAAATGGTTAAACAAGTAGAAAACCTACCATTAACATTATTCAAGAGAGAATTTATAGGCATTTTGTAGTAAATACATTTAGGGTCGGTATTACTGTAGCTTGTGGTAAACTCGAAATAGAATCTATTTCCCAGCACCCTATACCAAAACCAACTGTCACCAGCTCCTTGAAATACCATTGAACTGCTTGCGGGCTAGTCTTTTTAAACAGCAGCAAAGCATTTACAAGCACTTCAAAAAGTTATCCATGATTGACAAAGCTTTTAATGTGACAAAAGCGCCAGTAAAAGGATAGCATAACTGTTTACACCTACCTCTTGCTTATATATTCAAAATTCCACTTTATTTATGCCTTAAGACATTTATCGTATTCCTTGCTGCGAATAGCGATTAATTTAATAGGCGTCGTAATCAAAACGATGAGTGTTTTGTTTTTCAGCACGCAGAAAGCCAAATGAGTGCCTACGGATATCCTTATGAGTCAAGCGCCGCTGCAGCATCGGGCTACTTAAGCGGTGGCCGCGGGCATTCGAGTTTTGGAAATCCGGCAAGCTACGGCATGCCTGGATCGGCCCTTGGTGCTCCTTACGGATCAAGCGCTCAACCAGGATCCATACAGGGGCTTGGCGGAGTTGCCACCTCCGTAGCATCCGGTATGAGTCCCGCATCTCATTCCAACCATCACAGCCACAACATGCAAACTTCCTCGACAGGGTATTCTACCGCCCCTCCACATTTGGGATCGGGATCCACTGGGATCCATGGATTCACGTCGGCTTACGGAACAACAGGTCCTTCATCTTACAGTGGATTGATGAGCCCATATCAAAACTGTCCTTCGTTAAGTGATTCTGTTTTGCATCAAGGTGGGATACAGCTAATTTTAGATGATAGACTACAAAACTTCAATAGGCCTATAGCTTTGAAAAAGGTACTTGGCTGATATTATTAAAAGATTTGAATCAAAAATTTGTACATGTGTACTAGTGGCGTACGGAAGGGGGTTTCTATGCTCGCGTACCCCCTAAGGTTTTTCTCAGGGAAAGGTTAAATGTCAATTTCAGTCATTGTCCTTGTAATGGTAACTAACAAATCATCTGAAATAGCTTTGAAAATACTGATCTCCAAAAAAGGGGGTTTTTCCATGATTTTACGTGTGCACTGAAAACGTCATGGATTCCGAACTTTAATTGTCGCGTGAAACTTAAAGAAAGTAATTTTCGCTCCCTCAAAAACTTTTTGCATACGCCCCTGTCGTGTACAAATTTTTGATGTGAATGTATTGATATCATTACTAAAAGCCTTGAACTTATAGCAGACTATGTTGAGGTTGCCTTCAGCAAAAAACTAAAATGATCACAAAAAAGCAGGTACGACTCGTAAAAAAATGTCGCAAGTGATTGTAAACACCATTATAAAATATTCAAAAAGTAAAGTTCTGGTGCGAAAAATTGAAAGTGGTTTTTTAGCAGCAAATGCAAGGAAATTCAATTTTTACCAGAACTCCGGCATGCTTGGTTTGGAGATTCAAATCAAAATTTGAATTGACTAGTCCATGTTATGTTTTTGCTCCCAATTTGAGGTTAGGAGTGAAAAGAGGCGTAAAGGACTTGCCAACTGTAATCCATTTTTTAATAACGGAGCCTATTTCAACGAAGGCCAGTTAATAGCTTGGGTATCAATACTATGAGCCTGGTGACGTATCAGCTGGTCTTTAACCCTTTGAGGGCCTTTGGTACACATATGTACCATGATTGTTGATTGTTATATCATTATGACGTGATAACCAATTATCTGAAATCCATTATATTTTCGTTGTTACGAAACAATTGCGGCATTGTTTCAAATTTTATGAATTAAATTCTTATGGTCCTTAAAGGGTTAACAAGATTAACATCATAATTTAGAGGTATATCACAACAGCATAAATCTTCTCATTCTGGTTTCTCATTAGGGTATTAGAAGCCTGCTATTTATTGCCTAAAAATTCTAACTTTAAAGTTTTTAAAAAAATTTCACTATCGATGTGTCCATTTTTTTGTGATTTGACTTTAAAGTTTTAAGTAATTTTATATTGTTGGGGAGGGCGAGCGGCTTTTCTCAATACTGCTGCAGTACAAAAACAGTTGCACAACCACAATTATTCAACACTGACGATGCTAAATCTTCCAATTCACGGTTATGTCATCTGCAATATGATATGACGTATCAGGGAGATCGTGTTATCTGCCTTGATTCCAAGTTATTTATATCTATAATAATAGCTTACAAAATATGTTGAAACAACCTGTCGATCATATCCGGTTGTCCACTGGTCAGTTTGCCTTATTTTGCAAGAAGCTTCAACTTCTACTTTTGTCGCGTCCAGTTCAAAGAGTTCCTTGCCAGATTTTCACACATAGCTTTGCTTGCTCAATGAATGTTGCGAGGTCTTCTTTAGTGGAGTGTCCAGACAGTGGCATGGCAGAAAATTCGCCGTTGATTGAGTTACTCGACAGCCATAACTGGATTCTGTGGATACTTTTATTATTGACTATATTTTGCATACTGTCAAATTACATGGAAGATTGATAATATAATTGTAGTCCGAAAAAACTTAACTTCTGTTTTGACATTGCTAATAAGTAATAACAAACACCTTCATTTGTACACTGGATTTTTGGCCGCAGGCAATTAATTTTCTCTTGCACTTTTAATAAATTTGAAAATTAGCTATATTTCTTTTTTTTAATAATCGACATTCAACACTTTGTCACTGACCACGCCAACATGACGTTTGAATGACAATATTATGATGTAATCGTGGCGCGGCTACGGTTACAAGATATTAGCACTGGTTTCTTAATGTTGGAGTAGTCAGAATTCGCGCAAAGGGTTTCGTTTCTTCTTTCGTGCAATGATAATTTCTTTTTCACGAAAAGAAGTTTCGCTTTTTAGGTTTCATTCCGTCTGGTATAATAGCTCAAATGATGGTTTTCAGATGCGCATCAGTGCAAAAGAAAATTACAGCAATTTTATATTTCAAACTCTCTATATTCCATGACGTCAGTTTATGTTTCTCGTTAAGGCTTTGATGTTTGCCACTAGTCAAAAAGCTAACGTTTTTAACTCAGGAAAGCGACTTTTGGATGACCTCAAACGATGAGAGAGAGATTTACATGATTTGATCAAAACACCCGGCCACTACTTTATTTTTGTTTTAATTGAAGACTTTGGTTTCGTTTTGATATGATTCCCACAAAACCTCTGCCATATATGAAAATCTGTTTATTACCGCTTGATACAGCTGCATGGTGCAAAACCTACCAAAAATCTCTTCATTTTTGCTAGCTTAGTTGTGAATTTCTATTAATAGTTCTTAATAATTTTTTTAAAAGTGTGTTGGAGAAACTTTGTTTTGAAAGATTTATTAGCGCACTGGTTTGCAAAAGAAGTAATTAACCACCACCACTGTTAGCTTGCCAAATTCTGCTAAGTCGTAATCCTGAATGACGGGGACACACTCAAGTCAGAGATTTGCTTTGACATGCCGAACAATGACAATCGATCGAACATTTCAGAACTTTGTTAATCCTAAACTTAGCTTTGAAGATATGCTGTTGATCAAAAAGCATAAGAAAGTTTAAAATGAAAGTTAACCACAATAACTGATGATCTGCCTATGATCGTGACCTAACAGTTTGAAGCAAAATGGATGTCTTTAAATCCTAAAATATTTTATAGCTTGTTAACCTAAACACTCTTCAAAGACAACAAAACATATTGTTGGCAATAACTCAAAAATTGCATAGCAAGCCTTCATATAAAGGTTGGTTTTGGAATGATTTCGAGCCAGTGAAAGAAAAAACTCTCTTTAGAGGCTGTCTTCAAACACTTTGGAGAGACAATGTACTACCAACATTTCTAGGAATTCAACCCACTGCTCTTTACATTTCAATGCGATCTTTAGGTTTTTCCGAGGCTTGTCTAAGCATTGCTTTCCTGAAGGGTAAGCCAATGAAAGAAATGTTTACGTTCTTTTTCAGTGTGTATAGATGTAGGATTCGCTTTTCGTATGCGGTGCTAGTAACTTCCGTTTACAACGTTCATCTTCATTGAGGCATCCTGAGTTTAACTTAGCTTGGTGCAAAGCAGTATTTGGGTTAGTAGCTTTTAACTTCTTGGGTTATTTTTGACGCTGTTACGAGCGTGTCATAAATGAATCAATCGGCCATTTTGTTTCAAATTAGTGTAGTCCCAAAGCGATAAGGCTCCGGCTAAAAAGAAAGTGGCAGAAGCAATTAGCTTCTAACATTAATTTTTGCACTTTTGCCAATTACACCTCTATAATTTTACCGATAACAACCATTAACGGGCAATTATATAGCCACAATTTGTATAATACCTAAAGATTTAGAGATTATTTTTTGATTTTTTGATAAGTATCACTTGGGCTACACCGTGTAATAAACCCACGTGTTATGGTAAAATCGATCAGAAGCCAATGAAATTATTTCTAGTTGAGTTAACAGACTATCTATCTTTCTATTCCAATCACAAATCATAGTGAAGAGAGTCACAGACATAAAGGCCGGTTCTTAAGGAATCTCAAAAGCCTATAACCCAACAATGTAATCGCTCACATTTTTGTTTATACGCGGAGCTTACTATGGGTATTAAAAAGTTAAACGTTTTGAAGTATAGTGTGTTGAAAAATATACCTTGTATAAACTTTCATTTGTCTGCTTTTGCTGTCAACTTTTCGGCTTAGCATGCTTTAAAATGTTTGTGACATCACAAGCGCCAGCCTATAAAGCACAAACAACAACTGTGACGTCACAGTTCTTTTAAGCAAACAGCAAGCCACCACGTGGTCGAAGAGCTACGCGTGGATTGAGCATTCTCCGTAATCAAAGTGCTCCCTTCAAAACAGCTTTTTTATGGTGGGATATGAACAGGCACGCGCCAAAAATGGGGTGATGACGTCAACGTATAACAATACTGCCAAAAGCTGTAAATGTAATAAGTGTTGCTTCACAACCCTTGTCCTCACTTTTGACTGTGCCCTTGATACGGAACTCAAGGCGTGACCTGCTGAAGAGTTTAACTTTACATTGCGTGGCAACTCTTTGTACCAGAGGGATTTCATAGATTTTTGAAAAAACTTATGGACAACATATTAAAAAGGTTGGTATAGAAGGGTGATGACGCTATGGCAAAAGTTAACAGGTCATTTTTAGTTCAGAAAAGGTTTTGCTGTAAGCCATTTTAATCCTCTTGCTTTAACAAACTGATCATTAAGAAGCAATGAACCATAAATGCTACTTTATTGAGGAGTGCTTTTCACTAATGTCTTAAGAGTTCTCTCACGAAAAACTATCTTAACACATCAAATAAATAAATGTGATGCGTCCATTTTTTGATTCCCAAGCATGGCATTCTTATGATGAACAACAGGCAAAAGGCATTAGCTGTACATATGAAATTGCGTATCTTGCGCAGTTTGTACTATTTCTACGAAACTATACTTTCCAATACGGTCACAAAAATGCCAGCACATCGTTAATAAACTTAATAGCATTGGTTGATTGCCAGTAACAAATAAAGCTGCCACATAGTTAACTAGAAGCAAAACGTGCTGTACTTTAAAAAACAAGGGAAGCCAGAAAGTCTCAGCAACGACTTTTAAAAGTGGAAAGAATAAAAACGTTGGCACAGTGCATTTTACTTTGCCCTGCACTCTTCTTATTCACAACAGTAACACAAGGCTGTTGTTTGTTTCTCTTCTACATTAAAACGTTGTACGTATTTCTTTTCTTCCTTGGCACGGAAGGGTTATCTAGATCTACATCGTAAACCTTATCATAAAGGTACGGAGCGCATGTCAATTTCTAATTCGTAAGTCACATCAAGCCCACTGACATTTTTTTTAAAACAACCAGGGCTTTTATTTGACTTTGCTACGATATTTCTGTTCGAATATTACAAATAATAAACAAATTTAATGCTTTTTGCTTTTTGGACGTACAAACTAATAAATTGGTGTGCAGATTTGATTTTCTTTGGCTTGGGATTGTTGATGCTAATCTGAGAATTACTACTGTTAAAGATAAGGCAAAATTTTTATTGTTTTGCAATATTGAAAGACTGTGAGTAATGCTTGCCCGAGGTTCACTTCGTATCAAAAATGATGCTTAGTTTTAAGGGATATTTGGTTAAGAAAAAGTTTTTGCCAGATCAAAGAAATTAAGATGTGCACAATTTACACCATAAATTCATTCGAGTCGGATAGGAGATACGTTTACTCTTCAAACGAGATGATAATGTGATCACTAAGATCACATGCCATCCCGAAGGCGAATTAAATGTCTTAAGGTGTTGTCGCAGAAATAATCCTTCTGAAAATTCTATGTTCAGCCAAGTGTAAAACAATTTCAACAAAAAACTGAACTCTAAACCAAGCGTGAGGCCATTTGTTTACCCCAAAAGAATTAGACCTAGAATCTAACACTAAACACAGATTTTAGTTTGAATTAGTCAGTTTAAATTTTATTTGGCAAACAAAAATATTTTTGAGCTTTGAAGCAATTTTGCCAGCAACAGTACTACAAAAGACACCAAGTAAGCAGCTTTGCAATATTTTTCAATAATATTCTAATACGTAATCGTTCAGTACCATGCGGTATCTGATGTAATGCTTAGACCTAAAGGTTTAGTTTACCATTTTGAATCACGACTGTTCTAATGCGTGGGTGTAGGCTAGTTTAAGGTGTATTTAATAAAGTGTTTTATTGTGACTTTTGTTTCAAAACAATTAATCTACAGTTGCGTTACTGTTTTTCTTTTTTTAATGGCAATAATTACAAAAATAATTTTTGCCACCTTTTTAGTTCGTAGTCCAACGCTTTGCTTTGTTAGAAATTTCAGCGAAAACTTAATACTTGGATGCCAAGTAATTGCAGGAATCATTAAAAATTAGACGAATCACAACGACTTCAATATTTTCTGTACCAAATCATCAACAAACTGAAACAAAAAAAGAAATCAAACGTCCGTCTCTTTCAATCATAGCATGAATGAGCATGTTTATAGTGTCACGGTTGCCGTGTTGGCAAACATACCCGCGTGCCCGGCAAAATGTTATCGTTTGAAGAAGAATAAATAGTACGTTAACTAATTTCCTCACGGAGTGTTCCCACAACAAGTCAGCACGAAACTTATAGCTGCGATGCCTTTCACAAGTTTTTTGCTTTTTAACTAACTGCATTTTTGTTTTACTTGAAAAGATGATAGAGGGAGATCAAAAAGTGACTGGGGTATTAGGCCTGCTACTTATTATGCGACTTTGTTGTTTGATTATAAATGAAACAAGACATTCTTCACCAATGTTCCATTTATTTGTAATTTTTTTTTCGTCACGGGCGGGAAAATTTTTGAAGTGTGCGCTCTTGAAAAAATCTAAATTTTTATTGAAAAAATATATAAATTTCCTAAGCGGCATTATTTTACATGTGTGCTCGCGCACATGTAAAAATTTACCCCCCAAGGGATAAGTTTGTCCCCGGTTGAGAACCCCTGCCTTATAGGGAACATTGCTCTTCACTGATTGGGTAAAAATAAAAACTTCGGAATATATTTATCAAAATTGTTACAAGCAACCTTAAGTATACTATATTTTGATCACTTGACACTAGTTAGACAAGGGCGTAACTAGAAACAAAATATGAGGAGGGAAACTTTTGAAACTTTCCACTTCTTTCAAAGGAAACCACAATAATCACTCAAAGTAAAAAGGAATTACCTATTTTTGGGTCGTTCCTAAAAATGTCTTTACCGCACGATCCAATACCAAGGTATGTTTTAGACCTGAAAAGTTGTGGCATCTTTCGTCTCCCTCCCATGGCTCCCTGAGGCGTGAACATAATTGGGTATTTTCAGTTTAGTAAATTTATTTATTAAGCGATGCATATGGCACATAAAGTGGTAAAACGATATATAAAATAAAAACAATTGACTAATGTTTTTCGATAAAAATTTTGCTTCAGGCCGAAAACAGTCTGACTGCTCATCATTAGTCGGGTCTTCAAATAAACCTCATTTTACTTGCATTACAGAAGGGATAATATTAAATTGAATTTTATTGCACTAGTTTTCGATTTCATGCCTGCCCGTTTATATAAGTTCAGTTTGAAATAGCTTGATGATCATTGCCACACATAGCTTGCTGTGTCTCATGTGAGTTTGCACGTTGTTTTTAATTTTATCAATCGTTAATTGAAGGCATGAAATACACAAATTCCTGATACGTCAATGGCTATTTAACGGCCGCGTTGCATGTTGCGGGTATTTTTCCATTCTTTTACGAGAAACCGCATCAGCATGACTATCTTTCATCGGTCGGCCGTTGAAACAAATGACGATTGATGATGTAACAAGTTAATGTGCACTTGCGGCGCAATACAGCCTGGGTCGTGAACGAAGTCACTCCTTGCAAAAAAATGCAAACTTAACACGGTTAAAATAAATCGTAAGCCTGCATCGAACCAGGGCGTCATCAAACACTCAGGAAAGGTTACCTCCAACTTCTTTTAGCCCTCTGTTGTGACTTCTTTTAGCCCTCTGTAGGGTCTACTCTTAAGGGATTGGCTAGCCTGTCAGCAAGGTCACTGCGGGGGGGAGCAATCAGTTGTTTGTGACGTTTTTGCATTCATACGAATTGCAAAATCATTGATGAATTAGTAAAATCCATCATTAAAATCGCAAACAGTTTTGTTGCAATCAGTAAGCGAATAGGGAGATGCAAACTGCTAACAAAATAAGTGAAAATGAAGCAAACATATATTTATCTGCTGCAAAAATAGAATAGCAACTAAGTGGTTGACAGGGGCAAAAACAATAAGTTGTTTTAGTTTCCATAGTAACCAAAATAGTGACTCACGTTGTTTCCATAGCGCCTTGTGTTGTATTTGTGTACACTGATGCAGTGTAGGGGTGCGCATCCTGCTGCGCGACACGTTAAGTTTTGTGGTCGGTGGAAGAGTGGGAATGGCTTTGAAAATGATGGTCTTCAAAAAAAAAAGGTCATCATTCTCTATTTGAACGGAAAATGCGTCAATTCAAAGTAAGAATGGCGTAGCGGCTCTTTGAATAATGGCTTCTATCGATTTTGTCTTATTTGTACGGCTAGTGTGGCCACCCCTGGCCTATTATATAAAAACTACACTGTATTCATAGATTCACCCAGCTGCGCGATTGCTAGCTATTCATTTATAAATGAGGTTAAACGACGTTAGCATTTTAAGAGGGTAACCATATACCTTGTTATAGCTTTTAATACTTTTAGGTGTAACTTTAAAATGTTTGAGGGGAATGAGACCTTTCTTAATTGACATGCCGAGACGTACTAACCGAAGCCTGATTAAAACAGTAATATAAACGAGATCTACAACTAAGGACAAACTCATCAAAACCGTTTAAGATCGGATGTCCCTCACCAGAAGTGAAGAATTTTTTGCAGGGGGGCAAATTTCACTCAACCTGATAATACCATCGGCCAGGCGCAAATCCTTTCTAAAACCTTTGTTTGTTGTTTTGGAGTTCAATCTTTTAAGGGCAGAGCAATTAAACTGATGACCGTTTTTTTGGAAATCAACTTCAAAAAGGGCAAGATTTTCAAACTGATGATCTTTTCTTTACTTTGGGTGATCAATCTGTGAACGCCGTTCAATAGACTTATCCTTCTGCTGGCAGAACAAGTTCTCCTTGTGGGCTGCAATTAGCATATCCCTGGCCTGCCGAAACGCAGCAGCAATCTTCAAAAAATTATAGAAGTATAATTTTGAAAAGGTTTGCCCTTTATTTTTTTCGCAAGCTGCGTCCCTGTCTGCAAACCTCAAATAAAAATTACAGAGTGTTTCACCTGATAGGCTTTTTGCCCTCTGCACTTCATACACGTCTCGAAGAGGACTTCAGAAAATTTTGGCAGAAATTTTTCTGATAGGTAACCGCAGTATTCTGAAAAATGTCGTCTACTTTTTAATCAATATTTAAATTACCACTTTAGTCTGCCACTTGACCTCGTTGATTTAATAAGAAACCTATGGGCAAATTAATTAGATATTCTTTCCTTTCAACGTAGTACGTTCTACCAATAATTTTAATACAAAGTGAAGATGCTCCCACTCGAGGAAGGCATTGGTAGCAGCCTATATGAGTAAACATTGTTAAAGTAATTTCTTTATTATTATGATGGATCCTGAGATGTTTGAAAATGTCACACCGAATAAAAATTGTAGTCATAAATAGTAAATTAAAAAGTCATTTTCGACTGTGCACCAGCGACATTACCAACCATTTTAAGCCACTTTATTAGTTGCCGCTATCGTAGATCTGTACATGAAAAGATCATGTTTCATACACAGATAAGCTTGCTATTGGCTCTAAATGTTGGTTGACACAGTATGATACAACAACGCTCCTTTTTCATTGACGTACTAGTTTAGGATTACTTTTCTTTAGATCTTTCTCAAGATAAGGGAACTTTTTCTTTCAAAATCATACTCTTCAAAACCTTTGGCATGTCTTGTTGAGAAAATTTTTAACTTTAAGCCGCAGGTAACAACTAGCTATCATTTTAATCTGGCAATCTTTGTTATGTCAAGAGATATCTTGTCTATATCGCGAAAACGATTGTCGTTAAAATCGCGCCAGGTCACCTGTCACATGCGTTTTGATCTTAGACTTTGTGAACGGGCGATAAGGCTATTAAAACTTTTCAACAATGTTTTTAAAATAAACTTGTAGCAACATCTAGATTGATGTATAAAAACATAACAGCTGGCTACTAGCAGGCTGCTAATGACTATGTTGCTATTAATCGAGTTCATATGTTTATTCAGTAACTTTTTATATCCTAAATTTTGATGTTGCTGATAAAGAGTGGAGTTCAGTTATCACCAACGTACATCACCAATGTAAGATCGAATAGCTAGTTTATCTGTCTTTGGCAGAGAAACGTTACGTGTTGAGAGTATTTAGCCTACAAAAAAACGATTCAAAATTAGGTTAACGACCACTTGGCAGAGTGGAAGTGCGTTTCCGCCTTTAAAGGTGATGCAGCATCGGAAACCAAAGCAAAAAGAAATGCGTCTTACAAGCAGGGGTGATATTAAAAAGCAACGAGGGTCCACCCCTGAATACACTTCGGCAGATTTGTCTCTTAAAAGGGTCATGCCTTTTTGGCGGTTGATAGCAGTTGGCATTTTTTCAATGTTGGACGACACTGTTTGATTCCGCCTTCGGTGTCACGGATTCCGGAGACCCTAGAGTTTGGAAGCTAGAGAGGCAACGCTTTATTTTCAGCAATTCTTACATTCTGACGTTTTCTGACCAGCAAGATATATTTTTGCAGACAGCAATCACGTGATGAGCAGTGATGTAATGTTGGGAAAAGGAAAAAAGAAAAAAATGCGGAAACCGAGAACAATTTACTCCAGTCTGCAGTTGCAAGCACTCAATCGTCGATTCCAGCAAACCCAATATCTAGCGTTGCCAGAACGGGCAGAATTAGCCGCTACTCTCGGCTTGACTCAAACGCAGGTGAGGCAATGCTAACTTTCCTTCGAAATATGCCAAATTAGTTGGCTCTGCTAGTATCGTCCTGCAGAGCTTTTACTCATAAACTGTCTTAACACTTTACACATTTGGACCGCCGTTTTTTTCGATAAGAATAGGGACACAAAAGTCAAAGTTGGGGTTGGATGCCGTAATGATTTTTGTTTTACGACTACAGAAATAAGTTATGTGGTAGTTGGCTTACTCGAACACTTGGTGCAAACCCCTCGTAATGATGTTGGAGGATTGAGTTTGTCGGCTGCACCTGCATGCCTTGTTCCTGGAATAGAACATAAGGAGCCATATTTCCCTTTAAATGTGTTAGCATCCAATCGCTCGATGGCCTAATATGTGGCTGTACATAAAAGGTATCCTCGGTCAAAAAAGGGATAAAGGTTGTTAGATTGCTGACAGTAGTGGACAAGAGGGAATGGTGGTTCCTGGGGTGCGGTTGTCCCAAGGATTATTACCAACTTTCGCTTTCAGATTTACTTAGAGCCATCATTAAGATACTTGTTTGACCGAATTCAAAAATTGACAGCTTTAAAATTTATATCGATATTTGAAAATTGGAAGTGAGTACAGGATACCTCCACTGGCGTAACTCACAGGGGCAGGGGTACGAGCCGTCCCCCTTCCCCCTGGCAATCTAAATGCAAACACCTGGTCTTCACCACAAATCATATTTTGGTATTCAGCATTCTTTTGGCTTTTATTATATTGTCATCTTTTTGCATTTTTCGAAATTTTTCGGAAATGTTTTCCTGTGATTTTGAGTCTTAGTATAGCCTATTAGCATCCATATCTTTTATTTCTCGATTTTTGGTGCTTTGAAGAAAGATAGAATTATTTTAAGGGTTAATTGCCAAGATTTAAGAAATGAATAACCTGTTTTTGATGACTTAAATTAGTCAATCAACAACCCAAAGTGTGGCCACTTACGCTTCGGAAATACCAAATATTGTCCGCATGAAAAAGAGGGAGGCAGATTGATACAGTGTGGGTATTTTGCGGCAAAAAGAAAAAGGCTTATTTTTTGAAATTTTTTGCAAACTTTTTTATGGACAGTCCCAAGAGAAAAATCTCTTTCTATCTGCACGATTGTACATTTGGTGGCTATGACTTTACATAGTAGCGTAGACCTACTCACCTATTTCTTTTTATTGATTTTCCCTCAAACTTTGGATTTCGAAAACTATGTCCATAATACTGACCTCTCTACCAATAAATAATTCTGTGCTTGTTTAAAACAGCTAGTAATTTTAGAAACGTTCATGCTTCATTTGACTAAGTGCATAGGAGAATAAATTCAAAGTTTTGGAAGAACGCTAAAGTGGTTGGTGTAGTATTTACAGGAATAATAGGACTTACGATTTTTTTGTAACTGTAGCCCTAGTTACAAACCTCTGGTTGCGCGTATGTTTCTTGCTCCTGCAATAAACGCAGCCAGGAAAAGGCGAAGCAACCAACAGCCTGGAGTCCAGCACCTACATTCGAGTTATTACAATATGTTTGGTTACGGTTTAACTGACCAGCTTTTTTTGCGCTTTTTAAGTAGAGAGTAATTTTTTTAATTCTCCGGTTCAGGTTCTGCAAAATTTATTTTTATCGGTTAAGTTCCGGTTTAATACGTTACAAAAATTGTGGTTCAGGTTTGGTTCGGATTCAACGAGGTCAAAATTTAGATGTCTAGTTTAGGTTCCGGAAAAACAAACGGTTAGTGCAGGTTTTTACTACAGATTCAAATTTATATTTAGGTTCGGCTTGACCCTCTGATTAATACAGCGCTTTTTTTTGATGTGTTCAGGAAAAAATGAAGAAAAGCATGTTTAAAAAACCCTTAAATGCTTGATCGCGTTTTCAATAAAACCAAATTCTTGTCACATTAATTTTTATCACGAGCGCCCTGTCAATATCTCCTCCAAAAGCTACTGCGTTTCTACGGTCGGTAATTTTTGAGAAAATGAAGAAAAGAAATCTTGCAAATAATCGCAGAAATTAAGCACTTACTTAACCCTTTAAGGATCAATGTAGCACATATGTTACACTATTTTTGATTGTTATGTCTTTATGACGTAATAAAAATTTTTCTGAAATCTATTATAATTTGGTTGTTACCACACAATTACAAAATTGTTTCAAATTTTTTGAATTAAAATCTTATAATTCTTAAAAGGTTAAAAGTTGAAATGTAACTGGTGAGTACGGTGCTGGCTTTTTTTTTAACAAAACCGCTTCTCTCCATTCAGAAATGCGAATATAAAAAAATTATTTTCAATTGTTACGTCATCGATTCCCTTACGACACTAACCCCTGGGTGGTAAATAATCGTGCCAGATTTCATGCTTGTACGTCCAGTAGTCTTGGAGGAGTTCGCACAGGCAGACAGACTTGCCCTTTATGGTATAGATAAAAATTCATGAGGCATTACCGAACTTCATTACTACTGAAACCAGCAACAGCGTTTGCTGTTCACTGGCGGTTTCGTCAACTACGGTCTAGAAATTAATTTTATTTGAACGCTGGTGGATTCAGTAATTTTTAACAGGTGGATTCTGAAGCAATGAACTTCACTGAAAAAGATCTTTAAACCTATTTAAGAGTCAAAAAAACTGGGGTTGTTTATACAAAAATTTATTGCCTGCAAATCTGACATTCAAGGGGGTAAGGCTGCAATCTCTCTGAATTTGCCAAAGTATACAAATGCAATCGCACTAGCAAAGCTCCAACTGAGCTTCGAAAACTTTGCTGATTTTGATAATAAAGTTTAGCAGTACCTCACATGAAATGTTTATTTCTTGATTGTGAGTATGCCGGTATCCTTTTCGGGCCCTTTTAAGGTGAAAGGTGAAAGTTATAGAGTAACATTCTGCTCTGGTTTAACTACATCAAAAGTTTAATGCCAGAACTCAACTTAAGTCTGACTTCGGTTTGAATTAAACTTATTAAAGTTTGACTACTTCGAGCTGAAAAATGCTGATCAGACTCTTAAGTACTGCTTTCAGCTTTTGCTTATTGATAGCTTGCAGCTTTGTAATATCATTGCTACAGATACATATCAAAATGCAATAGACCTATTAGACCACATTAATCAGATACGTGATAATGGGTTGCTACGCCCATTTACAACTGCAACAATCGCAAAAATTGTGGTTTTCAACCCACAGATTTCCAATTTAACTGACGCAAGGTTTTTAGGTGACAAGAACAAAATTGTATGACTTATCTCAAAACTCAAGTAGAGTACTTGCATTCGCTCTAAAAACTTTTCTTTATGTCGTTTCGGTAACGCATCCGTTCATGCAAAATTATTGTAAAATCTACCGTACATAATTTGTGTAGGCCCATGTCATCACGTTAACAACGACAACTTAATCAACTAATTGAACTCCAGATAGACACAGAGTTTGAGAAGCCGCAAAGTAACCATGTGGTTCTTCAGTGAGCAGCCACCAACAAGAGATCACTGCAGTCAATGCAAGTGCCAATTTGAACATGAAAAAACTTAAAAACAACAGCCGGTTCCGCTCGACCCACAGACTTTTGACTGAAAGTTTGACGCTCAGTACATTGTGCCATGCTCTCGACGAATGAAGTATCTCCTTGAATTAAAAGCTTTCGAGCGTTTTGCTTATGACATCCAAGACCCCAAAACGCAGGCCTAGCAAAAAATACTGTAAATGTTTTGCGTACCCAGCATAAAAAAAAGTCACCCACCTTTTCAAAAAACAAAAGTGCGGCAGAAGTTGGGATGCTTGTATAAGCCATGACCTTAGAATTTAAGGGTCGCTTTGGATTACTTTTAAGAGCTTTTTCAAAAGCGCTTTGACGATTTCTCATAGAAACCTAAAAGATAAAAACAAGGATTTCAAATTTCTACGGCTTATTGTTGTGCAAAGCATTACTTTTTTATTTAGAGGTCATTTATACGTGATTTTTCTGGAGACTTGCTCACGAAATCTAAAGAATTAGTTTAAAGCTTCTTTTCATAGAGTTAGGAAGAAATTTGTTTATTGTAGGCTTACTAACTCAGCGAAAAAGTCGGGACACGGTCTCTAAGCTGGTCAGTCGTAAAAATATGTTGTACAGTTACATTGATGCAAAATCACACTATTAAGGGTCGTGAAAAAATGCAAAATTGATCGCCAGTTTGCTTTTGAGTGGGTAGTGACCATATACTATAAGTACATTGGTGATGCAATTACCATTCCTTCCCGACCTTGGATGACATTTTTCATTTGTCGTTAACGTCAGCTTGAAAACTGGTTTTAACTCAAGTTTCTAATGGCTGCATTGTTCCTGTGTATTGCGTGAACATTAGTCAATCCAGTAAGAAGTGGCTTACGTGTTTGCGTATCAAATTATGCGTTTCAAGGATACTTTGATTTAGTTGTTCATCATCATCGTTTAAACCGCAGTGCTCCAATTAAATACAAGCTAGCGCGTCATTGTGAGAGGCGACACGACTTGGGATAGCCATTTCCTCATAACATAACCTAATTACCAGTTTCTCGAGCCTTTTTTATCTCAATATTTACCAAAAAGTAAAAGTTAAATTTGCCGGCAGCTACGAATACAATCACGGCAGTTAAACAAGTGAAGAAAAGATAGCATTGCTGACGTCGCAAGACACATTGACCAATAAGAAAGCTGGGAACTCTATACTCAAGTATTGAACGTGACCATCGGCTTGAGGCTTGAAAAAACAAGTGAATTGATAATGGGTACCTAGCAATTCGAAGCTAGTTATCACAGGTCGCAGTGACAGTTGTTACCAAGTACCAATTTAGACCATGCATGCTCAATAAGTTTTTTTGGTTTTGTCAAGAACATTTCAATTAACTATGCCGTTCATTCTTAAGCGACACGACTCCGCAAACGCGTAGTCGCTTTTCGTGCCAACAGTTAACGCCTACAGATGAGCCATCTGCATACTAACACTACACCCATCGCTTAATCACTTTTATGACTGGATCATTTCAAATGAAATCACCAGGGTTACCCTATGCCTTAAAAAGAACATACTATACAATAATAAGTTTGATGAAGGAATAAATATACTTTATCAAGATGAGTGTAATGAAGGATAAATTCGAACCTGTTTGCCGATAGCAATATTCTTTGTATTTGCATAAAACAATTCTCATTTTTAGGTAAAAATTTGGTTTCAAAATCGAAGGTCAAAATGTAAGAAGTTGATGAAGCAAGGAATTCACGACAAAGACAATCCACTGATGTCTCCTGGAAGCAACAGCAGCAACACCAATACCAACACTAATATCGGATCTCCTTCATCAATCACTTCACCAATGATGGGATCTGTAACTCAGAACCTTTCTACCGCGTCAGATATCGATGGAGTTAACAACGCTAACGGAGACCAACAGCTAATGGTCGGCAGCATGAATGGGGGACTCGAGGGGCAACAACCGTGGACCTCTCCATCAGAGGAAGAAAGATCACCAACATCACCAACAATGTCACCCAATCAGGGAATTTCATCTCCTCATGCCTCAGGTCAAAATCCAACCTCTCCTTACATGATGATGCCTCCAGATTCAAACATGAATCAACACGCTAGCAACTTAAAAACTGAACTTTCTCCTCCTACAAATGGTAGTCCTGCGATTATGTCGTCATACTCAATGAGCAACGGATCTATGACCTCAATGCCAACAGGTGAATTACCGCAAGCGCCACCTTATGTAACCGGTCCTTACCCTCATCAGAACATGCAGTATCCTTCAGCAATGCCTACCTCTTTCTGGTACTCACCCGGAACAGACACCGGTCACAATGTCATGCACCAACCGACTCATGTTGACCATAGAGGAATGGGAGACTCTGGCTACCTAAAATAAATTTCGCTGACAACTATATTAGAATATAAAATTCATGGACCGCTAACCGTACCTTCAAACCAGCTAATCATACGTATTAAACCGGTTAATTTCTACAATTCTACGAATCTTAAATAATAAGTCGAGTCGTATCGGCAATGCTTTGCCTATTTATGATGATGAGGTGTCAACTTTATATTTGAGCTCTCAAGATATAATGATAAAGTTTTAACAGCCGAAACACCAGTCATCTGTTAAAAGAATATAAAATCCTCCCCTTACGTAATGAGCAAAACACTTCAAGAGAGTGCCTTATAAACATTTACGTAGCTTTCAGTGGTTAGTGGTTATGTGGTAAAACAACTGTTCGTATTTATTGCCCTTTATATTTTCGTCTGTTGTTAGCTAAATTTTTGTAATTATAACAGTAATTAATTTTTGCACATTTAGTATTTGCCTTAATTAAATGATTTTTTCAAGTTATTGAATGTTCTTGATGTCCTTGACGAATGGTTTTAATGAGTAGGCTAGTTACAAAATACCCGCATTACAAGCAACCTTATAAATATTGCTGCACAATAATTTTAGCTAAAAACTGTAATTGTGCCCACAATTCGGCTACTTGCGGTAAATGTTGTATTTTTTTAAGGCTATGTGTAGGCATGGAGAGCACAACCAAGGGGTAAAGGGGGGTACATTTCTTATACTTCGGCAATGTCATTTCGCCTTAAAATAAAAAAAGAGCATTTTTATAAACATCCAGTAATTTGGCCACACAAAACGCATACTTTAAGCCAGTAACCAACCGCTTTCCTCTTACAAAATCTCGGCTGCGTCTGTTTGCAGGAACCAGTTTGGGGCAGATTTTCGAGAACAAAACAGCTATAAATAAAAGCAAAAACACGACGTATGGTCTAGTTTCTGTTAACATAATGTTCGATAGCAATAAGCATTTTTGTGTGTTTATCAAATCAAACAAACGCACGATGCTTACTGGCGGGCGTGCTAATATTTCGTCATAAAAAATATTCTTGTAATCGTGCTCCAATATCATGCTAATGGGAACGGGGCTTTGATGCAACTTAGGTAAGATCCTAGATCTGTGTGATTCTTTACCTTTGCAAACACGCCGAACCGCCAAAGTTATTCTACTAGCCGGAACGGAAAACATCGTTGAAAGTCTTCTGAAAATAATCTTTTTCTTCTTTATCAATTTTAAGTCCTTCTGTTTGGAGATCAACTTTTTGAAACCAGTTGTTTTACCGAATTTTCTGACGCCAACCTCTTCCAACCCAAGCTAGGATCATTGCTCTAAATAAAAAGCAAGCCTGATGAGATTTAAATTGCCACTAAATAAAGTTTATGCGCATTACTCTTACTTTATTACACAATTAATAAAAAAACTACGTTGTCGTGCAACGTATAGCTTTTTTTCAAGCATAGCATTGGCTTATGTTGACAGACAGGTTTTCCACAATAGTCACAGTTATTTTGAAGCTTACCAATTAAACCTCGTCGGGCAACCTATTAAAAACATGTTTAATGGAGAGCTGGTTATTTAATGTATATTGCTTGAACGCTTGCTATTTATTTTTGCTTGCAAATGAAAATCGCTCTGGTAGCGAATAATAATTGGTTGGAAATTTATTTTTTACGCCTAACCAATAACCAATATTATTTATGCATTATTAAACATTCACAGCGCATTTGAATGGAAAGTATCCTACTTCTCTGTATACTTTGATTGGCTCAGATCACGCCGGCTTATTTTTTGTGTTATTACTTAAAGTATTTTAGTGCGACACCAACTATTTTCAGAAAAATATGACGCAATTATACCAATGTTTTACCAGCGCAGCAAACATGATAAAATTCTTCTCTATTTTTTTACCACGATCAAATGGCGTGCAACTAAAGCAATACCACCAATAAAATGAATTTAAATAAACTGAAAAATGAATATCTAATTGAAATTGTCGTAAATAGCACTGAAATTTTCAGGGCTTAGCTCTTTGCCAACTCTTCTGTCATGGGACAGGGCCACCCAAAAACGTGATAAGAGAGGATAAGATTTTAACCTTTTTTGTTAAAATTGTCCGTAAGATGCCGAACCAATAATAATTCAATACACACTACAAAAAAAGTTACAAATTTGCAGTGATGATGTGTTGTGTGCGTTTTAATCTCAATGCTATTTTGCTTTTAAAGACATAAATAATACCACGGCAAAGCAAACTTGTTGTTGTGTGATACTGAACTAATATATTATAATGATTTGTAATTAATATGTGTTTGGCGAAAGCAGGCAGAGGTATTTAAGCAATATTGAGATTAGATTTTTGCAGAATCAATGCAACTTTAGTATATCCAAAGAATGCAGAAAACTTTTACTATCCTAAATAGAGAAACTTATTCTATTCTACATAAAACAACTTAAGATATTAAGCTAATATACGCAAGTGATTCATAACTATCGCATTTTTGGCGAAAGCAGTCAGAGCAACCAAAAAAATATTAATAGATTAGATTGCTGCAGGATCAATGCATCTTTAGTATATCTTAATAATGCAGAAAACTTTTTCAATTCTACGTAGAACAAGTTGCGTTTAAGCCTGTGACGGAGTAACCAGTAGCGCTGGCACAGTGTGTTTTTATCACAGTCACTTCTTCGAATGATCGTGGCTGTTTTGCTAAATTTTAAAGTCAAGGTTCTATACCTCCACCACCCCGGAATTACTGGGAAATACATCCGAGGAAGTATGTAGCAGCCTTTTCTTGGAATTTTTGTCCATAATTTGTTGATTTTTTTACCCCGTTTATAGATATGGGGTAATGCAAGATAATTCCATCGGCGGTTTGATCGTCTGTGTCTCGATCACAAACTTAAAAAGAGCCAATTTATCATTTCTCCAGCAAACACCGGAAATTATCTTGAGGAAAAGATCTTGCGGAAATGGCAATCATAATCTTTAGTGGTGAATGAATATCTCAACAGCAGCGTCAAGAAGTAATAATATCCAAACGCAAAGCGCGAATTATATTTTAACAATTACCGTGTCGGCTGCCCACGCAAAATAATTAATCTAGGGAACACCTACTTAAGTGTGTCGTGTGTTAAATTATGGGCAGCTAGCAGCGGGATGGCCAGCTAACTTTTGATTCTTCGGGTAATCTTGTAGTTACGTAATTTATTGAAGAAAAGCGGCTGCACGTGGAGGAGTCGACTCGCGTCTTTAAGGTTCCAGGACTTTTTGATACCTTTTTTCTTCGTCAAATTGCTTACCCAGCATGTCGTAGGAGACGACGACTACCCACCTAAGATAGTTCAAACAGCTGCATCTTGCAACCAGTTTGCCAATTTTGTTTATGACTGGCTCGAATTGAACAGAGGCTTTTTCTTACCGGTCAACGTTAATATGATCTTGATTAGATTCATAGTGTGAACCGAGCTGAAATGTCTTCATTCCGGGTCTTCGCTCCAACGAAAAAGATCAATTAAAACAATTACAGGTTTTGCTATTAGGGTTTCGGAGAAAGAGCGAAGCGGAAAAAACGAAGTTTGGGGGAGATAAGACCTTTGACATGTCAGGAAAGCATCATGAATTCTAATAATGTTAGAAGGTCAAAGTTTAGAGAAGAGTGATGACTCACCTAAACTTTCTTTGCCGGTTTTATTACAGTTTAGCTTTACTTTGGGTAGTTTACAAGCTCTCTCAGTTTGATTTTTTTGCATGCTATTATCTTTAATCAATTGTAAAACTCAATTATACTGATAAATTTTTTGAATTTTTTCGGATTAACAGAATCAAAAACTAGGCCAAGGTGTAATCATTAACAATTAGCCGGAATACAAAATAATTAGGCTAGAGTAAAAAAATCAAGATTGCAGTGGGGTACAATGTTCATCGACCAAACGTGCTAGCTTTGTTTCCTGACAAAGTTGGAAGCTCATAAAACCTACTTGAACAGAATTTAACGTTACTCTTTTGTCAAATTCTGTTCGTAGAACGGTCTTGGACAGCAACAAAACAGTTTTCTTTTTGCAGGTAAATCGCGTTGTTAATCCATTGAGAAAGGCATTTTGCAATGAATTCTTCCGTTAGGTGCAAGCTATAAATGTGTCAAAATAAAGCATAAAGCAGTTCAAGCGGAATGATGAAACTTGCAAACTTAGAAGTAAATCTGAAGAATTGTCAAATGCTTTGCACCTGTGTCACTGCTTTAAAAAATATATTCCCAATAATACATCAAAATTTGAGCTAGCTTTTTCGTAATATAGCCTACTAAAATTGAACGTCACCAATCGTTGAGAATGTCGGTAACCAACTTAATATCTTCAAAGGGTTGCTTCTAGTTCAGTACTTCTTTGCTTTTCACATTAGACCAGCGCTTCTCAAACTATTTCGTTTCGCAGACCCATTTTAGAAAAAAAAATTCTGTGCTGCCCCTTAGCAGGTGCCTTACACGTTAACAACACCAAAACAACAAACGTCCTGTTATAAAAACTTGCGTATTTAGAAACAAATTTTGGAGATCAAAGCATTATGTAAAATTAATCTTGTAGATAAATGGTCACATAATATAAGTGAGCTCAGTCTTCTCCTAGAGGCGGAACTTTAAACGAAGAGAACCTTTTGAAAGCAAGAATTTTGCTATGTTGATCTCCAAAACAACTTTTTTTAAACATTTTTTGCTTCTGTCACACCGTTAGGTGACCATCTCTCTTTATCCCTCCCAAAATACGCCACTGATCACAAATCTATAGTTTTGTTTTAAGGTAAAATCATACAAAAGCACACATGCGCATAACTACCTACACTGTAATAAAAGGACCGGGTAATGAGATTAGTAAAACGAATAAAGAATCAACAAAAAAGCAATCTACTTTATAAAAGTTATCAGCTACATCTAATGGAATAAATGTGTTTGATGGTTTATAAATGAAACAAACTGATTCGTAATAACTGCTTGACAACAAAAAAATTTCTTTAAATACATGTTGCAAAAATGAATGTTTATGCCAATGTAACTAATATTTTGAATTTTCGAGTCAAGGCGACAAAGAGGGGAACTTGGAACTAAGGCTCTCTTTAAATACGCTACTGATAAGGTGTCCAACTTGCATAGCTCATGCTCTTTTTGATTATCTTCAGCTTGGCTCTGCTTCACCAAATCAACAATCGCAAGCTATTAAAATGACTTCTCAAAAGCTGCTAAGTTGTTAGGCTTGAAAAACCAATCTTAATTACAGATAAGGCAGTATAAATAGTGCTAGTTGCTAGCTACCAATTTTCAGGCCTTTTCACTTTCAGAGGGATCTGGCTTCAGCATCACACTAAGATAAATAGTAAAATTGCTTTAAAGCAGTCACCAACATCATAGTGCACAATACAACAATCTGTTACAGCATGTCAATGACCCGCGAGCGGTTTCGACCTTATTGGGTCCCATCATTTGAATGTACAATATCCACAGTAATAAAAATCCATACCCTAAGGCGCAACAAATGGGTCATTGTGTGCAAAATGATGATGCAGCATAAAGCAATAAAATATAGCAATACCTCTATCAAGGAGGTCTCATTTAAGGATGCACACACACATGATATGGACAAAAAGTCACATCACATATGGGGGCAGGTTCTTCTGAATGGGAGATAGCCGGAAAATCGCAGACTACGAACCAGCACAATCTATACTTAGTAAAATAATAAAGTCTTAATGCTAATCCTACATCCCTATTAGTGCTTACTAATGTGATTTTTTGTCCACATCATGTGTGGGTGGGTCTCTAAATAAGACTCTCTTGATATAGGTATTGCTGTATTATATTGCATCATCATTTTGCACACAATGACCAATTTGTTGTGCTGTTGGCTATACATTTTTATTGTGCGTACTTTAATCCCGTATGATGAGATCCAATAATGTCAAAACCTGTCGCGGGTTATCGGTAAGTTGTAATACATGTAGATTGTTGTATTGTACAGAATGATGTTGGTGATTGTTTTGAAGCAGTTTTTCTTGGTCAAGGAGGTATAAAACCTTATCTTTTCTGTAATAGTGTTTTTGGTAATTTTTCTGCATAATTTCTGTATTTCTACAAGTTTGAATTTTTTTTTTGTAAACTAATTTATATTACTAAAATTTATTTCCTTCTAAGTTTTCTCTTTTGCGACTTTTGGGTTTAAATGTCTTGAAATAAGAAAATTTCTTCCCAAGTGGAAGCAACAAGGTGGTAACAACCAAGATATCCACCTGGAAACAAAGTCAATGCCAGTTAGTACGTTACAATAATCAGGGCGTAACAAACATAACTTGTTGTGATTGATTATGTTATTTGATTGCTCAGACAGACATTTTAGTTTACAAGCGTGAAAAACCGAGTTACCCAAAAAATGCACCACAAACCAATTTTGGTACATATCTGCTTTTAGTTTTATAGCAAAAGTTGCAAAAACTTTTATTTCTGACGCGTTAAGCCAATTTCCTTTGAATTTGTTTAGCGATCCAAAACGGTGTCATGATCTGTAGTTGGAGAACCCCTGCCTTAGGCTACCTTCGTACATAGAGATTTTTGCAACCAGGAATAAAACTTCTTACCAATATTTAGAGCAGGTTTTGAGACCAGGTTTTGCTGCTTGATACTGAGTGCGAAAAAAGCGTGGATCAAGCAGCGAAATCTGGTCTCAAAACCTTCTCTAAAATATTAGTAAGAGGTTTTATTTTTAATTGCGAAAACCGCTGTGTGCAAAGGCAGCTTTAGGTTGCAACTAAAGAGAAACACACCTGTAGTCAAAAGTAATAAACGAGACTTTTTTACCTTACTTTAACGATTTCACACTCAGGTAGATTAGTGAAGGTCTCAAGATGTCGGGGATTTGTGGTTACGTTATAAATAACTAATTCTAAAATTATATGCTGCGTCAATATATACGACGACTCCAAAAAGCTTAGTGCATAGCAGGTGTATTAATGTAAATAGGTGAAAAGTTTTGTATCTTAGAAGCCTGAAGCATAACAATAGAAGTTTTGTCTTGGACATAAGCAAGTTGTCATAATCACCTAATCTCGACAAAGTAATTCCATACGCCAAGTATTGATTTAGCTACTTATTTTAATTGGTCATCTTGAAGGTGCCAATCAAAAGCTCGCCATTCACTTATTTTTTGCGACAAAAACAAAAGTATAACGTCTCGCGAAGCGACGGGCGATTCTGTAATTAAAATTCAAAATTAAAATCAAAAGCCGCGGTAGTCAACAGCTCAACTAATTGGTGTATGGCTTTTCGCAAGACCGTTCTCGTGACTACATACCACTGGCGACGTCTCGCGGGAAGTGTTTCAACCATTTCATGGTGCTTCAAGTATTAACTTTTCAATCATAAAATATCATTGCCTGGCATTTTTGATTAAAACATTATTTTAACTTTTAAAAAATTGCAAGTAATGATTTGTGTCAAAATTTTTATACAATTGATAATACAACAAAGTTTTACAAAGTATCAAATTACTCACTAAATGATTTCAAGTTTAACTGCAGGGTGTTTGCCTGGATTTTTTAATGCCACACTAAAGTACAACCATTTTAAACATGTAGCCAATATAAGTTACCTTGGTCGGTTGAATCTTACGTCTGCTAAAATGGAATTGTTGAGCCAAACACTAAAAGAGCAATATCAACAAAAAGACGATGACCCCATGTTCGGTTTAATAGCCGTTCATCACAAACGTCGCCCCGAGTCAAGGAGCAGGTAACTAATCACTTTACGTTTCCGTCGGAAACGCTTTGAGAAAAAGTTTCAAACAATGTGCCACACTAGTTAATCACAAACTAAACGAACTGATGTGGGATAGAGATGTATTTGTCACAGATTCAATCAAACAAGTTTCCTATTCCGTGAGCTCACAATGCTACATTGAACTATTTTTTTTTGTTAAAAATGAAACGTCATATTCTACATCGCCACGATTACTTCAATTTTTGTGTAAACTCATCATTGTAAGTTCAAGAATTAAATCGTAAGAGGGGGGAAGTGAAGTTATGGGTATATTTTCCCTTAAAAGGGCGTTTTCTCATTATAGCAAAATGTCACAAAGCAGTCAATTTCGTGAGAACAGTAAATTATCCAAAACAAAATTGCTATGATCTATAAAGCTGCGAATCTTAAAAAGCGAAAGTTTTTACACATATTTGGGTTGTATCAACTCCCCTGCCTCTCCAAACATAGCCATGAGTAAATGTCATTTTTACTCAAGCTATGAAAAGCCTTTGAGTTTTGAATCGAAACCAACGTCTGAAACTTTGTGACTACCTAGTTTATCTATGCTATAGTTCAGTTTTACAGGATGATAAGGTAGGCTACAAGAATTACGTAGGAGCACAAACTAAACGTTAAACGTACACACCACACGGAAACAAGGCAGCAAAAACACATATATAGCAATTGACTACCTTTAAATGTGGCCAAATGTGGTCAATCTTTTCCTTGTTAAAGTAATTGACCATATCAGGACTAATGAGACATATTTGATCGCATTTGCCAGACGGAAATATGCCAAAACGCAAAAGTTTATGATGAGTGATATTGCCTTATTATGAATACTGACACCACTAATGAATTTGTTACGAATAGCCGGTTGTTGATAAGGCAGCTAACGTAGAGCTCTACAGATAATAAATTAAGTAATGCTGTACAGAGTAGATATAAGGGTGATACATTTGCAGGTAAAACAAAGAAAATTAAATTGTGTGAAATGCAGATGTAATATAAAAATATGTATGTTACCACTTTGATTTTGTCTGTATTAGTCACGGCGCACGTTTGCATTTCAACAGCGAATCAAAGTAAGTTGTCTTCTAAATTTTATTAACTGACGTAATGACTAATATGAATGGATATCGGTATGCAAGGTTGCGCTAAAGCGAAAACAGATCAACGCAAACAAATTAAATATCATGGGGTATTGTAACCGCAACGATTTTTAGCGCTGACATATTAAACCCTTAGGATCAATGTAACACATGCGTTTACATTATTGTCAATCGTTATGTCATTATGACGTTCGAGTAATAGCCACTTTTCTGAAATCTTTTGTTATCTCGTTGTTACCAAACAATTACGGAATTGTTTCAAATGTTATGAATTAGAATCATATGACCCTTAAAGGGCTAAATTATGAGCCAATGGTTTCGCTTTCACATTCCACATTATTCCTATTACTGAGCGCTAAATTGAAGACCTGTCTGTTACCGACTTCAAGGGAAGGAAAGCATTGTGTAACCTCCATTTGGCCTTGACAACAAAGCAAAAAATCAGCTGAATTTACGGTCGTGAGTGTGACCCTTAAATAAAATTTACTGTTTAATTCGTCCATTTTTGCCAAATTTTGCGTGATTTCTGAAAGTCTTCGCTGAGTTGAATACCGTATGACTACCTTTTCACTCTCCCCCTTTCAAAAATTATCGGTTTCCTAGTGGATCTTTTAATGCTACTTTCATAAAGTTTTATAAACTTAATTTATAAAGTGTCTCTGGGGAAGAAAATGGGACCAACGAGAGATCAAAACAAATTTTGAAAAATTTGCCTGACACCCTGAACTTCCTTTCAAAACACAATTTATTGCTGTTTCAAACAAAAATATCCCTTTCCCACTACCGCTTTTGTGTCCTTGTTTAACATCTAGGTCTTCGCAGGAGTTGATCTGGTCGGCTGAGAGATATGCAGCCCGCTGATAGCTTACATTAATTTCGACTGTGAGTTGAGCCTTAGCGGTTTGCATACCTCTCAGCCGAGCGGACCAACCCCAGCAAAGGATCTATCTACGTCAAAATGCACTTACCAACCAATTTTCAACCTAAGGTCAAAAAAGTACAACAATAAGCATTTTAGTTGCTGTCGCTCATGACGCTGGATGCACCAGACCGCATTTTTCCTCGCTGCGGCTCGTCCGTGATGTATATCTTTTCATTATATAGACCGAGATTTGAATTCAGACAGATTTTGAGGTGTTGACCGTCACTAGGGTAAGTTGAAATCTCGATCTGGACAATGGAAGGATATACATAACTGAAAACCAAAAATAAAGCAAAACTGTACTCTGGTGCTTCCTGAGTGATGAACGACAGTAACTAATATTTCCTTAATGTCTGATACAATTAAACATAAAAATAACTATTTTGCAAAAGCATACTGCGTAAGTTTCTAACTTCATTATTAAACGGCAATGCAGTGCATTGTAGGCCTATTTGAAATTCGTAACATTTATTCTAAAACTTAGGAAAAATGGAGCGAAATAGATTTGTTCCAATGTATTGCTATTTAACGTAGGAAACATAGGCAGAATGTTTTTGCGAGATAGTTATCCAAAGCATGTCTTTAAAGCTTACTTTGAAGAATGCACAAATCTTGCTTGACAAAAATGTTAAAGATAATTTCCCAAAATTCTTTACTTATGAGCCAGAGTTTTTCTGCCAACTATATTCCCCTTTCTCAAAGCGGATCCACATTTTCCGAAATTTTAATTGCGTCTTTCAAAAGCTACATTTCAAAATTAGTCAACCTATTATTGCCGTGAAAACCATTTTCTCCTTTGTAGGTTTTTTGGGTGTTTTTTAAGAGTTTTTCCACCATTTTATAGGCCCCCTTTTAACCATGGCTCTTTCAACTCAGCATGGAAACAAAAGCTTTGATTGCATTACCACTCATACTTCAAGTTCAAAGTATGGTTTGAGATGACCACGACGACATGAGCGAGTTCTTGTGCTTTACCGGGGTAGAATAGTGAAGCTGCTCACCCAACATGTCCTAAATGGCGAGTTTTAGATAGCTACCTATCGCAGTCAGCCTAGTCCGTGGAGAGGCATAATTTTAAATATAATCAATCTTAAATTTCATCTATGAATGGTTCGAAATAAACTTGTGATTTCTCCTAATTTAACTTTGATTAAGTCAGAGGCGTGAACAGGAATATAACCGTTTCATGCTATGCCTCTATTCCAAAGCAGAGAAGGGGTGACCAAAACGTGGCAGCTGACTCAATGGCGTAACCAGGGTCGAAATATCATCAAAGAACCCTGTGGGCCTTTTAGCTATAGCCAACGAGCTTCGTTGTTTCTGAAAAAAAGTCATTTTCGCGATCATGATCAAAAATAAGGCCTCTCAACCATTATACACTCTTCTAAAGATGCATTGACGATTGCACTGCTGTGCGACCTCTAAAGTCTAAACATTTAATAAATCATCTCATAAGATTCGCTCCTGCATAGTTTTAGACTTAAGTTGATACCCATGGTTCTTACCAATATCTCATGATACCTCTAAAAATGAGGTTATTCAACCAACGCAATTGGATCTAGCATAAAAAAATATACCACCCCCTTCGTAATTTTTGGATGGCTTGATGCTACGCCTGTGGTCCCTTTTAGTTAATTTTTCCAACGCAACGGTAACCAACATCTGATTGTTTTGTGGGCTAAACAGGTTATCGCATTTTTCCTCTAAAAATCAAATCGGTAAACAAATTTAGTCGAAGTTCAAAACGGTAGCCAGAAAGCAATCGTGAAAATATGTCTTCGGTGTGCAGGTAATTTTTGCGATATGGTGCCCTTCAAAAACGCATAGTTCTGCTTAGTTGGAGTGCTTAAAGTAGAATAACACTGTCCCGGTAACACAGGTAGCTTTTAGGCAGGTCTGAAAGCAAGTTGCTCTGCTAGGCGTAACTGTAAAGATTTTCTTATAAAACTGGAGTATTAAAATATACAACACGCAACCAATGGTGTGGATAGAGTTCAAAAACCAGACTTGAATTCGAAAAGTGCCACTGCAAGGTTTACACTAAATTAATATTTGACATCAGCACCCATTGTTTTGTGTTGCAAGAGTGTCCTCCAAACAAATATCTTCAACCTAACCTCACCTTGAGCGATCTTTCTCTTTTTTTGACGTCATTGCTCACAACACTCTCAAAACGGATTATGATCAAGGCGTGGCAAAGGATATTTTGTGCGCACCGGGCGACAACTTGAGGGAGACGGCTACTTTTTTCTGAGGAAACAAAATTTTAACTGTTTCTGAACACAATATTCCAACACTGACATTCATGATTCCCTTGACCGAAAATGAGCAAGCGTTTTTCTTGTGCACTGAGCGGCCAACGCTCATGCAGCCATACTAATTACTACCAATATTTTCTAGAAACAACGGAAATTTTAACTGCAACAGAAAACTATCCAATAACCTTTGGCCAAGAAACAACGTCGTTTGTATCGCATGAAAACGAAACGTCCTCACAAACAGTCACATATGTTTCACCTTTTATGGCAGACACAAGTGGTGATGATGAAATATCAATGACAGATACTTATGATGCTGAAATAGCAATGGCAAATACAACACCTACTGCAACCTTCACCGCAGGCATTACTAATGCTGACACATCACTGCCATATGCTCTTGATGCTGAAACGACTATTACAAACATTACTTCTGCAGCAACCGCCATGGCAAACACTACTAATGTGGAAACGTCAATGACAAGCACCATTGGTCATAAAACGACAATACCAGACGATACACATGATTTATCTTCCATAGCAGACATAACTAATGTTGCACCATCAACGACAGACACTTATGATCCTAAAACGACATTGGAAACTACCACACCAGCTCCAACTTCAATGACAGACACTGCTGATGCCGAAATTTTAACAACAGTTATTTATGATGGTGAAACTACAATGGCAGATAATACAATTGCTGCAACTTTCATGCCTCATACACCTGCTGTGGAAACATCAATGAAAATTACTATTGGTCATAACACGACATCACCAGACACTACCCCTGTTTCGATGTCCATGGCAGACACCACTAATGCTCTAACATCAAAGACAGACACTTATGATGCTGAAATGACTACCGCAAATACTATAAAAACTACAAACGCCATAGCAGACACTACTAACGAGAAAATATCAGTGACAAGCACTTTTAAAATTGAAACAACAACACAAGACACTACACGAGTTGCAACGTCCATGGCACTCACTACAAACGCCGAAACACTAATGACAGCAGCTTACGATGCTGAAACCACAATGATAAACCCTACACTGGATGCCATTTCCATTACACACCCTACTGATGCTAAAACGTCAATAACAGTCAATTTTGATGTTGAAACGGCAATGGCAGACACTACACCTCTTGCAACCCCCATGACGGACACTACCACTGCTGAAGCATTACTGGCAAACACTTACGATGCTGAAACAACAATGACAAATAGTACATTTGTTGCAGTCTCAATGTCACAACCTAATAATGCTGAAATATTAATGACAGATAGTTATGATGATGAAACAACAAGGGCAGATATTACATCTGCTGCAACTTCCATGAGTCACACTACTACTGCTGAAACATTAATGACCAGCACTATTGGCTATAAAGCCACAACGCCAGACACTACACAAGTTTCATTTTCCATGACAGACACATCTAATACTCAACCATCAATGACAGACACTTATAATGCTGAAATAACATCTGAAACAACCACATCAGCTCCAACTTCAATAACAGAAATTTCTGATACTACAACGACAATGGCAATTACCACACCTTCCGCAACTTCCATGGCAGACGTCACTAACGTGGAAACATCACTGGCATATACTTTTGATGATGAAACGACTATGACATACACTACACCTGCTACAACCGTCGTGACACATACCTCCAATGCAGAAACATCAATCACAGGTACTCACGATTCACAAACGATGATGACGATGAATAGAAGTGCTGAAACGACAATGGCAGATACCACCAATGCCGAAACATCAATGACATACACTTATGATGCTAATACGACAATGACGGATGCTTTACCTGTTTCGACCTCAATGCCGGACACTACTAATGCTCAAACATCAATGTCAAGCACTTACAAAATTGAAACAACAATGCAAGACACTACACAAGTTGCGACTTCCATTGCAGATAATATTACTGCTAAAACATCAATGACGAACACTTATGATGCTGAATCATCAGTGACAGAAATTTATGATTATGAAACAACAACGATATACCCTACACTTGGTGCAACCGCCATGATGGACACTACTAATACCGAAACATCAATGACCGACATCTATGGTAATGATACAACAACGCCAGAAGCTACTTCTACTGCAACTTTTATGGCAGAGAGTACTAATACTCAACCATCAGTCACAAGCACTTTTAAAATTGAAACGACAAATCAAGATACCATAGGTCCTGCAACATCCATGACACCCACAAATAACGCTAAAACATCAATGACAAGCACTTATGCTGCTGAAACGACAATGATATACTCTGCATTGAGTGCCACTCCCATGACACACACTACAAATGCTAAAACACCAATGACCGTCAATTTTGGTGTTGGAACAACAATGTCAAACACTACACTTGCTGCAGTACCCATGACGGACACTACCAATGCTGAAGCATCGATGACAATCACTCATGATGCTGAAACAACAATGACCGACACTGCATTTACTGCAATCTTAATGACAGACACTACAAATGCTGAAACATTAACGACAGATGGTTATGGTGATGAAACAACAATGGCAGACACTACATTCGCTGCAATTTCTATGCCTCACACTACTAATGCTGAGACATCAATGACAAGCACTATTGCTTATAAAACAACAATGTCAGACACTACACATGGTTTATCTTTCATGGAAAACACAACTGATGACGAAACATCAATGACAAACACTTATGATGCTGAAATAACAATGCCAATTACGACACCAACTGCAACCTCCACGGCAGAAATCACTAATGCTGAGACTTCATTACCATACGTGTTTGATGCTGAAACGACCATTGCAAAAACTACACCTGCAGCAACCGCCATGGCAAACACTACTAATACGGAAACATCAATATTAGACAATTCGAAAACGACAATGGCAATGAATGTAACCACTGACACCTCCATGACGGACTCCACTAATGCCGAAACATCAATGACAGAAACCTTCCACGCTAATATGACAATGACGGATGCTTCACCTGCTTCGACCTCCATGCCAGACACTGCTAATGCTCACACATCAATTAAAGAAATTTATGTTGCTGAAACAACAATGATATACCCTACACTGAGTGCCACTTCCATCACTGATGTTCAAACACCAATGACCGTCAATATTGGTGTTGGAACAACAATGACAGACACTACACCAGCTGCAACATCAACAACAGACACTAACAATACTCAAACATCAATGACACATAGTTACGATGGTGAAACATCAATGGCAGATATCACATTTACGGCAATTTCCATACCTCATACTACTAATGCAGAAACATTAACGACAAGCACCATTGGTCAAAAAAACACAACGTCGAACACCACACATATTTTATCTTCCACGGCAGACGAAATCGATGCCCAAACATCAATGACAGACACTTCTGATGCTACAACGACAATGGCAATTACCACACCTTTTGCAACCTCCACAGCAGACGTCACTAACGTGGAAACATCACTGGCATATACTTTTGATGATGAAACGACTATGACATACACTACACCTGCTACAACCGTCATGGCACATACTTCCAATGCAGAAACATCAATCACAGGTACTCACGATTCACAAACGATGATGACGATGAATAGAAGTGCTGAAACGACAATGGCAGATACCACCAATGCCGAAACATCAATGACACACACTTATGATGCTAATACGACAATGACGGATGCTTTACCTGTTTCGACCTCAATGCCGCACACTACTAATGCTCAAACATCAATGTCAAGCACTTACAAAATTGAAACAACAATGCAAGACACTACACAAGTTGCGACTTCCATTGCAGATAATATTACTGCTAAAACATCAATGACGAACACTTATGATGCTGAATCATCAGTGACAGAAATTTATGATTATGAAACAACAACGATATACCCTACACTTGGTGCAACCGCCATGATGGACACTACTAATACCGAAACATCAATGACCGACATCTATGGTAATGATACAACAACGCCAGAAGCTACTTCTACTGCAACTTTTATGGCAGAGAGTACTAATACTCAACCATCAGTCACAAGCACTTTTAAAATTGAAACGACAAATCAAGATACCATAGGTCCTGCAACATCCATGACACCCACAAATAACGCTAAAACATCAATGACAAGCACTTATGCTGCTGAAACGACAATGATATACTCTGCATTGAGTGCCACTCCCATGACACACACTACAAATGCTAAAACACCAATGACCGTCAATTTTGGTGTTGGAACAACAATGTCAAACACTACACTTGCTGCAGTACCCATGACGGACACTACCAATGCTGAAGCATCGATGACAATCACTCATGATGCTGAAACAACAATGACCGGCACTGCATTTACTGCAATCTTAATGACAGACACTACAAATGCTGAAACATTAACGACAGATGGTTATGGTGATGAAACAACAATGGCAGACACTACATTCGCTGCAATTTCTATGCCTCACACTACTAATGCTGAGACATCAATGACAAGCACTATTGCTTATAAAACAACAATGTCAGACACTACACATGGTTTATCTTTCATGGAAAACACAACTGATGACGAAACATCAATGACAAACACTTATGATGCTGAAATAACAATGCCAATTACGACACCAACTGCAACCTCCACGGCAGAAATCACTAATGCTGAGACTTCATTACCATACGTGTTTGATGCTGAAACGACCATTGCAAAAACTACACCTGCAGCAACCGCCATGGCAAACACTACTAATACGGAAACATCAATATTAGACAATTCGAAAACGACAATGGCAATGAATGTAACCACTGACACCTCCATGACGGACTCCACTAATGCCGAAACATCAATGACAGAAACCTTCCACGCTAATATGACAATGACGGATGCTTCACCTGCTTCGACCTCCATGCCAGACACTGCTAATGCTCACACATCAATTAAAGAAATTTATGTTGCTGAAACAACAATGATATACCCTACACTGAGTGCCACTTCCATCACTGATGTTCAAACACCAATGACCGTCAATATAGGTGTTGGAACAACAATGACAGACACTACACCAGCTGCAACATCAACAACAGACACTAACAATACTCAAACATCAATGACACATAGTTACGATGGTGAAACATCAATGGCAGATATCACATTTACGGCAATTTCCATACCTCATACTACTAATGCAGAAACATTAACGACAAGCACCATTGGTCAAAAAAACACAACGTCGAACACCACACATATTTTATCTTCCACGGCAGACGAAATCGATGCCCAAACATCAATGACAGACACTTCTGATGCTACAACGACAATGGCAATTACCACACCTTTTGCAACCTCCACAGCAGACGTCACTAACGTGGAAACATCACTGGCATATACTTTTGATGATGAAACGACTATGACATACACTACACCTGCTACAACCGTCATGGCACATACTTCCAATGCAGAAACATCAATCACAGGTACTCACGATTCACAAACGATGATGACGATGAATAGAAGTGCTGAAACGACAATGGCAGATACCACCAATGCCGAAACATCAATGACATACACTTATGATGCTAATACGACAATGACGGATGCTTTACCTGTTTCGACCTCAATGCCGGACACTACTAATGCTCAAACATCAATGTCAAGCACTTACAAAATTGAAACAACAATGCAAGACACTACACAAGTTGCGACTTCCATTGCAGATAATATTACTGCTAAAACATCAATGACGAACACTTATGATGCTGAATCATCAGTGACAGAAATTTATGATTATGAAACAACAACGATATACCCTACACTTGGTGCAACCGCCATGATGGACACTACTAATACCGAAACATCAATGACCGACATCTATGGTAATGATACAACAACGCCAGAAGCTACTTCTACTGCAACTTTTATGGCAGAGAGTACTAATGCTCAACCATCAGTCACAAGCACTTTTAAAATTGAAACGACAAATCAAGATACCATAGGTCCTGCAACATCCATGACACCCACAAATAACGCTAAAACATCAATGACAAGCACTTATGCTGCTGAAACAACAATGATATACTCTGCATTGAGTGCCACTCCCATGACACACACTACAAATGCTAAAACACCAATGACCGTCAATATAGGTGTTGGAACAACAATGACAGACACTACACCAGCTGCAACATCAACAACAGACACTAACAATACTCAAACATCAATGACACATAGTTACGATGGTGAAACATCAGTAGCAGATATCACATTTACTGCAACTTCCATACCTCATACTACTAATGCAGAAACATTAACGACAAGCACCATTGGTCAAAAAAACACAACGTCGAACACCACACATATTTTATCTTCCACGGCAGACGAAATCGATGCCCAAACATCAATGACAGACACTTCTGATGCTACAACGACAATGGCAATTACCACACCTTTTGCAACCTCCACAGCAGACGTCACTAACGTGGAAACATCACTGGCATATACTTTTGATGATGAAACGACTATGACATACACTACACCTGCTACAACCGTCATGGCACATACTTCCAATGCAGAAACATCAATCACAGGTACTCACGATTCACAAACGATGATGACGATGAATAGAAGTGCTGAAACGACAATGGCAGATACCACCAATGCCGAAACATCAATGACATACACTTATGATGCTAATACGACAATGACGGATGCTTTACCTGTTTCGACCTCAATGCCGCACACTACTAATGCTCAAACATCAATGTCAAGCACTTACAAAATTGAAACAACAATGCAAGACACTACACAAGTTGCGACTTCCATTGCAGATAATATTACTGCTAAAACATCAATGACGAACACTTATGATGCTGAATCATCAGTGACAGAAATTTATGATTATGAAACAACAACGATATACCCTACACTTGGTGCAACCGCCATGATAGACACTACTAATACCGAAACATCAATGACCAACATCTATGGTAATGATACAACAACGCCAGAAGCTACTTCTACTGCAACTTTTATGGCAGAGAGTACTAATGCTCAACCTTCAGTCACAAGCACTTTTAAAATTGAAACGACAAATCAAGATACCATAGGTCCTGCAACATCCATGACACCCACAAATAACGCTAAAACATCAATGACAAGCACTTATGCTGCTGAAACAACAATGATATACTCTGCATTGAGTGCCACTCCCATGACACACACTACAAATGCTAAAACCCCAATGACCGTCAATATAGGTGTTGGAACAACAATGACAGACACTACACCAGCTGCAACATCAACAACAGACACTAACAATACTCAAACATCAATGACACATAGTTACGATGGTGAAACATCAGTAGCAGATATCACATTTACTGCAACTTCCATACCTCACACTACTAATGCAGAAACATTAACGACAAGCATCTTTGGTCAAAAAACCACAACGTCGAACTTCACAGATATTTTATTTTCCACGGCAGACACAATCGATGCCCAAACATCAATGACAGACACTTCTGATGCTACAACGACAATGGCAATTACCACACCTTTTGCAACCTCCACAGCAGACGTCACTAACGTGGAAACATCACTGGCATATACTTTTGATGATGAAACGACTATGACATACACTACACCTGCTACAACCGTCATGGCACATACTTCCAATGCAGAAACATCAATCACAGGTACTCACGATTCACAAACGATGATGACGATGAATAGAAGTGCTGAAACGACAATGGCAGATACCACCAATGCCGAAACATCAATGACATACACTTATGATGCTAATACGACAATGATGGATGCTTCACCTGTTTCGACCTCAATGCCGGACACTACTAATGCTCAAACATCAATGTCAAGCACTTACAAAATTGAAACAACAATGCAAGACACTACACAAGTTGCGACTTCCATTGCAGATAATATTACTGCTAAAACATCAATGACGAACACTGATAGTGCTGAGACGACAGTGGTAAATTCTACAGTTGTTGCAACCACCAAAGCAGGTATTACAAATGCTGAAACATCAATGACAGAAGACATGTATGACGCTGACACGACAAAGGCAGACGCTACGCTTGCTTCAATTTCCATGCCGGACACCACAAATGCTCAAACATCAGTGTCAAGCACTTACAAAATTGAAACGACAACGCAAGATAATACGCATTTTGCGACTTCCATTGCAGATAATATTACTGCCGAAATATCAATGACAAACACTTATGCTGCTGAGACAACAACGATATATTCTACAGTTGGTGGAACTATCAAATCAGACACTACAAATACTGAAACATCAATGAGCGATATTTATGGTACTGAAACGACAATGGCAGGGAGAACGCATGCTGCAGCTTACACGGCAGACTTAACTAATGCTAAAACATCAATGACAGGCAATTATGGTGCTGAGACGACAGTGGCAGGCAGTACACTTGCTGTAACTTCCATGATGGACTCTACTAATGCTGAAACATCGATGACATATACTTATGAGACTGAAATGACAATAACAGATACTACACTTGAGGAAACTTCTATCGTGGAAACTACGAATGCTAAAACATCCGTGGCAGGCCCTTCTGGAGCTGATACGACAATAGCAGACAGTACATCTGAGTCACCTTCCATGGCAAACACTACTAACGCTGAAATATTAGTAACAACTTCAACAACAAGCCTGACACCAACTGCACTATTTACAGGCCATGCTTCAACATCATTTCCTGCCAAAGTTTTTACTACAAAGGAAAAAATTTCACAATCAAGTTTTAGTCAGACATATTCAGTAAATTCAAATAACTTTTCAACAGCCGTTTTGACAGAACCGTCCATCACTGACACAAAAAGTTTAACATTATCAACCAAACAACCCAGCACAACCAGTGCAAAGGATGTTTTAAATGACATTGCAACTGAATTACCAAATGTTACCATTTCCACTGCACCATTAATTCTGACAACAGCCATTGCAAATACTGTTTCAGCAGTCACTTCTACCGAAATTTCCACCACTAACACAAAAATTTTGACATCAACAGTCACAGAAACTACAACAGCTGGTAAAGAACATGCTTCAGAAGAGACTATAACCGAATTACCAACCAGTACTAAGGCAATTTTAACGACAAGCTGGAACACAACCTCAGTGAATAAAAATGTTTCAACACCCACTCCTACAGAACGTTCCACCACCAACACAAATAGTTCAACATCAACTGTCTCTATGACAAACTCCGTCAAAGCAAGCAATGTCTCAACAGCCATTTCTTCCAAATCTTCCACCACTAGTACAGACAGTTTAACTTCAACAATCACAGAAACAACAACAACTGGTCCAAGCGATGTTTTAACAAACACTAAAACAATATTACCACGCTATTGTCCACAAGAAAAAATTTCAACATCTAGCATTAGTGCGAACCTTACTTTTGCTGAAACTGAAGTGGGGCAAATTGCACTTTCAAGTGAAAGTTGTTCAAATGGTAAGTGCGTGAAACTGTAGTTTTTAGACTTCGTCAGTAAATACAGCACATATAAAACGGTACAGTGTGCGAGAGCTCAGGCGACAAGCTGTTTATAAATCAACCTGTCTGACGATACGCATAACACTACAGAAGTGCTTACAATTATTCTGTTTTACATATTACTGCATCAAGCGATTTAATAAGTAATCTACTACTAGATGGTGCAGCTCTCAACATGTTAAAACAATGCTGGAAGTGGGATTTAAACTCACAACCTGGGTTTAGATTCGATACGAAACTGAATGGTTTTCCGTACTTCATTCTTCCAAAAAATACCAGAATTCCGCATTAACTAAAATAACGTACGTAATAATCCGCTACGGAATTTTTTCCGTAGCGTAATACTGTACCTTTATATACCAGTTATTTTGCTGAATTTTTGTTCTTACGTAATAGCAAATGTGTGCTGAGATAAATATCAGCAGAAGCAGATAGGCTACGCCAATTTTACTTCCTCTGGAGAAAATCAGGTTGCTCGACCAACCTTCAAACAATTAATTGTAGGCCTACTTCATTTCATAGTAAAACACATTAGATTGAAAATATACTAATTGAATTTGCACTTAACGCTCAAAACAGTAATGACATTGACGCTATCAACTTATCATAATCAAAAAGCAAAAACAGTAACGAACGAGCAAACAATTGCAAAAAAATTGCTCAAACATTTTTGAAAGCAAGTTTAACTGCAGTTTCACCTCGTTAACTCGGACAATTGGGGTGGAAGGTGTTCGTGTTAGTCGATTGTCCGACTTAACCGACGGCCTATAAGCCATAGCTTATAAACACGCCTAGGGCAACGAAGTTTAGTTAAAAATGCCGTCATTATATAGGCTATTTTTTTTTACTACATTTACCTTCATAACATGTAAAAACCAGATTTGTTTATTTATATATTCATTTATTTTTGTTTATTCAAGTAAATCACCTGACGAAGGTTACGTTGGGCTAGCCATTTTTTTCTCAGTCATGGTCGAAGTAAACCGATATCCGGCTTAACAGGGTCCGAGTTAACGAGGTGAAACTGTATACTGTAAACGAAATGTTCAAGTGATGCAAAGCTGAAGTGTTATTGCCTCGATTATGTCTTCTTTAAGCCCAAGTCCCAAGTCATTTAGAATGTACCTTAAACCCAAAAAAGTTGTTTCAACGCTTGCTTGAGTAACATGTAAAACAAAAGCAAAATTAGCCACACGTTTGAGATTGGACTCGGCTGGCTTGTCCCACCATTCAAATATGTTAATGTTGCTGAGGAGACGAGCTTGGTTGCTGAAGCACTTTATTATCTCTGTTACATTTTGCTCATCCCGTGGTGATTGTGATGAGCTGGCATTGCACGCATTTGAAGTGGCGAGTATTTCATCAATAATATCAACCCCGCATGCAGAAGTAGATACATTTTCAGATTCTGAGGCTGATTCTAGACATTCTACATCAGTCGTTCCAACTAACTCCTGCAGCATTTGCAAACGCCTTCACAATGCTGCCAAATCGGCATGCGCAACTGTTTTCCGAAAATATTTTAGAAGTACTTGATATCTTGGATTAACATCAATTGCAGCCAAAGAAGGAGCATTAGATAACAAAGTTGTTTCTCTACGTTCCATAACATAAAAAAAGCAATGCCAAAGAAGAAGCATTGTTCACACTTTTGCGTTGCTGTTGAACTTTACATTTCAGTCACTCACCGAAGAACTCACCAGCAGTAAATTTCTTCAGCTGAATTGCAGTGGTCGTGTTATAAACAGGTTTTAAACATTTAGCAAGCTGCTGCACGGCAAACTGGCCAACGTCTTACAAAAGAAGAACCATTTGCCAAAACGATTTGGTCCAGTAAATACCTGACAATCAACATATTTATACGCATTAAAACGTTGAACCCCAACGGGTCCCACAATTCAGTCTAGGAAGAGGTTTGCTGTTGTGCATGAACAACTTTCTGATATTGTGCTTGTGGATTTTTGGCGACATTTCTCACTTTTTACCCCACTGTTATGGCGCTGGAATTATCTTTAAAGAAGTAACGCACACTCAGTTGTAATGTGTAAACAGCACACCTGACGGTAATAACTCCACCTTCAGCAGTTATTACGTCTTCCCAAAGAATTTCAAAACATGTTTGTTTTAACATAAAATGCAGAGTTCAAGAAAGCTCTAGATCAACCATCAAAAAAGGTCAAACTTGTTCCAATCAGTTAATTTTTACGCTAGTCGAAGACTTTAGATTAGGCCTCCGGGAAGACTACGGTATGGAACAGAAATAATAAAATCGTGGTATATCAGAAAGAACCGTACGTAATTTCGTACCCTGCTTTTCTTCAAAGTTTAACCGTGCCGTATCCAATCACTTGCTCACAACTACACCAACCAGCTAAACAATAGTCCAGGGCTACTCAATTACTATTTACAAAGGTCCATTTACAGAAATTCAAAGCTTGCCGCGGTCCGTTCACTCCAGAGAAAAATTACAACACAACACAGAATATATGGTAACAAATACAACACATGTTACGCGAACAAAACACGTACCGGTAGTTATTTATTGTTCAACTAGCCAGCTAGTGGGAGAAATGGCATTTCTTGTTTCTTGCCAATTCCTTAAATTTGGGTTCTAATGTAGTGATAGCGATTCGTACGCAGTCATGAAGGTTTTCATTTGTCATACAGATGCGAAATTTATTCTTTATGAAGTTCATGGTTGAAAATGCAGATTCGCAGCAGTATGTTGATCCAAACAAGGTGAGAATTTGCACTGCCAATTGATGCAAAAGAGGAAAATTACCAAAGAGCCCTTCCTTTGACCAAAACGTTTCTGGCGTACAATTGCAAAATATTTCTTTCACTGCTATATTCTCCTGAAATTCGATTAGTTCAAGTTGAATTTTGGCCACATCCACCCATTTGAAGGTTTCTTTTGCTTCAGCTGAGAAGTTCACAATATTTGTTATTAGAAACGGGTTTTCAATGAACAGTAACAACTGTTTTCCAAGTGAAAAGTCGCCAAACCGTACAGCAAAGTTGTCGATCAACTTTTCAATAAATGCGACGTATCTGGCATCTCTTTTCCCTTTACACTGCTCCAAAAGCCTTTGAAAATGGTTAAGTTGATTCTGAATATCATGTTTGAAAATTGTTAATTTTTTCTGAAATGCGTGAACTGCATTGATCAAATCAAAAATATTGCATTTTTCTCCTTGCAGTTTTAGACATAATTCATTGAGGTGCGACATCATGTCAGCTAAAAATCCAACAATTTCCATTTTTGTATCATCTCTTAAAAATGCTAAAAATGCATCTGCCTTCACGTTGTTTTGAACTTCTAAAAAAACCATTAACTCCTCCCTTATTGACCAAAATCTCTCCAACACTTTTCCCTTACTTAGCCATCTGATATTGTTGTGTACCAGCAAATCTGAATAAACAGCATTGTTTTCGGAAAGAAAATTTCGGAGAAGGCGATGCTGTAATGCGGACGTTGATCTAAGAAAGTTTACTAGTTTCATAATTGTTTCCATAACTTCACGATATTCTTCTCCCAGACTGGCACACAACACTGCTTGGTGGATAATACAGTGGAAAGATATCAAATTAGGATTATCTTTTAGTAGTCGCCCAATCAGCCCCCTTCCTTTACCAAGCATTGCTGGAGCTCCGTCTGTGGTCATTGAAATGATCGACTTCATTTCAATATTTCTCGATTCCATCATACTTTTCAAGGAATCATATATATCTTCTCCTTGTGTTCTTCCTTTAAGAGCAGCCACTCCAAACAACTCCTGCATAAATTTTTTCTTACTTCCATCATAATATCTCGCAAACACCATTAGTTGAGCATTGTCAGTCATGTCTGTTGACTCGTCAATAGCCAATGAAATGCAAGGTGCGCTTTTCAGTCCTTCATCAAGTTGCAGTACAAGATCTTCAGCCAATAATTCAGTTCTCCTCATTGCTGTAGAATCGGACAATGGGATCTACTTTAATTTATCAATAATCTCGTCTCTCTGCTTACCATCAAACAAAGTCTCAGCAGTCTGTATCATGCATTCTTTGACGACTTCTGCATCAGTGAAAGGCTTTTTATGTTTTCCTAAAATCCAAGCTATTCTCAATGAGCATTCAGTGGCTTTTTCTTGAGCTGTCATGGTATTAGCAAGAATCATAGTTGACTTTTCATACTGCGAAACAAGTAGCCTTATTTTTTTCTTTCTCTCTTCGGTTCCTTGCTTATACATCTTTTCAAATCCACCATGCCTGCTTTCATAATGGCGCTTTAAGTTGCTGCTTTTCACCAAGGCAACACTTTGACTACATATGAGGCAGTGCGGATTTGAACTGCCTGTGGGAAGAATGAAAGCATATTGCTCTTTCCATTCTTCCTTGAACAAGCGATTTTCATTATCAAACTTTCTTCTCTTTGAAGATGTCATCATAAGATTAGTCTGGATAAAAATTAGTCTGAAAGTATTAACAGCAATGAGCTTATATTGACGCCGCAGAACTAGCCTCACAACAGAACGACACTACAGAACTAGCACTTGCTACTATCTAGTTTGCGAATGTAGGTTTCAAAACCACGCATTGGAAGTGATTGTGATGACAAACAATCATAACAAAGATAACATTATGAACAAAGACTAGAATCTTAGGCACTTAGGCTAAGGCTATCTGAATATATAATCAGTTCAGGCGGCCTTGCTAAGGCAGTAATATGTTTTCAGCAATGGTTCTCAGTGCATGTTATCTACTGTTTCAAAAATAACCACAATTGTGAATTAACGAAGTTGTAAACAAAAGGAGCAAATGAATGCAGCCAAAATCACCAACCGGACAGGGTCCGGAACGAACACTTGAAAGGTCCGGACTCGGACCGCGGTCCGCCAATTGAGTAGCCCTGCAATAGTCAATAGCTTGTACGTGTAGAGAATGACTTTGTTTCGCAGAAGTGTTGAGCATGACGGTTTAGTTATGCTCTATATATATTCATCAGCCAAATCATTGTTCAACTGTTGGTGTAGTTGTGGCTTCGAATCCTACTTCCTGCACAGTTTTTAACATGTTATGAGTTATGATATCTATCTAGAGGTAAATTTAATCATTGATTCTCTTGATGCCGAAACATATATGAAATTATTGAACTAATCCCTCTTAAAATTTCTGAATATTCCTCGTCAAGATGTAACATATGTCTCTGGGTTTTAGTTGAACTTGCTGTTTACAAATCTGTTATTCATAAATAGAAACTACGCAAAATCATATGCAGGGGGACCTCGACTTACGACGTTGATCCCTTTTTAAGGCGCGGTGTAACCCGAATTTCAATGCAAGTCGGAACATCATAAATAAATTACTCTATACGTACTGTATTGTAAAGTATTGTACTATAACAAAATGTAACAAATAATCTAAAAAAAGTACTTTATTGGAAAAAGAGAAAACTATTCCATACCACATGAATTAAAGTGAATATTGATCAGATGGTGGAGAAGCTGGAGTAGTAGAGGCAGCTGAGGTAGACGGGAGAGGCTCTGTAGCATTAGAGGCAGCTGATGTAAAGGGTGCATTTCTCTCCACTTCTTAAAATACTGCTCTAGGTTAGACTGGACAGACAGGATCCTTTTCTCACCCAACATCTCTTTGTAACACTGCAGTAAATCCATGATACCTCTGGAAATCTTAGTGAACCTTTCCTTGTTAGGATCCTGAGTCTCAAAAGCTGCCAACGCTTGCTGTATCTCAGGAAAACTTTTTGACAAGCCCTGCCTTGTGAAAGCCTTAGGCTCTGGGGTGGGGTTTTTTCTTCCTCCTCTATAATCTGCTTCTCCAGTTGTATCAAGTCCCCAGCAGATAACTCCTCTCCATGAGATTCCAACAGCTCTGTAACATCATCAACCTCCATACACAGATCGATTTCCTTACTCAGGGCAACAATGTTCCTAATAACGTGGTCAACTCTCTCTTCAAACCTATGGAAGTCATTCACAAACTTAGGACATAGTTGCCTCCAAACTCCATTCATGTCTGCAACCTTCACCTCCTCCCAGGAATGAGTAATGTTTTTTACAGCATCAAGGATATTGTAAAACTTTTAAAAATCTTTCAGAGTCAAGTCCTTCTTTGTTTCAGTTGCCTGTAATGCCATAGCAATTGTCCTTCTGAGGTAGTTGGCCTTGAACGAAGCAATCACTCCTTGGTCCATAAGCTGTAAAAGGGCCGTGGTGTTAGGTGGAAGTAAAACCATCTTGACATTTGAGTAAAAGTCTCCCAGCTGAGCAGGGTGTCCAGAGGCATTGTCCAGCACTAGCAACACCTTAAAGGAGATACCCATTTTGGTGTAATACCGCTCCACATTAGGCACAAAATGGTTGATAAACCAGTCTTCAAACACTGCAAGTGTCACCCATGCCTTCTTATTTGCCTTCCAAACAACTGGGAGTTGACTCTTACAAATGCCCTTGGATTTTTAGCCTGATATACCAGCAGGGCTTCAGTTTTAAGTCACCAGCTGCATTTCCCCCAAGAAGTAAAGTTAGCCTCTCCTTGCTGACTGTATGACCGACCGGGTGCTGACTTCTTCTCCTTTGCGATGTACGTGCGGTTAGGCATAGGCTTCCATAATAAACCTGTCTCATCCACGTTGAACACTTGAAAAGCAGAATAACCACCCTCCCTAATTATCTCAGCCAACGCTTTAGGAAATTCACTTGCAATGTTCTCATCTCAACTAGCAGCTTCACCTAGCACTTTAAGGTTATGGTAATTGGCTCGAGCCATAAATCGCATAAACCAGCCCCTACTAGCCGAAAACTCTTCACTTTCTTCCTCCCCTTTTTTTAATGCTTCAAACGATCTTTTCGCCTTCTCTTGAATCACCATAAGGCTCACCGGAATACGCCGTTGATTTTGATCTTCCAACCAAAGCACCTATAATCTTTCCATTTCAATAATCAAACCACTATGCTGCTTGGTTATCACTGTTGCTTTCATAGGATCAGATCCTTTCACATGTTTAATGATGCGTTCTTTATCCTTAAGAATGGTAGCCACGGTGGAACGACTAAGGCCAAGCGACCGGCCAATGTTCGTTGGCGTTTCACCGCTTTTAGATCGCTTGATAAAGTCTAATTTCACTTTCATGGTGATGGGCTTTCTCTTCTTTGATGCACTACATTCAGAAGAATCTGCCTTACTCTTTGGAGCCATAACAAAGGGCAAAAAGTTTTAAAAAAACGATCAAACACGTGAGAGAGAGAACTGGCGTACACAACCAAAATGGCGTATCACTGGAACTGAGCGACACTACCACAACAAAGCATATTTATCCGCTGCGCACCAGAAATTAGTTCGCAATCATTTACATCGCTTACGACGCAAATGACAAAAGACGGAACGACGCTTAATATTATTTTTTATATTTTTATGGGGCGCGTTCGTAACTTCGAAACATCGTAAGTCGGGACCGTCGTAACCCGAGGACTCCGTGTAAACAGATTTTTGCAATTCAAATAATTCAAAACAAAAATCGTCGCTAGCCTTCAATCTTTAAGTTTTGTAGAAAAATTTCACTCCTTAATTCTAACAAATACTTGATTGCAATAGAGTTACATTCTTCTTTTGCAGGTAGAGCGTTAGCGTCCAGATTATGTGCAAGTTCGAGCAGGTGGAACGACCCTATTGTTTTGGATTGCATGACAGATAACTCAGATGTCATCACCAGCCTGGTAAAAACAATTCAGTCCGAGCTCAAAATGTTAATAAAATATACTGGCAGACAGGCAACAGTGCTTTGAACAAATTTGTTTTGCTGGAAAGCTTTCGTGACATTCTTTTTAGTGGTGGTATCCTGTCAAATAGGAATTGTTGAGATTTGTTGTAGCTTTTGTGTTTTTATGCTATTCGATCACAGTCATTTTATGAATAGTCAGGAAAGTCATTGCGAAAATCATCCGAGGTTGTGTTGTTGGGTACTCTCCAGCGTCTGGTAGTGATGAGGTTGAACTTTTCAGCCTAGTACAAATAGTTGCATTTGGGAATATGCAGTCAAAAAAGTGCGAGTGATTTACAACACAAGAAGTTGGATTATTGGTCTTGTTTTAGATTTATGAAAGATTTTTGCTAATACAATTATGATATGGTTGCAAAAAAAAACTGCATTTTTTTTAAACATGGCTAATGATGTGCTACTTTAAAACAGATAAGCTAATGCAACATAATATCAATTGCCAAAGCGCTTCAACACATAAAATGTTTCATAGGGCTCAGAGATACAGTAGTTAGTCAGCAGTGTTCTCAAGACGGCATTTTTAACAGGAGAAATATACTAACCAAGTCAGCATAAGCAAGTTTCAGTTTTTCCACTTGCAGAGTGAAAAAGTTCTCTTTTTAATGCAGATTAAGAAGTTTTCATAAAGACAAGAAAAGCAATTCTTTAAAACTTGTGGGACTCTACTTCAGACTCAGGAAAGCAATTTCCTGTGTACAATTAGCCTGCATGGCGCTGTAGGTTAAAAGCAAGCTGCTTTATGCAGTGATTGGTTGGCAAGCTGCAGACTTTTAGGCTTCGAGTTACTGTACCAACGCGCAAAAAATGAACAGTATATAGTCACTAGATAGTTACCGCTGCGCAAAATGTTAATATAAATAGCAATCAAAATCGTTTCTTTATCGATAGCAGCAAGATGTCAATTGTCAAGGCTGATATTTATTGTTCTGGATGCTTATGATTTGCATGGCTCGAATTGATGTTTGTCTTGAGTGAACAACTACCGATTTTAGTTCCGAACTAAGGTCTGCACGTTTTTCAATACAAAAAAACGGTATATACATGTACACGTTATGGAAACAAACTTAGCGAAGTTAACAATGCCAAAACCCGTCAGAAAGATTGTAGTTCCTTATCATGTATATTTAAGTAGCCCATAATTTAGTTGATGAATTTTTTCCGAAATGTTACCAATGCTTCGTGAAAAGGCATTTAATGCAGTTTAATCGGTAGTTGTTCACTCGAGACAAACATCAATTCGAGCCATGCAAATCATAAGCATCCAGAACAATAAATATCAGCCTTGACAATTGACATCTTGCTGCTATCGATAAAGAAACGATTTTGATTGCAATTTATATTAACATTTTGCGCAGCGGTAACTATCTAGTGACTATATACTGTTCATTTTTTGCACGTTGGTACAGTAACTCGAAGCCTAAAAGTCTGCAGCTTGTCAACCAATAGGGTTGTCAACTTTGACAAATTTCAATAAAGGACACTGCGACACGTATTATGAAAGGTATTGTGGGGCCGCACTGAGGATTGAAGAGTCGGTCGAGGGCCGCATTGACCAAGAATAAGTGGCCGAGGGCAAGTGCTCAGGAACTTGCAATAGCCTGCGTCAGCTTCATGTGATACGTGGCCTCGTTACATTGACCTTATACCGCTTGTGCACATGGTGGTCTCCAAATAAAAAAAAAAAAAAAAAAAAAAAAGGTAAACAACCGGTTTCCAGAACGAATTGTGTTCCACGACCGAGGTTTGACTGTACTTTTCAAATCTTTTTCAGCTTGTGTTGTAAAAGCGATGCCAGAAATATAGGACAAGAACAAAGGAGTTCAAATAAAGAACGGTTGGCAACCAAGCACTGGATAAAGCAGCTTGCTTTTAACCTACAGCGCCATTCAGGCTAATTGTGCACAGGAAATTGCTTTCCTGAGTCTGAAGTAGAGTCCCACAAGTTTTAAAGAATTGCTTTTCTTGTCTTTATGAAAACTTCTTAATCTGCATTAAAAAGAGAACTTTTTCACTCTGCAAGTGGAAAAACTGAAACTTGCTTATGCTGACTTGGTTAGTATATTTCTCCTGTTAAAAATGCCGTCTTGAGAACACTGCTGACTAACTACTGTATCTCTGAGCCCTATGAAACATTTTATGTGTTGAAGCGCTTTGGCAATTGATATTATGTTGCATTAGCTTATCTGTTTTAAAGTAGCACATCATTAGCCATGTTTAAAAAAAATGCAGTTTTTTTTTGCAACCATATCATAATTGTATTAGCAAAAATCTTTCATAAATCTAAAACAAGACCAATAATCCAACTTCTTGTGTTGTAAATCACTCGCACTTTTTTGACTGCATATTCCCAAATGCAACTATTTGTACTAGGCTGAAAAGTTCAACCTCATCACTACCAGACGCTGGAGAGTACCCAACAACACAACCTCGGATGATTTTCGCAATGACTTTCCTGACTATTCATAAAATGGCTATGGTTCGGTTGCAAAAGGGTGTAGAATTATTTTAGGTTTTGGCACATTGTTTTACAGAAAGATGACGACGCTTCGGGAGCCATTGCAAAGGCTTTTATACTATCAACTGCTCCACTATCGAATAGTTCTGCCGAATTACTAATGACTGCACTAAGTCACAGTGTTAACGCAACCAACTTTGTAAGACTGACTTTCATTTTTTATTTGCTTCAAAAGATTGATAATTCAACAGCTGTGGATGTTAATTTATTTCCTAGCTTAGCGTGGATGGCAATTAAGCCATGTTGTTAATCAAACCCTAGACAATAAAAATTCAATGCATAATGTTTAAACTTTCTGCTGTATGTTTTAAGAGGCGTACCATATACTTGTGAAGAGGGTAGGATAGCTTCAGATTTGAACTTTGGTTGAAGGATGATAACTGTTTTTGTTTTGAGATTAACTTTCAGTAAGAGCATTTTTGTTTCCTTTTTTCAAGTTAAAACCTTTTTTACTAGTTAATCTAGATGTGGTGGTAGCCCGCACTGAAATTGACATTTTTACTATTTTGTCAAAACCTAAAGCAGAGGGCCATGGCAAAACATCCCCAGTAAATAAACTACTGTGTGCTTTGCCTTGACTGATTATCGTAATGGTGTAATAACATATTTTTGAGAACGTTTGGTACCGATAGATCTGTTTCACGCTTCTGAAACAGAAACCCATACGGGGAAATCACAACAGGACAGGCTTTAACAGCAGGTATTTTGATATCTTAAACCACTAGCATTTTTCCGCGTCCCAAACAATTCTAGTGTGCAATACGCCAAGGCAATTAGGATTTTAGTAGAAAGTAATTGTATTGTAGACGGAAGCCTCTGATGTTGAAGCAGCGTTAAAAACAGCGGAAAACCTTCGAAGTGTCAGTCAAAACAGCTTGACTCCAACAGCAACAGTGAAGTTGATAAATGTGGTGGAAAATTTTGCGTACAAGCAAAAAACCGATAAAAGCGGTGAGATAATGTAATGCTTAAACTTGTCGGTTAACCATACTTTTAACACAACTTTTTGGAACAGAAGTGACACATCAATCTAAAACGCTGACAACTCAACTGAAAGTTCTACCGAAAGAAGATATTACAGACGACGTATTTCTTCAGCTTCCACAAAATCAGTCTGCTGTTCTCGTTCCTCAGACTGCTTTGACACAAAAAAATACCAAATTCCTCAAAATTCTAGTCGTTCTTTTTCCAAATAGTTTCATAAAGTCGTTTACGAATTCTAAAAGTGAAGGAGACACTGATGTAACAGGTGATATTTAAATGTGCTTACCTAACAGTATATTGTGGAAATATGAAACTTATTGAACTCAACAAACACAAAGTGAACAAAAAGTGCCGAAGATTGCGAAGAAATCTTATAGTCGTCCCGGTAACAGTCAGCCACATCAGTCACTTCGCAGCATTTTTGCTACAACTTGACGCTCACTTTATTCATTCATTCATTCATGCATATGAGCTCATGCGCTGTTTACATGTTTTTAGCCAGATTTCGCTACCACGGCGGGTAGACAACTCGGCCCCGCCACCTATCTGTTTCATATAGGTGAAGCTATCCCGTTAAGTGCCTTTCGCAAAGACACAATGAGCAAACTTGCCGGCTTTTTCTCCACGTCACCCCCTTCGTACTGAGTGCCAAGCAGGAAAGCTGTGAATACTATTTTACCATAGTCCAACAACGGAATTGAACCCAGCTCTACCGACTGCAAAGCAGGTGCTCTAACCACAACCACACCAAGCTGAAGCTGAAGCTTGGTGGGGTTGTGGTTAGAGCACTTGCTTTGTCGCATTATGTTTATCGCACCATGCTGACACTCTTGCCGGCAAATAAGACAAAACTATGTCGATGTTGCTCTTTGTAGGAAACATTGTTTCTCTTTCTATTGGCGATGAGCTGCGACCAAGCCGAATTATGGATCTAGGAAAACCGATAGCAATAACCTGGAACGTGGAATCAAAAATCAATGAGCAACGTCGACTAAGATCTCAGGTGATTAAAAACACAGGCTACCATTCAGTTACGTTAGTGTAGAACGTATTGGCTCACCAGGCTACGTCCACTTGGAGCAGCAAACAATTGTGAAACAGCAATGAAGAGTTGTAAGGGACGGAAATGCATTGCCTTTTGTGCTCCTAATCCAATCATGCGATTCTTAACTGGTCTCGCTCACACAAATCCTATCGTTTCCTAAACGTACATCTAGTTTTTTCCTTTTGTAGGAAGATCACAAAATCAAAAATTGGATGGGCATCAACATTGCGATCGCTTTCAAAATTACAGACATAAACTGTTAAGCGACCAGGTGTGACTCCTGTGTTAAGTATATTTTTAAGCTCAAGTCTTTCGGTTGAGACGAAAATTTTTCTAGACATATTCCCGGTTCGACGTTGCTTCAAAATGTTTTTTCCTTAACGAAACCAGCGGTACGCTTTCTGATAATGGCGTACAATCAAAAATAGGAAACGAATATTCAAATAGGCAAGTCTGTGAAACAAACCACTTGACTTCATTTGCTCTGTTTACCGAGGTAAGTTTCAGCTATGACTTGGAGTTCTTTAGTATTATTTCGAGTTTGCATAAATTTGTTGCAGCTGTATCTTCCCCAGAGCATACAAACAAAGGGGACCCGTAAACACCAAAAAGTTGATGGTGTATCAAAAAAAGATCTACGCTCGTTTTAGAATTTAGGTATTTTGGTGTTTCTAAACGCAAAAAGAAGGAATGGATAGTCTCTAGAAAGTGAGAATCACGGCCCTTCTGCAATCATTCAGTTATAACTACTACTACGACCAACAATAGCTTTGGTTTGCTTATGTTTGTCTTCCAGTGGTGCAAAGAATCTCTTGCGACAACAACGTTTGCATAATAAGCTTCTCAGTCTGAAGTTACTTGCATCGTTGAGAACGACTGTATCTTCACTGATATCTTTTTCTAATGTTGTTTTCTACACCTTTTCACTTCACCCTAGGAAAATATTTGATGCAACAAAATACCTCAAAAAGCATATAATCTTAGTAATGTGAAAGTTTACAAGTGAAATGGAGTAATTTGAAAATCTTGATAAACTTCAAAGTTATCGAACCAGAAGTTGAATAAAGTACGATTCTGGAAACATAGTGTAAACAATTCAAAAAATTTGTTTTGTTTTCAGGTAACCTTTCCTGCTGTCCCTTCTCTTTTTTTAAAGATTGGCTATAAGATTTTAATTGGAGCATTGGCCATTACTTTGCTGGTGTATATGAGCTTAAAGTACGTCTAATTTAAAATTTCAATTGATTTGTTTTATTAGATGCTAAAAACGTATCAAAATGACTAAGAAACTGAAGACATTTAACATCAAAGACCGTTTTTTATCCATTTGGAGGCAGCTAGCCAAGTTAAAAGCGCCTTTAAAGAGATTAATGGCTTAATTTTAGAGACAAAGGTACGAGGGTAAATCAAAAAGTTCTAAGACAAATAACATAAATTCAATATTTATTGAAGTTGCACGATTATTTTTCTACATAAGATCCACCTAACTCAATACACTTTTGCAAGCGATGTTTCCATCGAGAAATTCCTTCTTGATAGAATTCTGGAGTTTGTCTAGTCAACCAGGTCACAGCCTCCCTCTTTGCTTCATTTATGGATTGAAATCTTGTTCCTTTCAAATGCTCCTTCAGTTTTGGAAATAGGAAGAAGTCACAAGGAGCTAAATCAGGACTGTAGGGAGGGTGTGAAAGGATTTCCCAGCAAAACTCTCGTAAAGTTGTCGTTACAGTCTTGGCCGTGTGTGCTGGAGCATTGTCATGATGGAACAAAATTTGACGATGAAGCTTTCCTCGTCGCTTCTTGGCCAATGCAGTCTTTAGCTTTCTCAAAACTTTTTCGTAATAACTTGCAGTGATAGTTTTCTGTCCTTCAAGAAAATCTAACAAAATGATTCCATCTTTATCCCAAAAAACAGTTGCCATGATTTTTTGAGATTTTGCGGTATTTTTACTGAGATTGAATTTATGTTATTTGTCTTAGAACTTTTTGATTTACCCTCGTATGTGGCCCAATTGTACGTAGGGCCTGCTTATTAAGGCCTCCGCTTAATGAAGCCATCCGGTCATGGTAAGCAGTTTCGGTGGAATAAAAACCGATTTGCAAAGCATATATCAGTGGTTCTCAACCTTTTTTCGAAGCGACCCCAATTTATAGAAAAAGTCTAATGTGTAAAATTTTACGACCCATGTAGGTAAATATAACGTTGTGGGGGGCATTTTCAATGTCATGTGACCCCACATCGGAAAAAATTCACTTTACCAAAATTTTGAGCTGAGTTCGGAAATCGATATCCCAACCCATGAATGTGCCTAAATCAGTATCAAATTTTGAGTAAGTAAAAAATTTTCAATATCAAAAGTTGCATTTTGAAAAATGCCCCCTCCCCCCCACAACGTTATATTTACCCCTATGTATATTCTGATGCATAGTTAAGTTAAAAGTTATGTAGAAAACACTTTTTTTGATGACAAAACTGTGTTGAAAATAATACAAACAACTTTTCACTGAACATACATTTATGAAGTCACTCGAAAATTATATTAATGAGAAATTTGTGCTTGCTTTCCGTCAGTGAGCTTTTGAAATCGTGGTGATACTGTACTTAAGCACAACCGCAAGTCAGCTTCAACTTCCAACCTATTTCTATGCTTGGTTTTCAATATACACATTGCACTAAATCCAGCCTCACAAAGCCAAGTTGTCGCAAACGGAATCAGTTTTTTTATAACAAACCTAGAAACTGTTGGGAACGTTTTGTATATGGAAGCCCAAAAGTGGATGCTTACAAAATCTTTCGGGTGCTTTTCTCTGAAGGACGCAAAAGAAATACGATTTGTTGGTTCTGCCGTCATATCCATAAATTTTTCAGCAACAAGGAGGGGAAGTTGAGTCGGATCTGTGCCAGCAAATGGATCAATTATCCAATATTTTCATTAGTTGGCGACAAATCATCACCATAGTAATCTACAAACTTTTCGGCAAGCTGGTTCAGATGTCCTATTATGGTTTGCTTAATATCAATTTTTTTGCCGCAAATATACTTTGTTAGTTCAGCGAACATATCGTACTGATTTCGAGCTGCGTAGCTTTTCCAGAGAATGAGTTTTTTGTAGTAAGCAGCAACTTAAGCAGCATGATCAATTACTGTAAATCCAACACCTTGCATTGATAAATTCAGACAGTTCAGAGAGTCAAATACTCGTATATCGGCAAGATAAGCAATCTTTGCAGTGAAATCTTCTCGACTAAACTTTTCAGCTAATTCCGTAAAATGCTGTTGCCTCAAAAAGATAACAATTTCATCTCGCAGATCACAAACACGTTTTAGCACACAACCTCGTGATAGCCATCGTACTTCTGAGTGCAAAAGCAGTGCTTTATGATCAGCATCCATGTCAGAGCAAAGGCACGAAAATATACGCTGATTTAACGGCCTTGCTTTAATCAAGTTCACACATTTTACAACAGAATTTAATACTTCGTGTAGTTCTTGTGACATTTTTTTTGCGCAAAGAGCCTCTCTGTGGAGAAAACAATGTGTCCATTCAGCATCTGGCGCTTTGTCTTTAATGCGTTTTACAACTTCAGACTTGAAACCAGTACATGCTGCTGCACCATCAGTGCAAATTCCAGCACATTTCTCCCAAGGAATGGAGTGTTCTGTGAAGAAATCATTCAAGCATTGAAAAATGACTTCGCCCTTTGTGTGTAATTTCAATGCTTTGCAAAATAACAAATCTTCTGATACAGCACCATTGTTGATGTAGCGAATAAAGACGGAAAGCTGGGGCAGACCTGCAATATCTGTGGATTCATCCAACTGGATGGAGTAAAATGGAGACGCCTTTACATGAGTTAGAATCTGTTCAAGAACATCATCAGACATGTCTGTTATGCGTCTTTTCACCGTGCTGTTTGACAAGGAAATTGCATTCAGTTTTTTACTTTCTTTCTCACCAATCATTATTTTTACAATTTCTTTCATAACCGGCATTAACAAATCCTCACCAATAGTATGACCTTTTATCTGCTTTGCAATTTGATAGGAAGCAACGTACGAAGAGTAGACAGCTAATTTGTTTTCTGTTGCGAATTTTGTCATTATATTTCTCTGTCCTTGAATCGAATTTAACTTGAGCTCAAAAAATTCAACAGGCTTGTCTAAACAATTTGGATGATTTGTCTCTAAATGGCGTTTCAATATATTTTTCTTCATTGATTCTGCAGAGAGAACTTTCAGACATACTACACATTTCGGTTTACCATCCAATTCCGTAAAACCTAGTTTTAAAAAAGCTTCACTATACGGTCGTTTTGCCATTATTATAAGTCTAAAATTAAGCAACAAAAAAAGTCTAAAATTTTGCCATTATTAATGACAACGATTATTCATGCTCAAAAACATAAAAACTGCTGGAACTATACTCAAACTATTGGCTATTTAGCTTTCAATATCGTTACCAAGTATGACCTGACGTAGTCTGACATAGGATTTCCAGTTTCCACGCATACAAAAATTCTTCACAGCGGTAGTTGTATGCTAACAAAAGTGCTATATCGTTTACTACTGTACTTCAAAGCATTTTCCAACTTTTCGGTCTCCAGCAGCTCAAAATTTCACTGCAGGAGTTTTTCGTTTACCAAAATGCAACAAAGGTTGATTTCTATGAAGCGGTGCTGCGTTTAATTTATTATTGCTTTCTACAAGTTTCACTCCTTGTAGATGTTTACAAAAAAACAAGCGACCCAAAATAATTTTTAGGCGACCCAACTTTGGGTCGCGACCCATAGGTTGAGAACCATGGGCATATATCGCCGTTTGATATGGCCAAATCTACGCTTATTGTACCTGCGTGATGAACAGAGGTTGATTTAGACGTTTGTATTTTGTTTGCAAACAATCGCTATTTTGTTCAAATGACGTGTATATTGGTGAGGCAGTTTTTGACTCAGTGTAAACGTGTCGTAGATCTGTGCATTGCAGAGTATGAACGTCAGACGAGTGTGGATGAGTATTTTAAATGATTCTTTGCCCGATGTTAAAAATTGTGAAATGAATCCAAACGATCAATTTCGCGTTTTACTCCACCCTCATTAGTGTTATGGCTCTATGCTTTTTCTATTCTCAGGAACCCTTCCGACTGCTATACTCCAAAGTAATTTTGACTTTCGGTTATTGTGACCCTTCACTTAATATTGGCGATGTTGCTTGGCTTGAAGCAGTCAAAACAAAAGAAACCCCTGAGTTATATTTTTTCAATTTCAGTAATGGCATCTTTATTAGTTAAAAATTGAAAAAGCAAGCCCTGATCCCTACATACGTGTGCCAAGCCTAGAAATAAGCCAAGGCCCTGTGGATGAGAACCACCGACTTAGGGTTCTTCGGTTTACTGTGATGTTAAACATTTTGCATGTGTTGTACCTGGTGAGATAAACGATAATCAATCAATTTAGGTATGCGGTTCACGATTTTTTTTCTAGTCAAAATGCTTCCTTAAACTTTTCTGTCTTTTGTAACGAATAGTTCTGCTGTAAACTTACGCATGCAAGTCAAATACAAAACATATAGTCTTAGTCCACTTCTTAACATTGTGTTCACTTTGCAATCATATTTACAAAGAAAACTATTTTCAGGCAAATTCGCCGGGACATTATGGGATTCGTGGTAATACAATTGATATTGTCCGCTACCGGAGCTTCTTTGTTATACCTAATTTCCTCCATAACTTGGGGTTCTTTGCCTAGAATAAACTGTTTTGTCGTGGCTGTCGCTTACAATTTTTGCACATTCTTGACATTTGCATGGTTGGCTTGGTGCTCATTCTTGACCCAGAGGAACACGTCTCGACCACTTGCGTGGATTCTTCATTATCGACAATTAACCCAAGGTCAAACAACCAAGAAATGTGTCAGGTAAGCTACTTGTATTCTTATGAGCATTCTTGCCAAATTAAACGTACTCGAGACCTCGGGGCACCTTTGCTGAAAATAGCTTTTTGAAAATTTGCTTTAAAGCTTTTCCCAGACAAAAAGTTTTCAGCTGCAACAGAGACAAGAAATGCGAAACTTGGCTGACTTTAAGAAGGTTCTTAACGACCTGACACTTAAATTATTCAATGTCCTACAATCAGAGATTGGTAGTATCTAGATACACGAATCAGGGTTAGTACGCTCGATACTTTTGTGCCAATATTGATATAGAATTATCAGTGTTTAAATGTACTGAGTATCGGTATCGATTACTTATGTTTTCCCGTATTTGTCTTCCTGATTTATCGCCGATACAAAGAGTATCCGCGATTCTTCTAATTTATTTAATGCTAACGGGCTCTGCCGGCGTCCCCGCATGGCCCCCATCAGTCACGTTAGGGTTAAGAATATCGGTTCATCCGGCAGCGCCGGTTTTACCGATTTGGTAGTTTTGAAAATAGTAGAAAGAGGTAATGCTTTTCTGTGCATTCAATTGTCGACATTAACAGTCGAAAACAGCACTAAAAAGCTTATTTAAATCCTGCAAGATTTCACATTGACACTCCACCTTTTCTTCTACTTTACTACTCTTGGTAAAATGTTTCGTGGATTACGATTAGTAAGGCGCTAAGCATAGTAGTAGTAGCAGCAGCAGCAGCAGCAGCAGCAGCAGTAGTGGTGGTATTCATTGAATTTTGTCCAAGTCCGCGTGCAATCAAAGCAAAATTTTACAACAGTGGGCAAAAAAAAGGAGATAATGGCAAAACGATATGGATTGAAAGCATGCATAGGAAATGAAATATCAATTACGTCCATGTACACTTTAGTAATTATAATTTTCGTACTTGCCATTCCATTGTTAAATCCAAAAATAAATTGGTAAGTAAGCAATATAATACATCATGATATCTCAAAAGGCGGCATGTTGGTAACTGGCTGTACTAATTACCTTTGCTTTCAAAACAAAAGACTGACGATGGATAAAATAATTGGCACAGGTGCTGCCTGCTGCTGTTTTTGCTTGAAATGGTACTACAAAGCATTGTGATTTGTTTTTAGCATTATGACGTAACAGTGCTTTTTTTGAAGCAGCGTTCAAGAAACAAGCAAATCCATGTTTGAGAAAAGCTTAGATGCCTAATCGCTTGTGGCATCGTTGATAAAGTTTAAATTGCTAATAGACAATTTTTGGCAAGAGCACTTTGTGAATATCCCCTGAAAAAGCTTCCAGCTGCTTTTTTACGGTCAATATTTTTGCAAAAATGAAGCAAATTTTTACAGTCAATCGTCAAACATGGAAGTAAATTTGGTTCCCAAAACAATGAAATTTATTGAAATCGGCAAGTCGAGTGCCGGCTTTTGTTTCAGTCAAACATCGCCTGCTTCCATCAAAAATGCAAACTTTTGAATAATATTTTTTCAATTATGATGTCGCGCAGGACCTCATCAACTTTTTGATAACCCTCATCTTAGGGTGATAATAAATGGCGCGAAAATTCATGTTTATACATTGAGGAGTTTCAGAGTTTAGCTTAAAAGAGTGCTTCAATGCTTAATCCCTCTTTGCGTAGCCAATAAAGCATAGAATGTTAAATCACAAATTTTATGGGAGGGACCTTGCTGATATCTGTCGCAAAAGTCCTCAACCACGTTTCTACGGTCAGTATTTTTTGAGAAAATAAAGAAATCAAATTTTGCAATTAATCGTTAATTGTGACGTCATGTGAGAGCCTAAAGATGTGAAAGTTGTTGAAGTTGCCAAGCCTGGCTTTTTTTAAGCTAAGTACCGGTTTCCTCGGCCAAAAAATGTAATTTAAAAAAATTATCTGTGATTGTGGCGTCATGGTCAATCGGGATGATAATCATTCGTGCCAAGTTTCATGCTCGTACGTCCAGTAGTTTCGGAGAAGTTAAAATACTCTCACAAACATACACGCAGACAAAATTGCACTTTATACATGTAGTATAGATTGATTGAGTTGGCTGCCTAGTAGGCGAATTGCCTAGGCCCTAGGAGGTTTCCAAACTGGGGTCCGTGGCTTCGTCCCAATCAATCAATGACACAAACACCGCAGCAATACAGGTGTTGATCTTTTTTTTGGAGAACGGCTCCATTCTCTTTTGTGTTTGTATTTTAAAAGGGATCCGCGAAGTAGCAGGTTATCAGGGAACCTTTGCCTTAGTCTATACTATTACATTTTTTCGTTGATTATCGGTAGTGCCTCGTATAAATAGCAAATATACTTCTGGTGCATCCAAAAGAAAGAAACAAAGGGAATGTGAAAAGCTGAGAAAAAGTCAATTTATTTTGTCCAGGGCTTCCCCTTACTTAAGGACATCACTGGCTGAGATGTATCATTCATTGTATTTTGTGAAGCTTCACGCCTCATAATCAGAACAAAGCAATTTTAACTTTTCTTTCAATAAACCCTTTGTGCTTTTTTACATCATGGCGGGTACTATCAGCATTTGATTTTGAAGTTGCAACTGGCGATAAACGCGTCCTAGACTTCAATCAAGTTCCTAAAAAGATTTTAATTCTTCAGCAGCGTTATCAGCGAACAGTTATTTCTCGCACTCAACATCTACAATGCAGGTCAAACTGTACACCAGCTGAACTGATATTTGGGGGGGGGGGGGCGGATGCCTGGCAGCAGTGGCGTACGCAGAAAGTTTTTGAGGGGGGCCAAAGTTTTGTTACAATCTTGTGACCTCACAAATCAACTTTGTGGGGAGTACTGAAGGCACGGAAAATCGAAATCCAACGCGAACCCAGAATACTTGCGAAAAACCAGCTTTGCTTTGCTAAAACTGCTTTGTTTTGCTTTACATTTTTTCATTTTTGGGGTCTGAGGGGTGTCATGGCACAGTGGCCTCCCCCCTCGGTACGCTAGTGCCTGGCAGTAGGTCTTTACTTTAGCAAAAACGTGTTTTTTATCATCAATAGTTGATATTAAGCGTTCTTATTAATTTTTGAAGTTAAATGAAACGACATATTTATAACTGAGTAACCACCTATATAATCAACCTTCAGTTGAAGGCAAAGCTTGCTTGATGTAATAGAAATTTGCCGGAGTAATTTATCTGCCGTGTCGTTTCCTCCCTCCAAAAATGAGTGATTAGGGGAGCATTGCAGATGGAAAACTATGGAAGAGGAGAGGTTAATAGTTCCTGCCTGATATTCTAGAGAATGTGAGAAGAAATAACGGTAAAATAATCGAAGGGCAAGGCGAAACAAAAGCATGAGAGAATGAAAAGAGAATTGGCAGTCTTGTTGATAGTGTCGACCTACTACGAGCTTACAAAATATCACAGGCTTCAGCGTCAAAATTGAGCAAGCTGAGCCTTCTAAAAAATAATGAGTGGCTTCAAGGTCACAATGACCAAGGACGCCGAAGTCCCTATCTAAGATGAAAAGGAACAAAAGCATCTATTTAAAGGAAGACATTGTGATGTGGAAAATAGTTATAGTGGGTAGCTTCCTGACACAAAAAAGTGCCAAGTTCCGACCCGAAGAAATGGAAAGAAAGATTTCTACACCGTAAGAAAAGGGAAATTAGGAAAGAGAGGTAAGCTAGTGGAACCTCCAAGAAGGAGAAAGAAGATGGAATGAGTAGTGGTGGGTAAAAACCTGTACCAAAAACTTTTCACAGATCATGATTATTTTAGTCTATCCGATTCTGAATTAGGGAAAAAGAACGACAATCAAGGATTCCGTTCATAGACGGACATGGTAAAATGAGTCGAAGGGATTTGCAGGTGTAACAAAAATGTTTCAGGAGGAGGAAAGTGTGAGAGCAAGAACAGGAGGCAACTGGTGGTGGCGCGGCTAAGCATTCTACTCTTCACCAACCAAAAGCGGTCTCAACGTGGTATTGCGGTTCTTGAACTCATTGGATCGAGTTGAAATGGCCTCTGCAAGAGACTTAGAAACCCTGAGCAATCTCTTGCCAGGAGAAGCTAGTACTTGTCTCGTCCTAATATGCTTCAATAGACGTGTACAGGGGATATTTTGTTTTCGCACCTAACGCGCAATTTGAATTTATTTGAGTTGATTGACAATTTTTCTCTACTTTAAGGAAAATTAACTACAAAACGCTCTTCTTTTATTAGAAATTTTTTTAAGTCGACGTAAAATCATACGCGATTGATCAGTTGAGATTTGGCGATCAACCGGTCAATCGCGTTCGACTTTTTGGCTACCCCTGACGTACGTTATCAATTATATAGTGGAAAATCGCTTGGTTGCTTTTTAAGTCGTTGACATTTGCTTGAAAGGGTGGTCGCTTGCAAAGCATCATCACTCAGTGGTTTTCAATATGAGCCCAAAAAAGAGAATAAAACAAGTCTCTTCTTCTTAGATCACTGCGGGCTTAATCACCACTAGTGGTGCTAGACTCTTTTAGCAAGTTGCTCTTGGTAACCTTGAAATGGCCCAGGAATGGAAAGGGTCAATTTAATGTAAGCATGCACCGCTGAGAACTCAAACCATCGCCTTTCTGCAAGTGTGGAGCAGTAGCATATGCAGGAGAACGTGTCGTCTTTAGCTCTAACATTCTACGTCCACCAAACGGTCCAGTCGATTTCAAACACTCATGTGAAAGAAAGAAAAAGTAGCTAAATTCACATAAGATGCAACTTATACGAAAGAGTAAGAATCTTGAAAATAGTGGATTTAATTCTTTCTATTTACATTTTTAGATGGTTCCTGACAATTTATTTTGTAGCGGCAATTTGGACTGGGACCGCAGCTTTGATCAAGATTTTCCAACCTGGTAAGCATTGCTTTGCATCAATAGTTTTCAACCTTTCACTCACTTCCCGACTTCACCTTGACAAACAAAAACACGACCTATCTTGACCATACAAATGACATTTAACAATCAACGATTTAATAGCTACTGGCACTTGGTTTGCCACTTCGTCTCAGAAACCAAGTAGAAGTAAAGTTCAGTATGCATGTCATAAAGCCTGTCATGTGTTATGGCGCAGCAAAGCCATTGCTTAATAGCTCTAATCATTGCGATCAAAGCTATTCAATGACTTTGATTGCGAATTGCCGATCAAACGATTAACCTTGACTAGTCTTACTGCCTACCTTGCAGCTGACATTAAAGGCACACCCAAAAACTATATTGGTTAAGGTTCAAATTTTTGCTGAATGCTTTGACCAAAATTATGATCCACGGGATTCCGCTTATTATGGCTACTTCAAGCCAAACAACGTAGCCTATATTAAGTGAAGGGCCACAATAACTGAAATTCAAAATTACATAAGATCATATCAATCGGAAGGCTTCCTCAGAATAGAAAAAGCATGGAGCCAGAACATTAGCGAGCGTCGAGTCAACACGCAAAATTGATCGCTGCAACACACAGATCTACGACACGTTTACAGATCAAAGGTGTGATCTCTCCGTGAGAGAGAAGTCATGACTGCAATCAAAAGTGATTGTGACAGTCAAAAACTGCCACACCACACTTTATTTGAACAAAATAGCATTTATTTGCAAACAAAACACAAACGTCGAAAACAACTTCTGGTGAACAGGTGGCAACAATGAGGGGAGATAAATGCTATGAAAATCGATTTTTGTCCCACAAAAATTGCCAACTGTAACCGGAGGGCTACAATAAGCGGATCACCCTGTATTTTGTGTACGTTTTTTATAGTTTTTCAAGTAAACTTCGCATTCTAAATTGTACGAGATGGCTTTGACTGCTACAGGTGATTGATTTACCTGAATAAGCAACTCCGTTCTGTGATGATTAAGAGTCAAAGGAAATCCAAACTCTGAGATAAAATCGAAAAACAATGATATGTCATATGTGCAATTGAGTCAAGGGAGCAAAAACTTTTTTCTATTTTACTTTAACATATCTTAGTGCTGGATCGGGACCACAAAGTTTTTTGGAGGCATGGCCTTTACCTCTTCTGGCCACGTCTATGGCTGACACACAACTGGTTATTGACGGTACCGGATATAGATTTGCCATTTATTTTGAAATAATGTCGGACGAGACACGTTAGTCACGATCTCGGCTTTGACAACCACTGCCGCAGCGATAGTGTACGTCACCAATAAGTAAATTTTCGTTGAAACAATAGTTTTATATATGTATAGTTGTTGTAATCTGTTGTTTTATTTTGCAGTGATCATTTTAATTGTAAATCTGAATTGTCTGAAGCCCTAAACTTACTAAATTGTTTTCGAAAAAAGACCTTTTTTAACGAGTGGATGGCGGCAAAGACACAGGTTTAAACTTATGCTCTTAAGTTTACCAAGCAGGAAACGTGGATATAAAACCTAGGTTGTTCTGGAACAATTTTAATCGATCACTTTGCAGTTAAGCATAAGCGATTTCCAACCTAAATTGACAGAACTAGTCGTCTGCCACGCGTTTAAGCATACTATGGTATAAAAATTGACAGCTTTGGCATTAAAGTCTTTGGTCGCGACAGTTATCTTGCTGTTTGTTGTAAATAACAATGGCAATTAATTGTCTGGTGAAGAATGGTTTTTACCCAATTTGTGTTTACCATTAGGCAACGATGCTCTTGTTGGGAATGATGGATTTGCAGAAAGAGCTTCCTGCTTACCTCATGGATTTTCGATGTATTATGGAGCTGGAATTCCTCTCGTTATGCTTCTTGTGGTCAGTTTATTCTACAACATAAGAGCTATCAAAGCTACAACAGCAGACCACGAAAAAACACAGGCAAGTAGGCGAATGTTAATGATACTAATAAAAAGCCAAGTGTGGAATGGTTCTCCACCGTCCACACTCCACAGGACCTCCCACTTCAAAGGAGCACAGTTTAAGTAAGGAAGTAATATTCATTAGCCACCGTGAAATCGCGGTTTTTGAAATTAGTATTTGAAAAGATAACAGCCTGAATGCAGCTGTTTATAAGACGATCTGTTGCACCTAGATTTAAAACGATACAATTTTCTCTAGTTTATAGGCTATACGCAGTACTGTATGATATTAGCATATTTAGCGATTGCTCACATGCATCGAGAAGTTGCCACAATTGATCCTTATCACATATTGCTGCTACAAAAGAAATAATGTCTGGATCTACTTGTGATTCTATTACACTCTTTTACCTCAGTTGCAACTTTGTTTAAAAGCAAGTTGCGAATGTATTACTCGTCACTCGAATTATTATCATTTGTTTGCGAGTAAGACAACTTTTTCTCGCTGTAAAAAATGTGAGAAAATTATACAATTTCATCACTACCGGATTGCTGCACAATAAATGAAAAACGTTGGATATAAATCCAAAAATTCTTGCAAAGAGCTCAAAACATCTCACGATTTAGGTTTTAAATACTCGAAAATGTGCCCAAAGCTGTAAAAAAAGTTGCCCTATCTACGCTCGTAAGAGATGCTTGGTGCACTATTTAACCAAACCTACCAAATTTGCAACTACTGCTGTCGTGAATCACTGTAGTCTGATATTATTGAATTTATCGACGGAATTAAGTAGGACAACCAGATATCGAAAAGCCATTATGGCATATTTTGCTTAAATAAAAATAATCGTTGTTTTTCTGTATTTCCAGATTCGTTTTCTTACCTTTGACAGTGTCTACTATGAAGCAAAGCATTTGGCTGAAGTCAGTTTTGTTGTTACCATCTTGTTTGGTGGGGTTTGGGGCTTCGGATATTTTAGACAAACACCATCCTTGCCGCAAACCGTCTCATACCTTGAAATGGACTACGTCTTAGGATCTCTCGCAGCGTTCACGGTAATGATGCGTTTTCAAGACTTACGTTCCAGTTACGTAAGCGCTATTTAAAAAGAAAGTACGAAAGTTCCTGCTGCTTTTTACAAAACAGACACCAAAAGAAACAGAAGTGATTAAACTGTAAAGTGTTTCCGTTGCGTATTTAGAACAGATTAAACTAGGAAGAATAAAACAAAAGAACTGGAGACCACTTTTTTTGCGCATGAGTGACAGGATGCTTACAGCAGTAGAACGCAACGCGGTGTGTGTGCTCGCACCGTTACTGGTATATTACAAGAAACTAAACAAAAGGGAAAAGGAAGTAGACCAGTCTTCATAAAACCAAAGCTATTATCTAATCAAGCTTATGGTAAAGGAAATAAGCAAATACGAAAGATTACAATCTACTTTGTTTTGTTCAAACTACACATTATCAAAAATCATGAAATTTCCTATCACCTCTTCAGTTCAGTTAATCTGGTTGCTTTCATAGGGCAAAATGCTTTTGGTCTTGAATAACATTTCTAATATCTTCACACTTAACTAAAAACTCGGTGAATACAGGCTGCACAATATAAAAAATAGCTTTTATTTGATATCAAATTTCGTTCTGGCCATCGACTCTCTCAAGCGAGTTACGTTTTAACTAACAGAATGTTGTGGGGTTATACAGATAATATGTCCTGCTTGTGGTCTCTCATCCGCTTCATCTAACCTTGCTTGAACCGGACGAAACATTTAAATTAATTGTCTGTTTGAAATTTATTAGACAATAGGCCCAATAAACGCACAAACAATTGGGTTGCATAGAATTAAAATATCTTTTTAGTTAGCTGATCGTAAAGTAACTATAAAGCTGTTCTCAGGCTTTTGAAAACGTTATATTTGCAGTAATGTCTTTTCATTTTGTGAAGCTGGCCAGTTTCTTTTATTCGTTGAAATGTTTTCGAATAATAGGCGTATTGTTAAGGAAAGGGGGTTGAGGGGAGGATTTCACTTCTTTCTTAACATTGAAGAGCTTGGTTTTTTCAACCTTCAACTTTTCAGGAGCATGATGAAGTTTAATCGCATTTTGCTGAATACCAGTTATCGAATAAGCTTTACAAAAATTTTGAAAGCCATGGCAAATGTAGTTAGCATTTTGAAAACGAAACATTTTTAAAGAAGAGGCAAAATATCCACGCTTTTCGAAAACTTTTTTGCAACTCTGTGTACTTTCATTCTCGTATCTTTGAACGCGCATAAGCTATCTACATCGAACTTTTCTCTCACTTCCAAAAACAACTCACTTTTTGAAAGCCATTCTTGAGTCACAAAATTTTTGCAGATGACCACAAATCTAACAGGCTTTCCAAAAACGTAAAGTTTGTGTGAAAAAAGTAGGATAAAGATGTTTTATGTTTGCCTATTTTGTATTAATTCCGGTAGACTTGACAGCCTTGACTTTATTCGTCGTCAAGTCAAAAATTATCCCCACGTTGCTTTACAGCGCACTCTCGATTTGTTTTCGGCACAGTACCGTATTTTCTTGAATAGAAGCCGCCCTTGAATAGAAGCCGCCCTCGAATATAAACCGCAAAAAATGTTTAAAAATAAAAAATAGAAGCCGCGGCTTCTATTCAAGAAAATACGGTATTTCTTTAGCACACCAACAGATGTGTCACCTGATCACGATCAGCTGATCTTGTTTGATCGATTTTTGCACGTAATCGCCACTCCGCTGGCTTCACGCACAAGTTAAGAACAACTTGCGGTTATCTGATTTCTATGGTCAGAAGGTCAGTCAGAGGTTAAAATTCACGGGAAGCTTTCAGCACAATATGGAAATAGTGCGCTACAGAAAGGAAAAGTCTATGAGTATATTGAGGAGTTTAAAAGTGGACGGTCAAGCGTGAACATGCAGAGGGAGCAGAACGTCCGTTCGCGCGAAAAGTCGAGGTCTACTCTCCAGCAAAGTTTTGCTGCTGCATGACAACGCGCGCCCACATATGGCCAGAAGAATTATTGAAATCACAAACAAACTGGGTCTTGAAGTGCTGCAACATTCTGCAGAGATCTTGCTCCTTCCGACAACCATCTCAACCTCCCCACTTTTCTAAAAGATGCTTTGCAAGGTCGCAAATTTTCTTAAAATAAAGTAGTGCTGGAAGCGTTGCATAAACAATTGCAGCCTATGGCCATTTCTTCTCAAATGGAATTCACAAGCTTGTGGGCATTTGGAGCAGGCGCGTCAAAAAAGATGGGAATTGTGTGGAAAAATAGTGTATTTCTTAAACTCCTGTGTTTGAGATAATGGATCTTTTGTAGAAAGCCCCAGTCACTAATGCAAAAATGTCAGATTTGAAAAAACACCCCCACCACGTTTCAAGTACTGTAGATTTTAGGGTAAAGGTTAGGATTAGGACAAAATACTAGTGGACATCGCTGAATTCAGTGCTGAATTCCATCAATGAACAAAAATTCTAACTGGATAAGAGCGGAAGTGTTTTTTTTGGCGGGGGCTTTCTACAAAAGATCCGAGATAATAAAAGTGCGGAAAATTTTTGACTTTTCCAGTAGTTAATTGTTTTTTCTCCCATTGGTTGCATTCAATTTGGTATGACTGCCCGCCCACGGTTGCCTAGTGGTGACGCTAAGTTCTGACTACTGTGCTCCTAGTACAATATCAAAGTGGCTTCGGTGGAATAAGGATTTAGTTAAAGGTTTTGACAAATCCAAAACAACAAATTACACCTGAAATTCACTAGTGGCCCTATCTGCATCATTTACCTAATTAAATATAGGCTGTTATTCAGCTTTAAATTTTATCACAGAAAATACATTTTGACCATCTCAAACACTTTGCAGTTTCCTGTTTAAATAGAATAAAGAAGGGTTTTTGAGATAGCCGAAATATGTTTTCTGTGATACAATTGAAGCCAAATGATTGCGTGCGTTTAATTATGTAAAATTGCAAACAACTGCTCATGATGTGTGAAGTTAATAACAAAACGTAGAATCTATTTCTTTTTTTTGGCCGAAATTATGAAAAATTAAGTTGTTTTGGACTTTACCAACTAGTTAGTAGTTTCTAATAAAACAATGTTCGACTTCAATAAACTTAGATTTAATTTTTCTTGACTCACATTCTTCATGGATGGGCGTGCAAGCCACAGCTTTTAGTTTAATCCTTGTTTCTTGAAACAAAACATATAAATTAGTAGTCAATGTTTTTCAGTTCACTGACAAAAACTATATTTCAACCCAAACGTATTTTAAGCGAGGCCATGTATTTTCAATGCGAATATTTAGCAGAAAAAGAAGTACTCTCTAAATAAAGTAAAAGTAAAATTTTTACTGAATTTAAGACACTTTTAAAAGTTATCGACCTGCAGCCGTTGTAGCCTACGTATGCCAATGAATATATTTGGCTCAAACATCCAAAACTGGTAAATCATGGAAAGGGAGGGTACACCCCTTTTCTAATATCTGAACGAATAATTTTGTAAAAGGTTTTACAGTTTTGGTAACGCCTTAAACAAAGACAAATACCTTTTTAAAAGATACTTTTCAATCGACAAGAAATACCTAGTTTTGGTAACGCGCTAAATTTTCTCAAGAACCGTACCCTTGTAACAACTTCCTCGATCCGTAAGTGACTACTGTGCTCTTAATAATACAACTTCAGCCTAATATTGTGTTTCCCTTCAGGGAATTTCGACATTTCTTCTATTGTGCATAAGAACCACACGTACTCGGAGACTACTCATGAAAGCTGCAGCATCGCTCTGTCGTCGTCAACATCTCTACTTTTTTGCCAGACCGGAAGATACCCAACCGACGACCCATGAAATGAGCGTAACGCATATGAAGTCATATCATGATTCCGAATCGGCAACTGGCAGTTTTTCTGGTCATCGAGAAACGTCTTTTAACAAAGCGGAAGCCGAATCTTTTGGAGCTGTAAATATAGTCGATGAATCGTTGTCTGAAGAACTTAATCGCAAATTAAAAAAGGTTGGCGCCAGCAGCGCTCCAATGACGCCCCGACAGTTGGCTCTCATTGGCTACCGAGATTCGATCGTTGATTCATCACAAACCTATCTTGATTAGTTTTAGAAGCAAATTCAATAGCAGAAATAGGGCTCAAGAGACCTTGCAATTATTTTGCTGTTTCAAACCTTATTTTCTACATGCTTTATTTGTGGAATAACTTTTATCGTTGCGTGAAGATCCAAAACAGCAGGTTGTAAAAACTACAATGTGGTTCTTTTATTGTATCGTATAATTTGTGCAATAGACGTTGAATATCTAACATTGTAAATAAGTGATTCCCAACTTTTATAAACTCCCAACGCACTTCTACGCATAAAATCAAATAGTTCAGTGTTTTTTGTAAGATCAAAGTGGGCCAACTGATTGGTATCTTAAATGTTTTCTCTTTAACCCTAAGATGTAGAACGTGGGTTAAATGTGACCCGCGATATGTGATGTTTTGAATATTTTCGCGTGTCATCAATTCTATTATCCAATATTTCTTGAATTTCCCGACTAACTTGTGTTTCAAAAATTCCTGCTCTTCTTTTGAAGTTTTTGTGTTATTTCAACATAAGGGGCACTTTTGATGCAAAGCCAAACCCGCTAATGCTGAACCTGAGTTACAATAGGCCCATTTTCTTTTTAAAAATTTTAATATAATCAGCCATATTCAAAAAAAGCGTTGATTTTACGTCTGCTCCTAATAATAAACGTACGATTTCCTACTAATACTTAACTACTAATACTACTAAACGTACGATTTCCTACTAATCCTACTAATACTAAACGTTGATTTTACGTCTGCTCCCGCCGATTATCAAGTTTTTAATGGCTATAGCCATTGGTTTTGTGACAACACCACCTGTTACATCAACGAGTCACTAATATGTTGTACATGACTAGATTAGCTAGGCAAGCCAGCCAGCCTACAGTAGCGCATTGCTCTGGCGCTAATGCATTGTCAAGTCAGTTTTAGATAGCCAATAATTTTGGAAAATGTAGCGATAAGAAATGTGAAAAATTTTGTGTAAAGTGAGAGCCTCAAATGCCAAAACATTGACCAGTATGTCATGTTTAGCGATCACAATTTTAAAGTGTGGTGTCGACTGCCGAATCAACAGCCTGCGCGATGTCTTTTCGAACAATAGTTCACTATGAAATAAAGTAAGTTTACAGCTATATAGCTGCATTATTTTGATCAGTTGAAGAAATTTTCTTAGCTTAGCCGATAAAGTGTTTTTCCAAATAAATAATATAAATACTTCTTTTTATTTTTATCAAGAAAGTTGAAAAAATTATTACGGGAACAAAAAAATCACCTATTTGCCAGCAATATGGTTGTTCAATTATTGCAAGAGAATTGGTAAGAATTTACCTCCCGACGGTGATAAATCTTCTGATGTACATGTCACTGGCGAATCGCCAAGTCCTTGCACGCACTGTTGTCTATCCAACCGAACAAAATCAAACAGTAAAATTCAAATGGGTTTATTGAAAGCAAAACGATAATTGCTTTGAACAGACCAGCACGAGAAAATCGACCGAACTTTATCCTCCGAATAATTTAACAATATCAAATCCAACTCAAATGCAACTTCTTTTTCTTTACATGGATAGTTACTAAAGCCAGGCGTTTTTTTGTGTTTAGAACATGCAAGTGAATAATAGATAACGAAGCGAATTGCGGTAAACAAAACGTGCAATAAGGCTATTGTTCGCAGGGCGGCAGCTCGACTCCCCATGAACTCAGTCAAACAACCTTTGTTTAAAAAGGTCGTTGGTGCAATAACATAGCGGCCTTTTTGAAACAACAACACACAGTTAGGTTTCAAACAAACATACATATAGAGCACCAAGGCGCTACAATAATGCGCTTAACTTTAATAATTGTATGGAGGAAAAAGTGATTAAACACGTATGCTAAAAGGTTAAGCCCGACCAATTCTCATGAAGAGTTACCAGATTTCAAAGCAAAAAAATGGCATTAGTGTTGGGGCGAATACGAATATAAAAAAAATGCTAGATACGAGGTCTGTCCAAAAAGTACCTGACCTTTGAACATAAAACACGCAATACAATTCCTATCACAAATTTTATTTAATCTCCTTCAAAATACTTTCCTTGCAAGTGCACACACTTATTCCAGGGCCTCTGCCACTTTTGGAAGCACCTCTTGAACTTCTCCTCTGGAATGCTCCTGAGCTCCGCTGTAGTTTTTTCCCATGATGTCCTTACGTGACTGAAATCGCGTCCCTTTTAGAGTAGTTTTTAACTTAGGGAATAGCCAGAAGTCGCGTGGTGCCAAATCAGGAGAGTAAGGAGGCTTTCGCGCAAGTGCCGTGTTGTTTTTGACAAAAAAACATTTGACTACATGGGCGGAATGAGCGGAAGCATTGTCATGGTGAAGCTTCCAGTTCTTCCCTGTCCACATGTCTGGCCGCTTTCTTCGCACAGCATCATGAAGGCGACGTAAAATCTCAAAGTAGTACTCTTTATTAATTGTTTGACCTTTTGGTGCGTATTAGCAATTTTCCTAAGTGTTAGATGACGATCTTCCATCACAATTTGGCGAACCTTCTCATCATCTCCTGGTTTCAGCTTGCGTATGGCCTGCCAGAGCGTACCTCACTCTCCACTGACATTCGACCGTTTTTGAAGCAATTGAATCATTCCTTTATTTGAGTTTGACGTAAGGCCTCATCTCCAAAAGCTTGCTGAATCTCTTAAATTGTTTCCGTTTAATTATTATCAAGCTTTTGGCAGAACTTGATACAATATCTTTGTTGGACGCATTCTGTCATTATGCTTGCAAGTAAAAAATTGACGATCATTCACTATGCGACTGCACTTAAATGCTTCAAAAAAGAAAATGTCACCAATTATCGCTTTGAAACTTTTTATGCGTGTGCAGTAATAGTGACCTCACAATCCACCAGTGCAGTTGGTGACCGAGAATTTGTTGGTCACCAACTGCGATAATTCTTGTCGATCACTAACTTCCCTAAAGAGACCTGATAGGTCGAAACAGTGTGACTTTTTGCAGTTTGCTAAGTATATCGCGGGCCTCTTGCAAGAGCTTGTGACCACTGGGCTGTGACAGCACTATTGTTCTAACAGTTGTTAGACTTAGTGCACCTGCGACAACCACCACTCATTCACGAGTGATACGGCTTCGCAGAGTACTGACAGACCATCCACACTACAGTGGACTTACCGTAGGTCCTACATGTGTGACAGTCTAAGTTATGCTTTATTAAAAGCCTCTAGCTTCTTGTTGGTCATCAACTGCACTGAAGAGACCTAATAGGTCGAAAGAGTGTCAAGGTCTGCAATTTGCTAAGAACAGAATTTAATTTGCATGCATTTCAAGAACAGCGCTTAAAATGCATAATAAGAAGCAGTAAAGAAGCAAATTGCTTAAGGAGAAACTTGATTGAAGGGAAAAACTAGTATTGGTATGCAACAGGAAGTCAACTGGTCAGTTAAGATGTAAAAAGCTAGAACCATAAAAACGTTAACGATGTCTAATGATAGTTACCTAATAATGATGATAAATTGGTTTCATGTTGGCTTGGCAATTAAGTTCTTGCCGTTTTTAATCAATTAACATTTTATACATTCTTTTAATACATTTTTAAAAGAAAAATAAGAACTAACAACCATTTAATCAATGATATATTCTCCATTCGTGTCTACAACTTTTTACCAACGTTCAACAAGATTCTCAATACCTTTTCGGTAGAAATTATTTGATTTTGACTCGAAAAATTCATCCAACCTAGCTCTCAACTCTGCATACCTGTTAAACGAAACCCCGCGCATAGCATTTGAAAGGGATCGAAAAAGGTAAAGATATGTTGGTGCCAAATCAGGTGAGTATGGCGGATGTGGCAGCACCTCCCAGCCGTGTGTTTAAATAGCTTCGTTGGTCATGTTTGCGACATGAGGGTGAGCATTGTCATATTTTAAAAACGGCAAGAACTTAGTTGCCAATCTAATACTTTGCTTGAGTGCTTCGTGAATCGAATTTTGTGGATAGTTGAACAAGGCAATAACCTTTTTTGTTTTTAGAACACTGCGCTTTGTTTAATCTAAAATAACATAAAGAGCAGTTGAATTTAATGATAATGGTGCGTACTAACCTCAAACAAATAGGAAAATTTTTCAAGTAGGCCTACTTTGTAAGTGAAAGCAAGTCGTCTTGTACGTTGGAAAAATGCAAAGTTGTTATTCAAAGAAACCATGTCATGCATCGAATTTGAAACGACACGTTAAACGATTATGGGAGTATAAGAAGTTCCATAATGAAAAACTAAGTGCTCTTCAGCAGCACGCCGATGTAAGTTCTTCCAACGAACTCCAGAAGAAGCGAATGCGTGAGACCAACCAATGCATCATTGATGAAATGTTTTCAAAAACGATTCGAGTAAAAATGAATGAAAAGACGTTGGAAAATGCATGTTTAAAACTATTCACAATAAACGGCCGCCCTTTCAAACTAATGGACGATTCTGGGTTTAGGAAAATTTTAAACCCCTTGCTTGAAGATATGCAAGCCAAATTTACCGACAATGCAAAAAATATCCCTGAGAAAATCGGGGAAAAGGCAAATGATGTCCGTAATCGCAAAAAAACTGGAAGTGGAAGGTAAGCTTGTATCTTTAAAAGTTGACGTAGCAACGTGTCGTGATCGATCCATACTCGGCGTGAACTTGCAGTTCATAGGTGAAGGAAAAATACGAATACGCACTTTAGCAATGAAAAAAGTAAAAAAGAATCAAGTCGGTTTTTACTTAAAAACTGTTTATGATGAAGTCAATGAACAATATGGAATTAAGAGCAATCAAATTTATAGCCCCACTATCGACAAAGGTGCCAGCATGTTAAAATGTGTACGTCTCTTTTCTTGTAACCGAAAGACCTGCTAATGTTGAGCAGCTGGCTGAGCGACTCAAAAAGAACTTGTTAGTGATGAAGGCGATAGCGGTACTGCTAATCGCATAAGCGTAGAAGTTTTTCTCAGCGACTTCAGTTCTTCGCATACCAACACAGTTCAAGCAGGAAATATCTGGAAAGATGTTAGGTGTGCTGCTCACACATTACAGTTGGCAGTAGAAGACGCTCTAAAAGAATCTTATTCACGCAATGTTATAAATTCGGCTCGATGCATTTGCAAAAACTTAGAAATCCGTCCGTTTGCGTGCTTTAGAAAAATCTAAAATTGAGAAAGCCAGTCTTGGACAGTCCCACCAAACGGCATTCGACATACGACATGCTTCATCGTCTTTCAATCCTGAAGGATTTTTGTCTTGATATGGCAGTCAGCAACCCAAACTTGCCCTTACCCAACTACTTGAAATGCGTTTTCCATGCTTGTTGCTGTATTGGAGCCTGCTAAAATAGCAACGAAGTCGCTGCATTACGAGCAACTTACTTTTGGTGGTTTCTTTGGCATTTGGTTGAACTGCAAACTTAAAATTGCCAAATTAACGTCTACGTCTTCCCTACTTGCACAGCTGCTGTTATCAAAAATGAAAAAAAGAAAGACAGATTTGTTAAAAAATCATCTATTATTGGCGGCTTTGTTTCTTGACCCTAGGTACAAAGTGTTTGTTTCTGATATTGATCAAATTATTGCAACCCAGCATTTGCAACAAACTTGGGACTCGCTAGATTATTCATTATTACATGAGTTTGTAATTACTCCAATAAGAGGTTTATGGCTGTCCCACCATGAAACTTAGCAATTCTTTGGGAATTTTTTATTTGTGGTGTTCCCAAAAAGTACTTTTGCAAAGCCTTAGTAATAGACAAACCAAAGAGCTCTTTTCTTCTGTTTGTTGTCGCTCAATTTTTATCGCGAATTTTCCTTGGAGTAAAATCGAATCTTTTTTCTGGCAGAATGGCAGTAGTACTTTCAGCTGCCATGTGGTGGGATCGCTGTCTTTGCAACGCAGGGGCCGAAAGCGATATTTTGCCGTTTGTTCGTATTTATTTTGCATGCATATGTAAAGTAGTGATCGTGTTAAAGCAAAAACGTGGTACGTTATGTTAGTGTAGGCTTACAGGGTGACAATGCTCTTGAATTTTATTTAGACTACATCTGTGAATTGGCTTCGCTGTTGCGTTAATTTAGGATAAATTTTACTTTTAAGAAATGGTGATGATGGAAAAACCAAGCCCTAATCAAGTGGGCAGTGAATTTGTTCGCCAATATTATACTTTGCTAAATAAAGCTCCAGCACTTTTACACAGGTGAAATCCTAGGCTAAATAAAAGCCAGTGTATCTTAACTGAGGTTGCAGGCCCATTTGTATCTTTAGAAGATTTGGGTGAAATCTGCTAGTATGGTTTTTCTGTACTGAGGCAAGTAACACTGTAACTGAACCATATCATAAGACGATCATAATTTCTGATAGTGTGTCTCACTCTGCAATGGCTTTACCTTAATGACGTTTGCCGTTTGTTAACTATCATTGCTTCAATTTCTGATAAACTGGTAAACAAGTTTCAGAACGAACATTTCACAGATATCGTAAGTAAAAATTAATGCAAAGAATTGATTTTACAAAAACTTAATTCTATATCTGGAAAATGCTGGTGTAGGTAATAAAACAATGTTCTACTAGGTTATGCGGTGTGCCATATTGATTAGTGGGAGATCACTTACAAACAGATACCAAAGATTTTATGATGTCAAAAGGTCATCATCAAAAAGTGCAGTAGAAGTGGATAACGAGATATTTAGACCTATGGTGTTAACATTAGCAATACCCAATCACGTTAATTATAGGAAGTGTGTAAAAATGACTTCTTTATAACTTATTCAAAAACTCTAAACCTTGTGCCTTATTTAGATTTTACAGCACACAATCATCTTACGTACATGGAGGAAAGTATTGCGATGGCAAGCCTGAAAAGCCTGTTATAGGACAGAGTGTAAGTTATTGAGCTTAACCTATAAATAGATAGTGGGTCATTCCATTATATTTCAGGTCAAGAACAAACCCATGTTTTTAAAAGTTGCCAAAAACATTGTCAGGTTGATGATTAATGGTTAAATAACCACCAAAAAGATTTTCTCTTTAATTGGTCATGTACTTCAGCAGTTTTACCACTAGATAACAGTATTGCAGCTATGAAAAATACAAATTGTTCAATTTCTTTTAAACCTAATTTTTTAAATCCGTAAAAATTGATATTGGAGTGATTTTGCAGGTAAGGAATCCAAATTTTTACTCAAAAACATAAAAATGTTTAAATTTTTCTCAAATGCATTTTTAAAAGTTTGGGGGTTCCTCGCAGTGGAATCTTTTCTACTATGTGGCCACAACAAAAAAAATTTTTTTTACTTGAAATTGATCTGAAACACATGTAGTTGTTATAGAAATGATTTACAGCAATGTTCCATTTTGTTCCTCACTCTATTTTACCCTTGCAAATACCCCTCTTCACATGAAAATTTGCAGTCATATAACTGCACACTTTTTAACCTGCAAATTTGCTGTCAGTAACTGCTTTGTCTTTTTTGCTCATTTAATAAAATGAATGATAATAGTTTTTTAGCCTTTATTTATTTTGGCAAAGTAATAACAATGTTTTTCAAAAAAAAAGTACTCAGATTTGAATAGGAATATCACAATAATTTTCTAGTTTTGTAAGTACTACCTAGCATTCAAAAATAAACGGTATTTCAGTTTGAAAAGTATTTCATGATATCAAACCTTCCCATAGATTAACCAAACATTTCTGATGAGCTATACCTTAAAAAACGTTGGTAAATGTGTAATTTAAACATTATTACTGCAAAAAATACTATTTTATCCAGTCTCTTAAGTATCAATTAACATCTGCAAGTTCAACACCCATACATACTACATGCAGTCACACAATGAAACAGTAATAGCAAACAAAACAAAATGAAAACGTTTATTGGGTTGACAATGATGCTTAACTAAGTGAAGACGTATTGCAATATTATTAAATTCTTCAGTGTTCATCTTGTAGCTTCTACCATCACAGGTAGTAGGAGAATTGACCTTTTATATCATTAATGAAGGTGGCATACATCAACTTTACTTGGCCAAAAAAATGAGTTTGATGGATGACATACAGTCACAGGAGTTATCTAAATGTCATAGCTTGCCTAATCTGCATCAAGAACCATTTCAACCTACCACTGTTTATATTTACAAGCATCATACCGTAACTCATGCCTGGAAAATCAGCTAGGGTGTACACCCTTGTGCAAATTAATTGAAACAAACATCAAAAACACTAAAAATTTAGTTTTTTTAAAATATTTTATTCAATGACTGTTTCAGTTCACATATTAGTACATAATATGACCACCGCGATTATTAAGAAGCATTTTGATGCGTTTGGGCATTAAGTCGACCAATTTTGAACAATCTTTTAAGATTTGGGGGTCCTTGTACCACACTTGAATTAGAGCCTGAATAAGCTTTTCCTTCAAGGTGCAGTCCATTCTACAAAGTCTTTGCTTGCAGATGGACCATAAATTTTCGATTGGATTTAAATCGGAAGAGTTTCCCGGCCACTCCAGCAATTTAATGTGGTTTTCATTGATAAATTTTTTGACTTGTTTCGATGTGTGACATGGGGCTAAATCTTGCTGAAACACACCAGATCCATCTGGAAACAATCAGTTCATCTCTGGAATGACTCTTCATTGAACCACTTCAATATATTGCTGGGAGCGCATCATACCTTCAACTGGGTGCAAGCTACCAATGCCATAAAAACTAAAACATCCCCAAAACATCTTTTTTTGAGGATGTTTTATGCACTGGTCAATGTGGGCTTTGCAAATCTTTTCGTTTTGTGATCTTCAAACATGCTGACTTCTTTGACCCTGGACAAACATGTGAGTTTCATCGCTGAAAATCACGCGCCTCCCGTCTTCCTTTGTCCAGTTTTTGTATTTGAGTCCCCATTTGTAGCGTTTTGTCTTCATTGTTTTTGTAAGGAGCTGCTTTTTAACAGGGTGGTATGCTTTTCTCCCAACCTCCAGGAGGCGCCTACAAACTGTTGAGGAGCTTATTTCGATTCCTTTTTCCCCAAAGTAGTTTTTATGGTGTCACTTGTCTTTCTTGGATCTTTCACACTTTCCCGTATTAGATAGGCATCATCTTTGGGGGTAGTTTTCCTCTTGCAACCACATTTGCCTTTGCGTTTTGGGGTAACAGACCCTGTTTCTTCATTTTCATAATACGACTTATTGTAGATATACTGACACCAACAATCTTTGATATCTCCCGGTAGGTCTTTTCTGTGTTTTCACGTAAAGTTAAGATACTAGCATGCTTTCTAGGGCTAACATCCATCTTTTAAAACAACTATATAATATTCTAACTTCTAGTTACAAATTCTACCTAAACAAAAAGTTTTAAAACAATGATTGTGAACACATTAATGACGTCATAATAGGATTTATTAAGTCATCAAAATTTTATTTTAATAAAAAATAATCCAATAAACATTTTCTATGAAAAAGTCAACATTTGTAATCAATTTACGCTTATTTCAGCTAAGAAATGAGGATATATAAAAGTTTGGATGTTTGTTTCAATTAATTTGCACAAGGGTGTAAAGAAAGGGAAAGCAACATAAAACAATGAGATGCTGCACTTGTTTCATTATCATTTAACAGTTTGTATGCCACTACTCTTTCAGTAAGTGGGTAAAAATGGGAAAAAATACATGTTTCTTCTAAAGTGCTTCCTTTCTGGCAGTGATCATAAAGAAATTGCCTGGCACAACCAAAATCACTTTGAATTCACAAGAAAGATTTGAGGGAAATGCAGTCATTTGCAAAAGTTTGAGATCGGTCATTCAGATTTGAGGCATTTGTAGATTTTATCATTGTGATTGTATCATGCAGTTTTATATGGCACAATATTCAACTGAAATTGCATCAGCCACCCGTTCATCACCAACATATGGTTTTTTTTCATCAAGAAACCTGTTTAAGTTCATTTCAATTGATTTTACAGTGTAATTAATCGTGCATAAGCTGCTGTTTTAGATCTTGAAAATCAGTAAAAAATCGTCATTCAAAACAAAGGTCCCAAATTGTGATTTTAATTAAGAAAGGCTACTCAGAACAAGAAATCAGTGCAAAGATTCACTGCAGCAAGACTGCTGCGCATTCAGTATTTGCAAATTTCAATAATTATGGGAGTTACAAAGACTGGAATGGAAGTGGAAGGCCAATGAAAAGAAAGATGATCTGATGATGAAGAAATTGCTGTATGTTCCCCAACAAGTTCTTTGGAGAAAGTTCATGCTGCCATGTGTCAAAAGAGGACAGATGTTCACATTATCATAGTTTCTTGGTGTTTGAGATTTCAGCTTCAGCTTGCAAGCATGTTGGGGAGCATGAAGTAATTTGCTTCATCATCAGATCATCTTAGTGGATCTTTTCATTGGTCTCCCACTTCTATTCAAGTCTTTGTAACTCCCATGGTTATTGAAATTTGCAAATTCTGTATGCACAGCAGTCTTGCTGCAATGAATCTTTGCACTAATTTCTCGTTCTGAGTAGCCTTCCTTACTTGAAAGCATGATTTGGAACCTTTTTGTCTCAGAAAGTGATAATTTTTTGCCTATTTTTAAGGTCTGAAACAGCAGCTTATGCACAATAATTACTCTGTAAAATCAATTGAAATGAATTTAAACAGGTTCTTAGTGAAAGCAAACCTTATGTTGGTGATAAGCATGTGGGTGATGCTATTTCAGTGGAATATTGTGTCATATAAAACTGCATTATACAATCACAATGATAAAATCTACAGATGTCTTAAATCTGAATGGCTGGTCTTAAACGTTTGCAAATGACTGTAGTACATCTGCTCCAAGAAAAAAAATTTTCAATTCTTTTGTAGCAAAATTTTTTGCATCTTTAAAACTCTTTTTTTTGAGTAACTTAATTTGTGGCATTTACCGTTATCTTCATTTAATTCTATGTCATGTATGTAGCAATTGTTCATTCGGAATATTACTACTGTCAAGTTACTGTTACTACTAAAACAAAATAGAAATTAAACTCTATAAACTAGCCTGAGCATAATTGAACCAAGTTAATACAGATTTTCTTTTATATATGAGCAGATGATGGATGATAATAGTGATAAATCAGCAATATCTCTTGGTTAAATTAAAAAACTCCTTTGAAATTATTTATTTGTGACAGGAAACTCCATGAATCAAACCAAATGTTATCTTTAAAGTCTTTCTGACTATTAATGATCAGGCAAAAATAATTGAAAGATTTATAGAAGTTTGTTAGCTCAGCTGTGATTGGTGATAACAAAACATTCTGTAAGCCAAGCAGCAATTTCATGATGAACACTAGGCTATGCTAACTGTACTGGATTGAACTCAATTTAAAAATCGACGTTGTATAAATTATGTCCGATCGTAAGTATTTTATTAGCTTCTTTTAATGCTTTTACATTAAATCATGGAAACATCAAAATAATACAATCTAATACAGTAGTTATTTATCAAAACCAAGAAACTTGTTTAATATGAAATTTACCGAGTTTTCTGTAGCCTTGAACTGTTCAGCATAATATGGTACAACATAAGTTATACAGTATATGATACAACAGCATGAATTGTTGATCAATTTCAAGTAAAATCAAAATTTGTTTTGTTGGGGCCACATGGTAAAAATGACCCCCCAAATTTTCCGACGTTAATTTATAACAAAAGTATATTTTTTTCAATAATTTTAATTAAAACTTTGAATTTCTCATCACCAAAAATACGTGATTACTAATTTTCACAAATTTTAAAGGTCAGGTTTAGGAGAAAATGCATGAACTGTGTTCTTTATAGCTGCAACATCGCCACCTTGTGAAAAAATTTCAAAGTGTTATAACTTTAAAACCATTTGACCAATGAATATGAAATTAATTTTGTTATGCTTCATTGGTAGTTCTTGATAAAATATCTCAAGATTGTTAGTTTTTTCAAGATGGGGTAAAAATTGCAATTTTTGACCTGAAATATAGTGAAATGACCTTAGTTTATAAGTTTTAATCTGTTGCTTTGTTTGCATTTAGGTTTGACGTCCACAGAATTTTATTATTTGTGCAGGAGATTCATCAAAAAATTGATTCTTTGAACTTTCAAGATTGTCACACTAAGATACGTCAGGTGGATGCTCTTTCTACCATTGGTAATGGTGTGGTGGTTCAAGTAACTGGTGAATTATCAAACTCTGGACATCCACTGCGACGCTTTATGCAAACCTTTGTTTTGGCACCACAGGTAGCTTTTTTATATTGCAGGTTTGACTTTTGTCTTATGTTTGCGTGTTGTTTTATCTAGCTCCATTACAGCTCACGTCATTAGCGGTGGTGTGAATGGTTTTGATCTACTAATTGGTTATGCCATTTGTAATTCAGATTTTGTGGATTATAGATAAAGTTTTACTTTTGTAGTTTCTGTCTGGGATGTGAACTGTGTGCATCGAAAAAAATCGATTTTGACTTTGACGAAGAACTAGAATAGTTTTTAACCTATTTCAGTTTTTCAATGTGATATTAATGCGATATTACCCTAGATCCAAATAATAGGTCATTCATGCTGTAACTCAGCTATTTTAAATAAATACGAAATCAAGTTCAATAATATATGACTAAGGGCTTTCTAGTATCGGTTATTATGTGATAGCAAACAAAACGTTTACTGGACTACATATGAGAATATTTCCTTGTGCTTCAAAGCATGCTTTACTATTTGAACTTACGCGGTCTGCTTCGAAAGTGATCACATAAGATCGTGATATATTACTTAACTCTCATAATCATAAATGGACATTGGTTCTGAAGTAGATTAAAGAAGTTGGTGGGTTATCGGCAGCAAATTATTATCTGTCTCTCTGTCTTGGCATTCACTGAAAACGAAATGCCATTATTTAACACACAGTGCCAAAGCATATGCACCATCCCGCCTTTAGAAAGAGCAAGGTAACTTAACTCTGCGTTCAAACTTGAAAAAAATCACTTAAGAGTACCTTGGACTCAATATCACCCCATCACTAAAATTATATTTAGACACCTAAGAAAAACTCAAATTGTTACCATGCAGTGTTGATTGTTTGAACAGTTTAGTTGAGTGCTCAATGCACAAATAACTTAGACTCCTGGCGCTGATTACAAAACATCGTGCTGTGTTTTTCACAGATGGTTTTATGACATATACTGCTAGGGAATCTGTACTTATAGTTCTTCTGTCTTGGACAAATGAAGCGTCCCTTGTGTCCTGATGGACAATGCTTGTTGGTGCTTTAAGCAGCTGGAGATATTTTTGTTAAAATTCCACATCTGCAAATTATTTGTTTCACATTCTGAGGTATTTGAGTTGTCACCAATCTGCGCTTAGCTTGTGGAACAATCAATAATATGGAGTCTGGACAGTTCTTTTAGGAATTTTGGTTGTTTGTCGTTTCTATTTTTATCCATAGACAGCTACGTCGTAAGTGAATATGACAGATACATATAGTGCAGAGCTATCCACCATCCCGTAGGAAACCCTCATTAACCTACAATATTTCTTCCTTGCTGTAGTGTACAGTACGTACATCTGATCGTGACTGTCGGCACTGCCGTTTTCGGTGCTACTATAGCGTGAGGTCTACCGAGATGCAGGGTGAGGTCTACCGCTTCACTCGCACCTACCGAGGTGCAAACCGCGTGAAGTTTGGGTTAGGTTTAGGGTTAGAACCTTTGCCCTGACCCTTAATCCTAACCCTAACCAATGATTTATTTGTGTCATTAGATGTACGAAGTGTGTATCGTTAGAATAAATTTACCTTTGTGTGTGAAATGTATGTGTGGTGTTTGGAATTATTATAGCTATAGTAGTAAGTGTTTAGTTATAGAGCAGTGAGGGATAAATAATTCAGTGGTAGATCTCACTCTTATAGTAGTAACCGGAGGTAGATCTCACGCTATAGTGTGGTAGACCTCACGCTATAGTAGCACCCCTTTTTCTTGATTGCAGAGAACAATTATTTCCTTTTTTTCGGTAACTGCTTCCTGGCTTCTAGTTGCATGCATAGGAGGCAGGGACACTTCTCTTTCGTTTTTCTTTGAAGCATTTGACAGCAAAGCGAAGTTGTTGGTATGGTCAAGTGCATATCTAGCTGTCCCTGCATCTGCTTTGGTCAAGAAACTGGAAGGAATACATTGTTTTTCATTGTGCTAATTTGAGTAAGACTGTTGGATGTCAGCCAGAAAAACAGAGGTGTTATAATGTCTGTTTAAAAAGTATCCGACCTTTTTTGCTCTCGCCAACAGAGTACGAACAAATCGCCTGTGCGAAGCGTTGCTGCAAAGAAATACATTTGTGCATAATCGTGAAACGTTTAGTGCAAGTGCATAGAATGTGTTTGTTTTTTTTTTTTTTTTTATTATTATTATTTACAAGTAAATTTCATTTCAGTGACAGAATGCATTGAAAAGAGGTACTCCCTTGTGCAAATTAATTGAAACAAAGATCAAAAGCACCAAGAATGTAGTTTTATTTAACGATTGCTTTAATTCACATATTAGTACATAATATGACCACTGCGATTATTTAGAAGCATTTTGATGCGTTTGGGCATTGAGGCGACCAATTTTAAAGAATCTTTCAAGATTTGGGATTATTTGTCCCGCATTTTAATTAGAGCCTAAATCAGCTTTTCCTTAGAGGTACAGTCCATTGTGCAAAGTCTTTGCTTGCAAATAAGACTACAAATTTTCAATTTGGTTTATGTTGTGAAAGTTTGCCGGCTTTTCCAGCAATTTAATGTGATTTTCATTCTGACGGAGCACCAGAAGAAAATTTTTGAGGACATGCTGAATTTTGCAAATCATGATCCTATGAATTTATGAAGACTGTCATAACTGGTGATTAAACTTGAGTTTATGGTTACGACCCAAAAACACGTTTAAATCTCCACATAAAAGCATTTGGCATCACCAAAGCCCGAAAAAGATCAAGAAGTTTGCAGCAATGTAAAAGTGATGCTGACCTGTTGCTTTGATTCCTGGGGCATCGTGCATCATGAATGTGATCTAGAATGCCAGGCAATCAGCAAAGAATACTTCTGGAGGTTCTATGATGCCTTCGTATTCCTTGCAAAGAAAGCGGCCAGACAGGTGGGCAGCAAAGAATTTTCAGCTCCATCACGACAATGCCTGCTCTCATTCTGCCCATGTGATCCATGAGCTTTTCTTGCCAAAAACAGCATGCCTCTTCAGGATTCTTACCCTCCCGACTTGGCACTGTGTGATTTTTGGCTGTTTCTAAGTTAGAAACAAATCAAAAGGGGAAGCAATTTCAGTCACGAGAAGACATTATGAAAAAAATTGATGGAGGGTCTTTAAATCCTTTCAGAGGAGGAGTTTAAAGAGATATTTTTAGCTGGAGAAAATATGCAGACCTCAAAAGGAAATATTTGAAGGAGATTGAATGAAATAAATAAAATTGAATAAAATTTGTGAAATTCATTGTGTTGTGTGCTTTATGCAAAAAAAGTCTGATACTTTTTGAACAAAACCTAATGTTGCTCAAAATCACATAATCCTCCGAATCCAAGAAAGCTTTTATCAACTGATTCCTCGTGTGTAGTTTCCTTCCCAAGCTACAACGAATTTTTCATGGAAACCTGCGCTTTACTGGATTGGAATAGGGAAGCTGCTCACTCAGCATGTTGTAAGAGGTGACTTTTGGGCACCCACCAATAGCAGTTGACCTTGTTCGTGGTGGGGTTACCAATCTAATTTGCATTAATTACTGGTTCAAAATGGGCCGGTTAGTTATGTTTGCGGCATGAATCTGCAAAATCATGTCATGCCGTGTCTCCATCCCAAGGAAAGGAGGAGTAATCGCATTAACAGTTTTTCATAGATAGTACAAATAGGTGCTAGCTTGTCAGTGCCTCTTCGCTGGTCTCTTGTGGTGCAATTGTCAAAGTGTACACGATATATAAGAAACAGAAAACGCTTCTGACCCGTTGCTGTGATGCATATGGTTTTTCCGTTACTATCAGCTGCTCGGATGCATGAAGTACCTTTCTTTGAACTTTTTTTGTAACATTTAAGAACAGCAGAATTCCTGTAAGAGGACGAACTTCTGTCTAATTAATGTCAGATGTGAATACAGATTTGCTTTTGTAAGCTTTTCTCGCATTTTCAGTTTTCTGATTTGTCCATGTTACGATTTCTGATATTATGGAATAGTCAAAAATAGCTCAAATGATTTCAAAGGCATGTCTGCCCTACTTTCTTTACCTTTTGGACCAGGCGTGCTTGTGACAATATCTTGCCTTGGTGTTCTTGCGGTCTTAAGATTCTGTCTTTTGCAGATTTCATCTTTTTCCTTGAACTTATAGAATAGCAGCAGCATTTTCGTCTTCAAATTTTGTACCACTTCCACTTATGTTCCTGTTTGAGTCTGACAAGGTATCAAGCTCGGCTCCACTTCCATACTACCTATTTTGTCTTCCATATCAACCTTGTCTTCGCAATTGATTCCGGTGTCCCCAGGATCTGTTAGTGCCAACATGTCCCTAGCAGTTTTGTCTTTAGTTTCCACGCTGATATCTATTTTCTTGTTTTTTACGCTAAAGGTCACAACCTCGAGACCTGTATAGGCTAAGGTAGATTTTTAATTTGTTCTTCATCCGTAAATATTTACATCCTTCTTCTGTTTAGTAATATTATTCCAACTACCCGATTTACTGCTACTTATAAGATTACGCTGTACGTATTGTGGAGATATTAAACCTGTATTATGCTAGCCATGCAGATTTTTTCACTTAATTTTTTTTTATGCTATTACCAGGAACTAGTGATGATTTACATAGTTTTCGTTACTACAAGTTAAAGCTGAACGATTGCCTGTATTTACTTATCCAAAAGACGCCTTGCTGTTGTGGCGCCAGCAGTGGCTAAGTGCTCTAGGCTCAGGCTGTAGAGTCCCATTGAAGTCTTTGATTACGGCTGAGTAACTCAAGTTCATGTTTCATTCTTCACATTATTCCCGTTGCCTAGCGCCAGGCAAGAAAGGTTGATTTTACGTCCTTTTTTCCGCGATTAGCAGGCTCGAACGCGCTGATCCAGTGTATGCCTACTTCCACATGTATTTGCTTTCGAACCAGTCTTTTTGTTAGAGCGGCGGAATGCCATTTTATTATCTTCGGTTGACCCAACAACAAATTGATTCCAGATCTATCAGATGCAAAGCGCACACTGTAACCGCTACACTACCATGCCAGTAAACTTTATTTTAACCCTTCAATTTTTTTGGTCAGGGCGACAACCCATTTAAGTTCTACGTGCATAATGACATTTTCCGTTACCAAGATGAAGTCTTCAATGATGACGTACAGGTTGAACATTCTGATGAAGAGCAAGGTATGTTGAAGTAAATGCATACATTGAAAATAATTATATTAGTGCAGCACTGCAACAGATCAAATGTTGTAGCTTGTGAATATATGAATTGTGGAAGCTTTTGTGTGCATAAATTTTCTTATTGATTTATGTTTATTGAAATATTTTTATGTAAAGATACATACGAATATTGAATTGGATTTTTTCCTTAAACAGTTTAATCAATACGTGTGTCTAATTAGGATTAAGTTTCAAAAATGCAAGAATCGAAAAATAATACAAACTCTTGTTGATTGCTTTCAATGATTGTTTAGAGCAGGGGTGCTCAACCTCTTCGCTTCTATGTCCGTGTGAAGGACTTCATTTTACCAGCGGCTGCCAGTGATTGTTGAAGTTATTTTAGTGACGTCACAATCCACTTTGTTACCTTTCATGGTTTTCACACTTTCGTATTAAAAGTTTTGTCGTCTTTACTGTTGGCTATTTTTCTGTTTTCTGGATTTTGCATCTTTTTTTCTCTGCGTTTAGGCTGGCTTACACGTGCTTATTCAGTATATAGTACTTACACAGTACACACTCGCTTCGGAACTTGACGTTTTGGTGGAGCAAGACATCACTTTTGTTTCTGGATATCCTTCCTTTCAGTGGTTTTTCTAACTTCAGGCCTTTTATTTTGATGTCCGGAACAAATACCAGTACACCACAGTGGAAACAAATAATACATCTGGAGTTTTAGCGCGAGGGTGTTTTCTGTTTTTGCACCAATCTGTAGTTAAAACTTAAACATTCCTGTCAAGTGACCCACGAAATCATTTGCAGACCGCATGTAACCCTTCGACCAAACAAATTGAACATTTCTACTCGACACCCACAAACCAGTGACTATTGTTCGACTAGATGGCCTAGATATAAGTTCGATTCCCATTCCCAGCATTGTTTTTTTACATACTGAGAGCTACAAGATTTAAAGGTAGATTTGGTTATTTTTATGATACTACCGAAACATCAAAAAAAATTTCTTTGCCGAACAAGAGGCAGTCATATTAAGTTGCGAAGTTAAAGCAAATGCGATCTGCATATTGAGAATTCATATGCACTCAAAACAATTACAAGCAAGATATGTTAAATTAATGCTACGGTTTACTATCCATTAATTTGTCTTATTATTTTCACATAAGTTGAGGAAGAACCAGAGCAACCGGTTATGGGTGGTAACCATGACGACAATTACTACCAGCAGTCAATCACGCAGGAGTTTGATCATCCCGCTCCTGGTGTGACCAATGGCGTTAAGCAGTTGTCAGAGGAGCCTGATGCTGATCAGCGGGATACAACATCATCTCCTGAAGTAGAAGAGAACGCAGCCGAGTCTCTCTCGCCGTGTCCTTCCCCGACCCAGCCGCTTGCTTCTGAGGTTAGTTCAAAAACGTTATATCGCGATAAATAAACCTCAAAATGTGTAACAAAGACGTAAGATTTGTATGTTGTTCAGTTGGTACACCTTCGCAATTGGTCTCTGATTTTTATAGCATCGATAATCCAGCACCACTTTCCCAATATCTGGCATTTTCCGTTATCGGAGGTGTTAGAAAATTGTTTTGTCTGTTATCGAAAAATTTTTAATCATGAGCGAAACCTTCAACAGATTTTTGATTTCTTTGTCACAGTAATGATTAACAACCATCTATGTGATTAAGCATATTTCGTTTTCAACCTTGCAATGCACAGCATATAGTGCTAAAAGATTTTCTTTTTTTCTTTAGCAAACTAAAGAATCAGTTGTGCATGAGATAGAAGAGCAAACAACCGTGAAGTCGGAACCGGAAGAGATTGATCTCGAATCTGCTGAATCGAAATCTTCAAAACCGATTTCGTGGGCTGATCTTGCTTCGAAGAACCCGCCACTTACCAAAAACCAAGTACAGCAGGGAACCACGGTCAAGACCAATAAACCACCGCCTGTACAGGTATGCAATCTGCGCTACTTACCAACTTGCTTCAGAGGATTTAATCTTACTGCCATCATGGTGAAAATTGCGTGCTTTTGCATCGCTATTGGAGATCTTCGAGCTCAATATTAAGAAAGTTACCTTTCAATGTTGGTAGAAGTTGTTTGGGCGATGAAATAGTAACGTTTAATTGTAATTCTGTTGCGGTACTAAAGATGCAACTTTATGCCGATACTTTTATATAGCATTGGTTTGATTAATTATCCGATTTGCTCTGATGAAGGCTGCAACAAAAGATGTTAAATTTCAGAGCTAGAAATACTAAATATCGTAGCTGATAAGAGCCCATCAAACATGAGATGCACATCAGCGATGACCCAGCATATCATTGCGGTCTGACCTAGCCGTAGTGTGAACCCGAAACCAGAGTCTGAAAGCAAACGATTGTTTCACTTGGCCGTTTGACGCTTTGAACGCTCAGCTCGAAAACTTGCGGCTACGTATTTTGTAAATGCAGTTTTGGCATTGCTGTAAGTGCAAATTTTGCAGAGTCACAGGGGTCTTGGCCTTCTATTAGGTTGTCCGGAAAAGAATGTCGTTTTTGGACGTAGGTCGTTAAAGATACAAAAACATTTACGTAATAAATATATATTTAATCAAAGTAAGCTCCATAAGATTGAATACATTTGTGCCAACGTGGGACAATGTCATCGATGCCTTTTTTATAAAAGTCGTCAGATCTTGAGTCAAGAAAGGTCTTTTAGCAAGTCGTCGCACTGTTGTCCCAGGGTCTGCTTCCACCACTGTTCTTAGTCTGACGTCGTCAAACTTACGTTTCCTCCCATGATATTGCTTGACCATACAACTTTCATCTCCATTTCGAAACCTTGCAAACCACCACTGTACTGTACGAACTTCAGCTGACTTGTCTCCGAATGCTTCGTTGATGTTTCTTGCAGTTTCCGTTGCATTCGTTCCACGTTTAAACTCATAAAGATAAATTAAGCGAAGGTCCTTGTTAATCATGCTGCTTATAAGGGTTGCAACAATTGCAAAATAATAACAGTTGAGATCTAAACAGCACGGTTTTTTTATGTTTAACGAATGTACTGTTATAACAAGCATGATGTAGGTTACTACAACTTGGGTTTGTTGGTTGATTCATTATATATGTGGTTAATTGCGAAATACGACATTCTTTTCCGGACAACCTAATATATTGATTTGCGCAAAGGGGGTGCAGAACAGCTTAATCCAAGAATGAAGCTGAAAAACACATGAAATTGTAGTTGGCACAATGTACTTCATCAAGACACGCTGCATCATAATTCAAGAATTATTTCTGTGTGCTACATTTACATTCGTGACTCCTTGGTACTAGTTAGGTTGGAGCGAGCAGTGCTGCCATGACTGTAGTCGTAAAACATTGCATCGACTTGTTTGATCGAATTGCATTTAGTCGATTAATCGAATTAGTCAAAAGCACACGAACAAAAAAAATTACGTATAGTACGAACGATTTATTTAAAATGAAAATTAATTTTGGAGCCATTAATTTTACCTCCCTTGAATTTAATTGAACAAAAAGCAATAATTACATATTTGAGTTAATCGAATTGCATCGACTTCTTGCTCGCCTGTTGCAACACTTGGCATAGCTAATACGAAAATTGATTGCGCGAAATCTTTCAATATCGTCGTAATGTAACGAGGTCTTGCTTGAAAGCTGTGAATATCAAGTGTATTGTGTGATCCGACTTGAAGTTAACTACAAGGCTACAGGCTGCAAAGGTGGCGTTTCCAATCTTAACTATCATGTTTTCACTTATACGTGTTAGTTCTCCAAATGATTTTTATCTCATTTCAGGCTGAACCTGCTGAGGCCGACGATTTTTCACGACCTGCTCGACCCTCTAGGAATCAGCGACCACGTGACGAGGATCGTGGAGGAGTTGGTGATCGCCCTGACTTCGTTCGTCGTGGAGGATTTGGTCCTGGAAACTCTGTTCGATACCCGGACAATCAGCAGATCTTTATCGGCAATCTGCCATTCGATATGACCGAGGCAGACTTGCGGGAGCACTTTGCAGGTTTGAGCTGTAAATTTACGAAATTGAATTTGTTAATATGAATTCGGGAAGTATAACAATGCAGGAAGCTTTTGCAGTCACCTAGTAAGTTCACCACCGACTTGGAGGCGCCTGCTTTAGGGCTGGATTGGAAAAGTCGATTGTTGAATGATCTGTTCGTTTGTTCTACACTCACTACATGAGAAGTTTTCGATTACCAGCGTGTGCAGTACGCGAATTGAAGCGGCCTATTCCAGCTCTGAGACAATTGAGGGAAATTAACTCCTGGGAGGTCTGATCCTGTAGAGAGTCCTAGTTTTTCAACCGATGGCATGCTCTTTTCCATGCATCTTTATAAACAATAAAGATGTTACAAACTTGTCGAAAGATTCACTGCTTTGAGATTGAAAGGGGTGGAAAAAGCGGCCGTTAACATCCAAGACATGGAGAAATAAAAACGTATTAACTGAAGTATACAAAATCCAATTACCACGTCTTTATTTCTTCATCCTTTTATTTGATCATGAAATTACTTTTACCTAATACAGGGGTGGCCAAACTTTTTGACCTGCTGACCGAATTCGCCACTTCGAGGCCACTGGAGGACCGGATGTAGTGCGATTTACGTAGTCTGCAAAAATAGGTTGTTAATATGTATTGTACAATAATAACAACAAAATCACACTACATGTGCCAGGTGTTTGACCGCCAGATTTAGCTGGTCGATGGGACATAGTTTGGTTGCTCCTGACCGACTACATAAAATATCGTGTGTTCTGACTCGCCTCGGAATTGTCAGTAATACTTGAGCACACACTGGGTTGGTTCCGTGAAGTGCTTTTCCCTACCACGACAAAATTCGCACACATATCATCTCCAACAGATACCGCAGAAGATGATGCGAGAGTTTAATTTAAATCTCTGTGGCTATTAAATCAGGACCTTGTCTCGCTACATCATCGTTTTCACATCCTTGAAAACTCTTCTCAAAAATTTAAAAAAATATCAAACTTGAACCATAGTAGCCGACCAACAGATATGAATAAGGGTCTAAGTTCTTCATCACGAATTTATTCAGCTTCGGTATTTTTTGTTTCGAGGTCATCCGTGTTGAAAAGCGATTTAAAAGATTGGTTTCGATTAGGCGTAGGTTGCAGATTGCGCGCATCTAACTAAATAGCAATTTACGCCTAATGGAAACCGCCGTAGTGTAGTGGTAATCGCTTCCGGTTTGGGAATGAAAGATCTAAAATATGATATCGCCATGAAAGCACTACCTGTGTTTGTCTTAAAATCGGAAATTTTAAGTGCCGGTTTTTCTAGCAAAAAGCGAAAGCTAGTGCGTAATGATAAACCAAATTAGACCTACACCAAACCGGCACGTTGGCACAAAGGCGAAAAAAATAGTGTACAATCAGCGAAAAAATTGGCTGTCTGTAAAAAATCAAGATATATTTGCAGACTTCGGAGGCGTGCTTGAGGTGCGCATCAACCATTCACACACGAATAATCCCAACTTTGGTTTCGTCATTTTTGCCGACCCCAAGTCGGTAACGGATGTCTTGCATGTTATGGTAAGTAAGCTTTAAAATCAATTTTTCAAGCTCAGTGGTTTGAAAGGATTGGATGATAGTAATAATTAAACCCAAAACTATTTTGATATGGAGTCTGATCTAAATAAATGGGTGCACTAAAAGCGACATTGCAAGAATTAATTTTTCCAGGGTTGTTATCCTTCAAAATATTACAGCACGTTTAGAAGATGCGTGCTACAAAATTCCGAGTTTAGTGTAATATTTTATTCTCCGGTCACGGAAAGCTTGGTGTAATAAAACGTGTCAGACAACCACTGAATCACCAATGCTGCTGGCTCTGATAATTTTACCCCCGGCTGGGAAATTGACCCAAAGTGCCTTTTCCATAGGCAACAGCGTTGGCGTCATGAGGCTTGAACCAACGTTCGTGGTGCTATCACTGGCGCTCTGACCCACTCGACAACGTTACGTCATCAGTTAGTCATGATGCGTGTTGTGTTGTTTTTTGAAATTCGAATTGGTCCTCCCCGGATGCTGATGTACACACGGTTCGCAATGCTGTTAATTTCAATTAAAGTACCATTTTGAAGTCGTTATCGATGTAACTTCTATTTGGCACCGTAGTTGATTTCTTAACATTGTTAAAAGTTTCCTCTTTTGCAGCCAACTCACTGTAAAAATGGGCATCGCATCAACATTGAAGAGAAGAAACAGCGTTTAAACCAGAGAGACGGTGGTAACAGAAGGATGGGAGATATGCGCCGGGGAGGAATGGGAGATGGTAACAGGCCTAATCGGCGGCTCCCTGTAAGAAGAGATCGACAGGGCTCGCGCGAAGGCCCTCGTCCCAATAATTATATTGGATCGCGTCGATGACCTCTGCTTACATCAACTTACCCTTACGACCGGTTTCCTGAAGTTTCGTGTTGACTGACCTGATGTTTTTTTTTCAATTTTTCGCCGCCTTTTTCAACAAATCGAGTCTTAGGTTTTTATATTTTATTGCAATTCGAATGCATTTCGGCTTCTAGTTATGAACTACCAGCTTTTTGAACTCTTGCTTTTTTAGCTTAATTTCTTTATTTATTACAATATCGCACATCTTGTTTTCAGAGATTTGAGTTCAAGCAATTCCTTTTAGTCAGTCTACGTTATTGCAGTGCTCTAGTTCTCGTGTGCTTCTGTTCTTTTGCCGTTCCGCTGCGATGACTTCTTTTAAGACGTTCTTTTTACTTGCGTAATGTGATTTAAATGATTTGTAAATGCTTTTGTTAGTAATTGATTTACTACTGTACTGACTACCAGGTTTTACATAAAATAATTGGTTTACAATCAACCACTAGTGAATTGGCAGCTGTGTAAAGCAAAATCTAACAGAAAAATAACTGCAACATATAAAACTAGGTCTGTAGTTATCAAAGTGGGATGGGCTTCAAGAAACGTGAGTTGTACAAGGTTATTAAGGTGCTTCAAATGTTCCGGCCAGCAAATTTTATTAAAATCACGTCTGAAGGCGGAACGGTGGCATCTCCTACCTTTGTATTGCTTGCGTTTTTTTTTGCTTGAAATCAACGTCTTGCGTTTGGAAGCGAAGTCGTGCAATGGCTGTTTTTTCGTGATAAAATAGTTGCATGGTAGGGTTTCGTCGCTTAATGCGAATCTGAATCAGCGAAATGCGCGATTCGCCAATTACAAAAAAAAGGAAGAGCAGCAACCTCAAGAAAAAGTTACTGTAGATAAATGTAATCCGTATAGTTTGCAAGTTTAAATTGGCATACAGAGCAGTGGCATAGCCGTAAGCAAATTTTTGGAGTCATGAGGCCTAAGGAGTTTGTAATGTGCTAAGTCTAAAGGTGGTTCTCATTTGAGTAAAAATCGGTTGTCCTCTGTCAAGTAAGGCAAATCAAAAAATATTTTTTTGATTGCGACGTCATCAACACCTATATGACACCAAGGAGTGATCAATCGTACCAAGTTTGATAATTTTTATCTAGCAGTTTGTGAGGAGTTGAACAGACCGAATTGCGCTTTATATTCTAGACAAGCCGGCTGGGGCTCTATCAGTATTGTCTGGGTTGAGTATTTCAGTTCAACCGGCTTTATGCATCAGGATCTTGTGTGAGCAGTAGTGAAAAGTCAAATTCTATAGACCCGAAATCGTAATCATCGAATTTTTTGATCGTGACCAACAATGCTCACGAAGACTTCAATTCACATACATAAAACAGGAATGAGAAACTAGTTTAAAAAAAGCTGCAACAAAAATTCTGATCGCTAAACAATGGTCGTCCTAGAAAGCATATTTCTATTTCTCTCAGCCATTGCTTTTTTTGAAAGACCTGAAAAGAATCGCTGTGAAAAGAGAAAATTTATCAAAAAAGCATCAAATGTAACTACTGAACAATACAGTATGAGACCTAACATAATGTTACATATTGGAATCAATTTTGACCCCAATTAATGTTTATAGTTTATTTTTTCGAAAGAATAATATAAAAAAATTGCGTTTTGAGGGGAACATCACTCTCGTTTGTTCAAAAACAGTCTGATTGATCAACCAAGAATAAAAAGAGTTACTACAAATTAACTCTTCTTGGAGTCAGTTTTGACTCCAATAACCGTATGAGGGTTAATGCAGCTGCGCCAGCTTCACCGTACAAACATTTGTGAGAGCAACAGCGAATGTTTTAGGAAATATAAGCCATAGTTCCTGTAGATGTAATGGTGATTATGTTGGCCTATTAATCATAACTAGAAATATTCAAAAAGAAAGAATGATATCACAAACTACCATTCATAATTTTTAAAAGTGTAACGAGGGTGAAATATAGTCAAAATTGATGCGTGGCCAAAATAGTGGTCGTTTTGACAATTACAGAAATGAGCTAGTTAGTGGTAAGCCTATTTGACGATTTGGTGGTCCCGCTCTCGTAAAATTATTTGTGACCAAAGGTTTTTTGCCTGCGCTGTTTCCTTTAATTCGGCCATAGCATGAAAAGGTGTCATGCCTTTCACCTAAGTCATATAATTTATTGCAATAGACGCCTATAAATCTCTTTTCAAACAAAAACATTTCCTCTTAATCCAGTGTTACAAAGTGATGCTATTATTGTTTAATTTTGATCTTTTATTGAAGCATTTCAAATGCCTTAATGGACCTTTTCATTAAATTTTCAGCTCTTGGCACACTTAAACTGGGGCGGATTATCCCGGCGGGAATTCGGGAGTTTCCCGGTGAGCTGCTCGACTGTGGGCCGGTCCAGCAATTCACTGGGCTGCTTCAAAACTAACTTTAAGAAACCAACAAATGATCAAGAATATGAACCAGTTCCATACATAATGATTTCGCAATTATTTTTCAGAAACAGTATGTTGTATTTTGTTGTATTTATTGTATTTGTTCATATTTATCCTCCATTCACGAGAAAGCGAATTGTATCGCTATACTTTGGACGGTAAGTCCGCACTCGCTTGGGAGTTGCCATTTTTGAGGTGTCTGGGCCACCTGTCTTCCACATAAAGGCGGAGGCGTCCTGTTAAGTGCCTTGCCCAAGGACACAACAAGCGAACTTGCCGGCTTGTTCTCTACAACCTCCCATAAATGCCAAGCGCCAAGCAGGGAAGCTGTGAATACCATTTTTTAAAGTCTTTTGGTATGACTCGACAAGGGGAATGAGCCCCTAGTCTACCGACTGCGAAGCAGACGCTCTAACCACTACACCATCATCTGTAATTTTCTTATTGATTTGTGGCTGTCGCGACTTGACGTAAAATAATAAATGAAGCGTCAGTGGTAACTTCTTTCCCTAATTTGCAGTACTATGACGTAAGAAAGAGTCGCAGGACAACTGATATCGCGTACCCAATATAGTTGTTCACTATCCATTCTCCAGGCCTCTCTAAATTTTAAGTCATAGCAAAAAAAGCGAAAAAGCGGAAAAGTGGAGCTGAGAAAGAGCGTCAAAGAAAGAAATCGAAAGATTTGCTGCCAAATGTATGAACATTCAGGAAGCATTTGCAAGAGCAAGCATCTCAAAGGAAAGCCAACCGACAGTTAATCCCGATTTGCTATTAGAACATCAAGATGAGCATCAGTCTGTAAGTTGTCATGATGTACCAGCTTCAGATTTAGTAAATCAAAATTGCTCTGACATATCTATTCCGCCAGTATTAGAAAGCGAAGTCCAGACTGTTTATACTGGTGAACCAGAACCAGACATCCTCAGCCAAGATAATCCTGAATTATGTTCTGTTATGTTCTCAAGTTTCAGAAGTTCAACGAGATCAGTCTGTAATTCCTTCTGTGACAGCGTACCATTCGTGATTTGTAAAACCAAAACAAGATAAACCAACCGAATATTTGGAGTTTCACCCATATCAGCCACAAACAACCAAATTTAACGCTACAAATGTGTATTTCCGACCTGATGGCTCTGGAGGTCGTTTGCAGCGATTATGGCTCTCGTATTGAGAAGAAAAAGAAACTCTATTTTGCAATCTTTGCATTGCGTATAATACTACTACTAGCAGCAATCAAAACTCCAGCAAATTTCTAACGGGTTTCAATTCGTGGAAACGCATTGACCGAAAAATTGATGAACACGAAAGTTCTCATAAACACAAGGTATGTGTTGAAGCTCACATAAGAATCAGCAGTAATAAGACAGTGGTAGACCTACTTACTGTCAGTCAAACATCATTACACAAGAAACAGGTCATGCAAAGAAAGCAAATTCTCAACAGAGTCGTTTCCATTGTGAAAATGATTGGAAAACAGGGAACGAGCTGTAGGGGAACAGGGAGTTCGGAAACCGTGTCTACTTTATGGGATGAAAAAATTGATTACGGAAATTTTTAGAGACTGTACTTCTTCTTGCAAAGTACGATAACATTCTAAAGTGTCATTTGGAAATTGTTATTAAAAAATATTAGCAAAACAAACTCGACAGTACAAGCATAACCGTGCAAATAGAAATACATTTTTTCCAAAGCTACTGTTAACTCCATCATTGCCATTATATCTAAGCTAATCAAAGAAGGAATTTCAAACTCGGTTAGAGAAGCAGGCATTTACTCAGTTCAAATCGATTCAACTCAAGATATAACTTCAACCGACAAATGTTCAGTTATTCTACATTTTGTAAGGGAAAACGTCGAAGAACGACTTCTTGCCGTTGTTGACAGTCATTCGGAAACTGGAGCAGACTTGCGCAATTTGTTGAAAGAAGTTTTGCTGAAGCAAAACATAGACGTTTCCAATTGCATCTCCGTCAGTACAGATGGAGCATCAAGCATGTCGGGGCAATCCAATGGATTTATAGCTTTTCTTGAAAAAGAATCTTCTGGTCACATTCACACATGGTGCTATGCCCTCTTCTCAACTTGGTTATCTGTGATATTACTACCAGAGACGTGGCAGCCGCCCCCCAAACCCCCTAATTGGGGGGGGCCCAGGCCAACTTTGGGGGTCCAAGTTAGTCTGAAATTGCTTTTTGGCTACGTGACTATTTTCAGTTCAGCAGACTTGTTTACAACCGATTTAAACTGTAGGAAGAAATTGGCTTGTGACATCATAAGTGAATGTTACGTCATTTTATCTCGCAGAATCTAGAATATTTCGATTGATTTTCTGGTAGAATCTTGAATATTCGATTGACGTAACAATGCCGTTGTTACGCAACAATCATAGAATGGTCTGGAATTCTGTTTGGCTATAAATACCGGGACAATATATATACACTGCAGAGTGCAGATAAAGTATTTTATTGACATTGTATAGAATGAAACGTTCAAAAAGTGGTGCTCAAAAGAGAAAAGAAGCAGCCACTGCTCGAGATGCTGTAGCGAAATTGCCCAAGATGACAGATTTTTTCAAGATTACTGAGCAGAGTAGACCTGGCACTAGTACCGAGAGGGATGAAGAAAACTATAGTGTACAAGAAAAAGAAGACTATGACGATCAGCATCAAAGTGATTGTGAATTTCCAGAAAATGTAAGTTGTGATTTACCTGCCAATACGCAACCTTCAATATCAAAAATAACTGAATCTCAATTTACCCCTATCCCTGATGACCCATGTAAATGGCCTGAAAGTATTTCTGATGCTCAACGATGTGATATAGTAAAGCGTGGACCACATCAACTAATAATGAATTTTCCATATAATAACACAACTCCAAGGCGACGTTTTTCCTCCAACCATTATAAACGTGTGTTACCTAATGGTGAAAGTGTTTCACGGTCGTGGCTAGTTTATTGTGGGGAATCAGATCAAGTTTTTTGCTTTTGTTGTAAGCTATTTGGAAAAACACTAAGCCCCTTTTGTAGTGGTATAAATACATGGGAGGGTTTTTTGAAAAAACTGAAAGACCATGAAAACGGCATTTCCCACCAAGAATGCTGCAGTCAATGGATGTTGCTAGCTGAAGGGATAAGAAATTCATCCACTATCGACAAACGCGAGATGAATATTTTTTTCAATGAAAGACGTTTTTGGAGAAATGTTTTAGAGAGACTTATCGACATTGCCTTGTTTCTATCGGAAGGGAATCTTGCTTTTAGAGGATCTGAAGAAGTCTTAGGATCTCCTCACAATGGAAATTTTCTGGGTATATTTGAGCTTTTGGCAAGAAGAGATCCGATCCTAAAAGAGCTTCAAAACAGAATCAAGAATAAAAACACTAAAGATCACTATTTGAGTCCTACCATACAAAATGAACTAATTGAATTGCTAGCGACAGAAGTTGAAAAAGAAAATTTACAGCAATTGAAATTGGCAAAATATTTTTCTATAATTTTGGACTGCACTCCAGATATGTGACATCATGAACAAATGTCTGTCATTCTCCGTTATGTACTATGTAATGAAGAAGCTGCTGTTGTTAAAGAAACATTTTTTGGCTACTTGAGAATAAGTGACAGTACTGGGAAAGGCTTGTTGGACGCTTTCTTAGAAAAAGCGACCGAACTGCAACTCGAATTGTCTGATTGTCGAGGTCAGTCATATGATAATGGTGCTAACATGAAAGGAAAACATTCTGGGGTCCAAGCAAGAATGCTAGACATCAATCCCAAAGCTGTTTACGTGCCCTGTGCAAACCATACCCTTAACTTAGTTGTTGTTGACAGTGCTAATTGATCGACGGAAGCATTGACATTTTTTGGAGTACTTACAAGGTTGTATGTGCTGTTTTCTTCCTCTGCTCAGCGTTGGGAAATTTTGAAGAAACATGTGGAGCTGTCCATAAAGTCACAATCTGATACTCGTTGGGAAAGCAGAATTAAATGCATCAAACCTCTTCGATACAATTTAAAAGAGGTGTTGCTGGCACTGAAAGACTTGGAAGCCATTTCCATAGAAAGAAAAGATGGAAGAGCTGCCTCAGAAACAAAATCGTTGATAGCTCATTTATCAAAATGGAGTTTTCTTTTGTCGGTGTTTATTTGGTATGATATCCTATTCCAAGTCAATAAAGCAAGCAAGATTCTTCAATCGTATGGAGTCTCCCTTCATACAATGGAAACGGAAATCCAGGCAACTGAAAAGTTTTTGCAAAACTATCGCACAACGGGTTATGACAGTGCCGCAACATCTGCTGTTGAAATAGCACAGGAATTGGATATTGATCCTTCTTTTCCTCCGTCAAGAAGTGGAAAGAAAAGAAGATTGTTTGATTACCAAGGTGAAGAGGAACAACGAGCTACTTCTGAACTGAAATTTAAAAGCAACTTTTTCTATCCATTAGTAGACCAGGCTATTATGTCAATAAAGGAGCGCTTTAATTTGTTACGTGAGGTTTCTTCCGCCTTTTCGTTTTTGTACACACGAGACAAACTTTTGCTTGTGCAACAAGAAAATGCTCTTCTTACTTGCTGTAAAGAGTTCCAAAAAAAGATCGGTGACATTGATTCTGATGAAATGAGCGCTGAGCTACAGCGGTTTGTTTTAATTTTACAAAAAAAAAACGCAATCTCAATACGGCTCAAGACTTTCTGAACTATCTTCTAAAGACTCATTTATTTGAATTGTATCCGAATGTGTAGATCGCACTTCGAATCTTACTAACTTGCCCCGTGACTGTTGCCAGCGCTGAAAGAAGCTTCAGCAAATTGAAACTGATCAAAACTTTTAATAGAACGTCCATGACAGACAGTAGACTATCTTCATTAGCCATGTTGTCAATCGAAAATGACTGCGCCCGATCTCTTGATTATGACAATGTCATAACAGCATTTGCGAACAAAAAGGTTCGCTCCAGACTATTTAAATGATACAGTGTTTTTATAACTTTTTCATGTTTTTCAGTGTCATTGCTTTCGTTTCGCAGTGTCTGCATAAATGTCCTACTGAACTCTGGCATCGGTGCCGAATTTTTTATGACTTGCACCTTCGGTATCGGCATGCTTTATTCTGACATTAGCCTGTTTACTTATGTACGAATTGTGGTGTATTTTCTTAACGCAGCTTTTCAATTTTACACCTCTAAAGTGATATGACCTGTGCGTAGGGGCTCTTGCGCTTACTTTGGGGGGGGGCCCGAAGTTGGAGTGCTACGGGACTGACGGGGCAAGTTAGTAAGATTCGAAGTGCGATGTACACATTCGGATACAATTCAAATAAATGAGTCTTTAGAAGATAGTTCAGAAAGTCTTGAGCCGTATTGAGATTGCGTTTTTTTTGTAAAATTAAAACAAACCGCTGTAGCTCAGCGCTCATTTCATCAGAATCAATGTCACCGATCTTTTTTTGGAACTCTTTACAGCAAGTAAGAAGAGCATTTTCTTGTTGCACAAGCAAAAGTTTGTCTCGTGTGTACAAAAACGAAAAGGCGGAAGAAACCTCACGTAACAAATTAAAGCGCTCCTTTATTGACATAATAGCCTGGTCTACTAATGGATAGAAAAAGTTGCTTTTAAATTTCAGTTCAGAAGTAGCTCGTTGTTCCTCTTCACCTTGGTAATCAAACAATCTTCTTTTCTTTCCACTTCTTGACGGAGGAAAAGAAGGATCAATATCCAATTCCTGTGCTATTTCAACAGCAGATGTTGCGGCACTGTCATAACCCGTTGTGCGATAGTTTTGCAAAAACTTTTCAGTTGCCTGGATTTCCGTTTCCATTGTATGAAGGGAGACTCCATACGATTGAAGAATCTTGCTTGCTTTATTGACTTGGAATAGGATATCATACCAAATAAACACCGACAAAAGAAAACTCCATTTTGATAAATGAGCTATCAACGATTTTGTTTCTGAGGCAGCTCTTCCATCTTTTCTTTCTATGGAAATGGCTTCCAAGTCTTTCAGTGCCAGCAACACCTCTTTTAAATTGTATCGAAGAGGTTTGATGCATTTAATTCTGCTTTCCCAACGAGTATCAGATTGTGACTTTATGAACAGCTCCACATGTTTCTTCAAAATTTCCCAACGCTGAGCAGAGGAAGAAAACAGCACATACAACCTTGTAAGTACTCCAAAAAATGTCAATGCTTCCGTCGATCAATTAGCACTGTCAACAACAACTAAGTTAAGGGTATGGTTTGCACAGGGCACGTAAACAGCTTTGGGATTGATGTCTAGCATTCTTGCTTGGACCCCAGAATGTTTTCCTTTCATGTTAGCACCATTATCATATGACTGACCTCGACAATCAGACAATTCGAGTTGCAGTTCGGTCGCTTTTTCTAAGAAAGCGTCCAACAAGCCTTTCCCAGTACTGTCACTTATTCTCAAGTAGCCAAAAAATGTTTCTTTAACAACAGCAGCTTCTTCATTACATAGTACATAACGGAGAATGACAGACATTTGTTCATGATGTCACATATCTGGAGTGCAGTCCAAAATTATAGAAAAATATTTTGCCAATTTCAATTGCTGTAAATTTTCTTTTTCAACTTCTGTCGCTAGCAATTCAATTAGTTCATTTTGTATGGTAGGACTCAAATAGTGATCTTTAGTGTTTTTATTCTTGATTCTGTCTTGAAGCTCTTTTAGGATCGGATCTCTTCTTGCCAAAAGCTCAAATATACCCAGAAAATTTCCATTGTGAGGAGATCCTAAGACTTCTTCAGATCCTCTAAAAGCAAGATTCCTTTCCGATAGAAACAAGGCAATGTCGATAAGTCTCTCTAAAACATTTCTCCAAAAACGTCTTTCATTGAAAAAAATATTCATCTCGCGTTTGTCGATAGTGGATGAATTTCTTATCCCTTCAGCTAGCAACATCCATTGACTGCAGCATTCTTGGTGGGAAATGCCGTTTTCATGGTCTTTCAGTTTTTTCGAAAAACCCTCCCATGTATTTATACCACTACAAAAGGGGCTTAGTGTTTTTCCAAATAGCTTACAACAAAAGCAAAAAACTTGATCTGATTCCCCACAATAAACTAGCCACGACCGTGAAACACTTTCACCATTAGGTAACACACGTTTATAATGGTTGGAGGAAAAACGTCGCCTTGGAGTTGTGTTATTATATGGAAAATTCATTATTAGTTGATGTGGTCCACGCTTTACTATATCACATCGTTGAGCATCAGAAATACTTTCAGGCCATTTACATGGGTCATCAGGGATAGGGGTAAATTGAGATTCAGTTATTTTTGATATTGAAGGTTGCGTATTGGCAGGTAAATCACAACTTACATTTTCTGGAAATTCACAATCACTTTGATGCTGATCGTCATAGTCTTCTTTTTCTTGTACACTATAGTTTTCTTCATCCCTCTCGGTACTAGTGCCAGGTCTACTCTGCTCAGTAATCTTGAAAAAATCTGTCATCTTGGGCAATTTCGCTACAGCATCTCGAGCAGTGGCTGCTTCTTTTCTCTTTTGAGCACCACTTTTTGAACGTTTCATTCTATACAATGTCAATAAAATACTTTATCTGCACTCTGCAGTGTATATATATATTGTCCCGGTATTTATAGCCAAACAGAATTCCAGACCATTCTATGATTGTTGCGTAACAACGGCATTGTTACGTCAATCGAATATTCAAGATTCCACCAGAAAATCAATCGAAATATTCTAGATTCTGCGAGATAAAATGACGTAACATTCACTTATGATGTCACAAGCCAATTTCTTCCTACAGTTTAAATCGGTTGTAAACAAGTCTGCTGAACTGAAAATAGTCACGTAGCCAAAAAGCAATTTCAGACTAACTTGGACCCCCAAAGTTGGCCTGGGCCCCCCCAATTGGGGGGTTTGGGGGGCGGCTGCCACGTCTCTGTGCCCCGTGACTGTTGCCAGCGCTGAAAGAAGCTTCAGCAAATTGAAACTGATCAAAACTTTTAATAGAACGTCCATGACAGACAGTAGACTATCTTCATTAGCCATGTTGTCAATCGAAAATGACTGCGCCCGATCTCTTGATTATGACAATGTCATAACAGCATTTGCGAACAAAAAGGTTCGCTCCAGACTATTTAAATGATACAGTGTTTTTATAACTTTTTCATGTTTTTCAGTGTCATTGCTTTCGTTTCGCAGTGTCTGCATAAATGTCCTACTGAACTCTGGCATCGGTGCCGAATTTTTTATGACTTGCACCTTCGGTATCGGCATGCTTTATTCTGACATTAGCCTGTTTACTTATGTACGAATTGTGGTGTATTTTCTTAACGCAGCTTTTCAATTTTACACCTCTAAAGTGATATGACCTGTGCGCAGGGGCTCTTGCGCTTACTTTGGGGGGGGGCCCGAAGTTGGAGTGCTACGGGACTGATTACTACGACCAATCATACATCCATATCTTTATTTGGATTGGTTTAAAAGGTTGGAGTGTTCTTTCGGGAGTCATATTTGCGAATGGACGTGTGGAAAGAGCAGATGAGTCAAAGACATAGTCATGATATGCAGAGTAGGTTAAACTTAATTGGAGCAACTAGATAGTGGTCTAAGCACGAATGTCTTCGAAAAATTATCGGCACATTTGAAGTTGGTTTCGGTGGCATGTTCTGCGATGTAATTGAAGTTCTGTATTGTGCTTCTACTTCTGAAAAGTTAAATGCTAAAGCGTGGTTTGATGCCAATGTCATGTTAGATAATATGATTCGATACCAACATGTTTTGACAGCCATTACTTATCTACGCATCATGGAGATAACCTCTGCACTTTCAAAGTACTTGCAGACCTCTGGACTGGATTTCATTAATGCTTTTGATATGGTGGAAGCTACGAAAAAGGATATTCAGCAGATTCATCGCGATTTTGCAATGGTTGTAACCAAAACTGACCATTTTGTTCAACATGCCAATGAAGTCTTGGAAGAACCTGGATGTGATGTCTTGATTGAAAGCAGCTTTCCTGCTTAACGGGTTCGAAGAAGTAAAAATGAACCCTTGGATGAATGTCTTAATAAAAATATCAAAAATTACCACAAAATAGCCTAAAACTAAACACGTCGTTTTTAAAAGGGGGAGCCCCTTGACAACTCGAAAAAAGGGGGGCCCAAGGCAGATGCCTCGTTCGCCTCACCCAATATCCACCACTGCTCTGAACTTTCAGTTCTTGAGACTTTTCTCATGAATTCCAGTACAATAGAAAAATTTGCTCAAAAATGATCACCAGCATCATACGGTACCATACAGCAATCCATTACATCATGTCAATAACCCGCCACCGGTTTCGACCTTATTGGGTCTCATCAGGCGGGTGTAAAAAACACTCAATAATAAATATGCTAAAAAATAAACAAATTTGCCATTGGGTGCAAAAAAAAGAAAAATGCAATGCAAAACAATATGATACAGCAATACCTTTATCATGGGGGTCACATTCAAGGACACACACACATGACATGGACAACAAGTCACATCGGTAAGCCCTAATAGGGGTGCAGGATCATTGTCAAGACTTATCAATAATACATGAGTTGCTAGTTGCTAGCCAGCAATTGCTGGCTAGCAACTAGCAACTCATGAATTCCAGTACAGATCTGTTTTACCGGCGTTTTACGTTTACTAATTTTTAAAGACCAAAGTCTCAAATAAGAAATGAAAACAACATCAGCTCCTTTATGATAAAAAAATTTTCCTATTTGCACCGCAATAGTCACGTGCAGTGACAGTCGATTCCAAAAAGTAGAAATTGATTATGAGTCTGCAAAGGGCACATGGCGTCTTGTTAATAAGGTGCTGTGACTGCGTAGGGCGTTTTAGCGCACAAAAATTATGGTTGTCTGTGGTACTTCTCCCCTTACAGTAGCAAAGTCTCGTACGGTAGTGAAAGGGTCAATTAAAGCAAGGTTCCAATATTATCGCCTTATGAATGAGCTCTGCGTTACATCACAATTGTTTTTACGGCTCCATGTTGTGGCCAGAATAACGCAACTTTCTTTTGTTTACAATTACTTGATGCCAAAAAAATTTGCAACGTTTATTGCTTGCTTTTTTGAATGCAAATTCAGGAGAAAAAATCTACGCAAGCAATTTTTAACAACCGATTATCTGAGCTAATAAAATTCTAAAAACAGGTTTGTGCGAACCGGCAGAATAGCACCAATGGGTTTATCACATTTAAGCTTCTGCCTACAATACTGTTTTGTATTGAAAAGTCCAACGCGCTGACGAATGTTTGGTTGCACATAGCAACGACAACTTACCGCTAGGTGCGCTGGTAAAAGGTTATTACGCAACATAAACGTTACTCGGAAACATGTGCATCTCAATATAGATGTTTGGTAGGCTTATTAGATAACAGCAGTTTAGCAACTTCCCCTCCTATTATCGTAATAATCACTGACGTAGTAAACCACCGGATTGCTGAAAATTTTTTTGAAGCTCTATAAATTTCAAGTTTCCTTTGGTAGTTGATGACTACTTAGACTCTGATGACTATTTTAATAGCTGAAATATATTTTCCGATATTAAAAGTTAAAGCTGAATGATTGCCTGCATTAAATTATCTAAAGAACCACGGAAGAAGGCACGTTGTTCTTGCTGCGGCAAATCTACCAGGCAGATTGCGCTGCTAATTTGCTGATAACATCCATTAGAAAATGAAACTGGTAGACGTTTGAACTACTTCAAAGAACAAAGTCATGGATTGAGAATTACTTATTATGGTTTCTTCATTCTAATGATGAACGAAAACGTCTTCAATAACTTCCTTCAGCTCAACGATCACGATGCAAACACAACTTTGACCTAAGTGAATGACCTTACACAAAAGAACATATTTTCCAATACGCACAAACTCTCACATATCTTGCTCACCATTCAAGCACATTCCTCAATTATCGTTGAACGTTTGTTTTCATCGGTAAAAAAATCAAAACCCGGCTACGATTTCACAAGGGGGGCAGTTAACTTGCCAGCATTAACCTTTTTTATTAAAAGAAACTTGGTAAGTCCTTAAACAAAGTTTGCAGTATTTTTAAAAAATTTGTAAACGACATTTGCTCAAACGTTCCGGCGGGGAGAATGCATCACCTCAAAATTTTAAAGAGGGATGTCAATGTAATTTCCTCTCCCAATAATGCAGTATCAAAATCAAGCTATTTACATTAATTTAATTCAACAAAGTTGGCCGAATAGTTAGCAAGTGGGATTTTATAGAGGACACTTTAATATAACAATTGGCAGAGGTAAACAGCGAATGTGGGATAATTGACCGCGCAAAATAATTTTTGACCACAATTTGGACACAGTTGCTTGCGCTATGATTGATCGCGAAATACGAAATGCCAGAGGGTGGAGGTTTTATTGTTCAAACAGAAAAAACGCGTTGGGATGTCATAGTCATCATGGAGAGAATTACTGCAAATGTGGCATTGTGTGTCTGAAATAAGCTGAAAATGTACCGGTAATCTAATGCATAAAGTGCAATTCTGCCTGTCTGTGTGTCAATCTTAACTCTTCCAAAACTGCCTGGCTTACAAGCATCAGACTTGGCACGAATGATCACCTTTTTGGAGTGAGTGTCGTAAGGAAGTTCGTGACGTCATGATGACCTCACAATCAAAGATAATTTTTTTTAATTGGAGGTTTTGACCTAGGAGCCCGTGTTTGGCTTAAACGAAAGCCAGTTTCCGACTTACTAACTTCAGCAAATTTTACTTCTTTAGCATCTCACATGACGTCATAATTAAATTGTAAAATATGTTTTCTTAACTTAGTTAAGAAGTACTCATCGTAGGAACGCGATTAAACGGTTTTTTGGGAGATATCACCAAGGTGCTTCTGATAAAAAATACTTTACAACAATTTAAGCCCAATTGACAGTGCAACAATAAATTGATTATTTAACCCTTTTAAGCCTTCCAAGTGTGCTTCTTCGTTTTTTTCTGCTCGCTTCAAACTTGCTGTGTGATGTCATAATATGTCTAGTACGATCAGCACAGTCTTTTACAATCCCAGATCACGATATATTGATTAGTTTTTCTAAAATTGCAACATTTTCACGAACCAATTTACTAAAAAACTGATTGGTGACCTCATTTATCAATCGATTTTCAACCTTTTTTACAAATTAAAGGTTATTTTAATGCAATATATAATTCGAATTGTTACTACGGTGTTAGTTTTTATACTAAAAACTGAACTTTAACATCTGTAGTGTAACTTTTTACCCCTTTTCAAAAAGTGGTAACCAGAAGTAAGACAAATGAGCACAATATGTAAAGGTTGTGGTGAGATACCAACAATCAATGTCATTTGAAAGCTGAAGAAATTTGCTTTAAATCAATATGTAACTCTTATTAGTTGGGGCTAAAGATTGGTTGGTGATCGCTGATCAGAAATTAATTCTCTTACATCATTTTTAGTTGAATACAGTTTTCTGCGATATTTAGGTAAGTAGCAATTTCTGGAAATAAGTTAGTTTTTTGATATTTCGATTAAAAGCATGTTTCTTCGCCGTTATTTATCTTAATTTTCAAAAAGATTTATCATAAAACGAAGTCTTTAAAAACTTTTAAATGTAGCCTACTGGTCAAAAACATTCAAAATTTTGGTGTCCAGGCTTAACAAAATTGTAATTTTTACAAAAACTAAGTCCTTTGTTACATTTTGACTATTTTCCTTCAGGAGCGTAGTTCGTTGGCATTATGTCAAATCTGTCAAAGTTTTCAAAAAAGATTTATGTAATTCCCCTCCCCCTTGTTCCACAACTTTATAGTTATCCTGCCAGCACTTTGTAAAATGAACCAACAAAACTTTTTTAAGTCGTTGGCTCAGTATCAAGTGAGCAAGTCCACTTCCTAAGTTCCAAACAGACCAAGCAAGACTTAGCCGAGAGCTTCAGACACTGGGGGACAAATACAACGGCTGTGCGTAACCTCTTATAATGCTCTTTTACGCCTAATTGATTTCTTTTAAATAACGGTATTTTTCATTTTGGAACGAGATTTACTGTGTCAAAAAATATTAACTTTTCATTACTGTTCTCACAATTACCCATGTTCTTAAAGCCGACATTACTGATGGGAGCGCTGCAATTGTAATTGCATCTCTTTGGGCTAGTTTGTTCCTTTCCTCATTGCGTTTATGCCAGGATCAAGCAACATCCTCGCAGCCAGAGACTTTGTGTAGTACAAACAGGCACACAACTACAAAAAAGTCGTAAGTAGCGGTCTTAATATTGAAAAGAATATTTCTGAAAATGCATATCAATTATCTTGGCGTCCTTCCACAACTTTAATATGCTTTCAAACACTTGCTGAAATTAACAGATAAAAGTGTGTTAACTTGAAAGACGCCCATTGCAAATACAGGGCAAATAGGACGTTGCCAGGGACTCGAGAAACTGGGAGGCCTGTAGTGGCTTTGCGCAACCCCCACAATGTTTTTTAATCGATTGCGTTTCAAAGATCAATAGTTTGGTTTGGAAAAGAGATTTTGCTCCGTAAAAAACATAATCTTTACATAATTCTTTTCACAACTATCCATTGTGTAAAGCTGGCTGAACCGATATTTTTAATCTCGACATAACTTATGTAATAACTTAACTGTAAGTGCTTTATTTCAGGTTAGTTTGCTACTTGCACGGCTAAGTTTATGCCACGATGAAGTAGCACCAGCCCAGCCACACGCTCTATGTCGTACACATAGGCATACAATTACGAAAAAGAATTAGTAAACATTTACGATAAAAATAGCGGTTCTAATATCCAACACAAGCAATTCCCTCGGAAGCGTGCCGCATAAGAAGCAACAGTCAGATCAAAATTAAGAACATTATTTCAGCTAATGATTTCTTTGCTTTTTACTGTTTCTTACTTTTACGAGGGGGTTTCACTAAGTTGTAAATTAAGCATACCACCAATAACTGATTTGTGTTATCATAAAACAAAAGACATTACGGCGCCCATTTCCAACTTTGTGTTTGTTGTGCGCTTATTCGAAGAAATGGAGAGACTTTGTGAAATGATAGAGAGTTTCTAAGACCTCCCTTAATTGAAAGTAATCGTACTACAATCGAGATTAGTGGGATAGAGCCAATGTCGCAATCAGTATCAATTTATTGCTTATGTTCTTAAAAACAATGTGGTTGAAGCCGGCTGAACCGATGTCAATAACCGGAAGTAACTGACTGGTACCCCTGCCGGTCGACGCCGGCTAGTAAAGTACCTATATGTAATTAGCGTGGGCACAGGAAAGATATGAATGATAGAACCAACTCACTCTCAACCAAAAATATTTTAATTTTTCGCAGTTAGGTCTAATAAAAGTAATAGTGACGTCATGAAGATATCCAGGATAGCTCGCGATACTTGCAAGTTGAAAGTGTATCCCTGCAATCACGTCGTGATAGTAGCCATGGCCCTAGCAGACCAACGTCATCTACTGTGTTGGTATATTGAACCAAAATTAACAGTGAAAGCGAAACAACGGCAGCATCGTCTTAGCACGATTTACTTTTAAAAAATCGATTTGATTCCTGCATGAGCTATTCTGAATCGTTTTTCCAAACAGCAGTCTATTCAAAGCCCAATCAACCTGATGCAAGTGAAATGCCGGTGAAAATGAAAGAAAATCAGGGTGTACGATTTCAAAGTAAATGGAATAATACCGGTACATGTGCATGGATCCATAATAATACCACTTTGCAAAGCGTTTTATGTTGGACTTGGATAAAAGCAAATGAAATGGGATTACTTTGCAGTAACTCAAAGTTGGCCACTACATTTTTGTCAAAAAGCGTTAAAAATTGAAGAAAGCAGTCAAGTCATTGGAGGGCCATTAATTTTCCGTCACTCATGGGACTGCTGTTGAAAAACTAGAAGGATTAAGGGCGCCTTCTGCGCGCACAGCACACATCGGTTTACTGGATGAAGGCAAGAAAAAAAGCCAAGCACTTGCTCGATATCACACCTGAGAATATTTTTGTCGTTACATTTCTTTTACAAGGTTTGGCTCTTTGAAGTCAGGGAGAAACATCGGAAAGTTTTCTTCAACTCTAGAAATAGGTTAAATTGCTTGCTAAACACGACAAAAACTGTATAAGTTTATGCAAAGATTAATAATTTTTCGTCACACCGAAAGCAAAATAAAATGATTGAGATGATTAGCCGGAAGATTTCGAGACAACGATTGAATAATATCAGTCAAAGCGAAATTTTTGCTGTTGTGGTAGATGGTACTGAAAGATATTACAGGAAAAGAGTAAAGAGAAAAGAATCAATTTGTGTACGGCATGTATTCAAAATGCTAAACGTTCATGAAGAAATCATGGGTCTGTGTGAACTAACGTCCAACATGACTGCAACTTAGCGCAGTGCTTCGATTCAAGGTAAATATTTGCTAATGGCCGGTGTATCACGAAAGTTTATGAACAGTATTCAGTTATTTACCCAATTTCTTTTATCTTTCTCAATGATTTTTATCACTGTACGCTACTGATACGCAGATTGAAAAATATCCTCTCAAACTTACCGATAAGCTTTTTTCCATTTTTCGAATATAAATTTTCAGCAGCAGATTAACTTTGCTGCATAAAGTAGCCGCGCGAGATAATTTTATATTTATTTCATACCAGCTCAAATCAATTGAAAGAACAGGAGGTTGCTGATAATATTGACTGCAAATAAAAGCAGAATAATTTCGCCACGAAAAGTTACCGTGTAGGATGAGTGTTTACCTATTCCATACCAGCTCAAATCAATTGAAACAACAGAAAGTTGCTGATAATAGCTATTGCAAAATGCAAATACAAGTAGAATAACTTTGCCACAAAAAGTTGATCAACTTGCCACAAAAAGTAGCGTTGTAGAATAAATGTAAACCTATTCCATACCAACTCAAATCGATTAAAGCAATGGAGTTGCTGAAAATAACGATTGCAAATACAATACAAATTGAATAACCTTGCCACAAAAAGTAGCCGACAACGACAATGGTATACCTATTCCATACCATCTCAAATGTATTGAAACAACAGGAAGTTGCTGATAATATCGATTGCCAATAGAATACAGGTTGAACTGGAACCACTTGCTATTTAAGAGACTTTTATAAGTGTTGAATAACTTGGTAAGAATGTGATCTGCACTCTCTAACCAGTCTGGGCTTTGTGATTATAGTCGGCAATGAAAACAAGAATAGTACTTGTATGATACCGTCAAGTAGCCACTTGTTTTGTAACCAAAGATTCAGCATTAAGCAATATATTAGAAGTGAAGCGTGTATGCTGCAGCTGGCGACGTCCTTTGGGATCTTGTAGCATTATAGCATCAAAGTGAAGTTTGAAGAACGTGCATAGGTATAAAATTTTGCTTCCAGAAAGAAAGCAAAAGTTGCAGTATATTATAATGAGCATGTTTTGGACTAGCAGGCCTAATCTTAACCTAACAGTTCTTAACATTGCATTAGCTTGGCATAAAAAACAATTCGAATGCAGATAGAAATAACATAAAATCAAAAGTATTTCAAAGGAGAGTAACAATTCCTTACTTGCCTACGTCCCTTAAAGGCGATGATGAGTTAAGTAATTAAAGCTTCTGGGGAGAGGCTGCTCCGGGGAACACTATTTGGGGGATCACGTTTGCAACTAGTCTTTTAAAAAGACCTTCATTTTAATTATAATCGTTGTTTGAAGATATTTTGTTGAAACTCTGGAGTGCCGCTTTCTGGGTCTGTCACGAATCTTACACACTCCTTAGTTTTGCCATTGAGTTTGGCACAGTTTCTTTCAAATAAGGGAATTAGAAGATGTTCCTTGGTCTGTAACTAGAAGTCAATGTAAATTTGGTCAGTGTCTGTGTTCTCTTTCGTGTAGCTCCACACTGGAAAATGTCACCTCCAAAATTGAAAGCTTTTTCTTATTTCCGAAATTTTCTCTGAGTATAGTCTTTCAACTTATTTTACTTCTATTTTGGAAATTATGTCAACATAAAAATTCTCAACTTTTTTCAAAGGTGTCTGTCTCCTGAATAATGTTTCCTTTAAAATAGTATTGCTTGGGCTGCTGCCTCTCTCCTCTTCTTGATGATGATACAGTTACTCTCATTTTTGAACGTCGTTCAAAAGGTCTGTAAACATACGCGTAAATAATGGGTGGGATTGGGGATTGTAGCTTCCAGAGTGCTCACAGCCCCCATAATTTTCACAAACTTGATAAAAAAATTTGTTACTTAGGGAAATTGGAAAATCCTCATCTTCTAGCAGTTGATCTTGGAAAAAGTAGGAAAATTATCGCTTTCAAAAGTTGGTCCCACTCCCAAAAAGTCCTCCTACCATCAACTTCCCCCTCCCCCTTACCATACAAAGCAAAAGTTACGCCTATTTGTGTGAATTTTATTGCCATGTTTAAACTACTAGGTATGACTTGACTGAAGAATTGTATCGAGGGGTGTGAAGCGAAGCGGACGCTCCAACCACTGCTGGCACTACACCTTTTAGCCCCACTTCAAATCTGTGTTTGAGCAGAGTTCAGGAAGCAGATTGACTGCAAACCACCTAATTCGTTCTTTGCTGCTTCGTGTTCTATGACGACACAATCAAGTATTTGGGTATAGGGCTGTGTTTATTGCAGTGCACATTCGCGTTTTTTCCGCAAAAATTAAAAATCTGTCTGTGTGGATACACTCTACACCACTGCCCCGGTGTATTTACAACAAAGATATTACATAGTATTTTTTGAGCTTTGAAGTATGGATTTTAGCGCCATTACTTTTGTGTAATTATACATACATAGGCAGTTTTGCATAGCAAATTCTCTTTAACCTCTTCCTTTTGGGAGGCCCTACGATCTTCACCTACATATGCCAACACTTACGGTCCAATTTTAAATTTAAACAAGCCTCATCGGCAACTTTTATTTCTTATTCATCTGGTATTCTTATACTTGAGCGGCCAAGTGGGCGTTTTTCAGTTGTTGCGGCCCGAAAAATTGACGAGTAAGTTGGATTTTCTACTTGCATGGCAATGCCTACGCCGCTGAGACCTCTCGTTAGGCAGCGGTGACTCGATGATTAGAGATTTTTAGTTTCGATTCTACCAATTCAATATTATCCATTCGTGATCTTCAATTCTTCTCGGTTATCACGTTCATGTTGCTTGCGCAGGAGATCATAATTTTTTGTTTGATTAATGGCCATTAACCATCAGTGAAAATCGAAACAAAAATCGATTTGTAAAACTTATCATTGTTTGATTTTGACTGATAAGCCGTGGTCAGGGTTAGTTCTTCTCTGAATAAAACACGGTATGTGACAGCGGTTAGGCTTGTGTTAAATGCTATTGACCTACTAAAATGTTGATTTTTAAAGCTTACGAAAATATATTGAGTCCGAATTTCAGAAAACTAACTAAGGCAAGGGCCTCATTTACCTTAATGCGGATGCAGAGTTGCACACACTACACGCGCTTTCCCGGTTTTTGTACGGTTTTTGCTTTACGCATTGTTGTAGGAAAATTTTCATCGATTGGATGTTTCCATGATGTAGCACAGTAGGTACGTGGTTATTCGAACATCCGATTTTGTCGGCAGAGCTCGTACCAAAAGCGTTTTGTACATTTTTATTTGCAAAAATGTATACGCTTTTGATACATAATTTGCTGACAAAATCGGATGTTTGGACAAAACTATACTTTTCAAAGCAATATGAATATCAAGTCCCAAGCGAATGACAACTTTCGTACAAAAATGCGTAAGAGGAAAAAACGTACAAAAACCGGTCAAAAGAGTACAAGCGCATGCTGTGTAGCTACGGCTTCGGACTCAGTAAATTAGCTTCAACATTTCATTCTCAACGTCAATACTTCTGTGAGATACATACGAAGCGGTATAGAAGCTTCCTGTTTTAGTGGTGTGTTCCGATAACATTTTGTACATATGCTGGTAGTTTAGTGTTTTATTTTTCGGTTAGCCTAGTGATTTGATCTTGTTTTGGCTAGAATAGTCTGCTGCGATCAAAAGTTGACTGGAATTGACTAATTTCTAGATTAGAGATGGTTTTGTGTTGTTTTCTAGTAACTTGTTGATCCTAAAAAGGTCTACACCGCTTTAGACCTAAGTTGTTGGTTAGCGTCTTGATGTCGAATATTTTGCTACAACTATCGCGGTTGTTCTTGGGCTGGTTTTCTAGAATCCTGATTTTGTTTTATGCTTTTAGGCATGGGCGTAGGAGCTCAAAACAATTTGGGGGGGCACCAAATTTTTGCCCGAAAAATTTGTCACTGCAATTGAATTTTGCCCAAAAAAATTTTCAACACATTGTTAACGGTAATGGAATAAAAATTACCAATTTTGGACCACAGATGCTAACAGCAAAAAAGTTAATTCATTGAAAAATCAAATGGTACTTCCAAAAAATGGTCAAATAAACATGATAGCATTAAGGGTAGCATTTTTTAAAGACCATTTCTACTTTTCAAACTTACTGTGGTATATAGTTTAACTAAATTTCTAGTGTAAGAATCTAACCAAACTCACCAATCTGAATCCAAAATAAGCAAATTTTTTTAAACTAGTACTTTGGTATTTCGGTAATAAGTCTGCTGACCATTGTTCCCTTCAAATGTGAAATAAGTGCGAATTTGCGAAATTATGTCCGGCGGATTTGCAGTTAAAATTCAACAGTGCGTAAAAAAGTCCGGCGGTTTTTGGTAACTTTTTTGTTTGCTAAAATTTTTGCAATTTGTAAATGCGTGGGAGACAGTGAATGGGAATGAAAGTTTGGACAGCCGCTTTTTTATGGCAATGCAACGTCTTGCGTAAGCATCGCCCGGCCATGACGCAACAACGAATGACGGCGACTTAAAATATCGCGCATGCCGTTACCACACTTCTTTTGTATCACAAATCAACCCCAAAGCAAGTAACATAAAGTAACCCGGTGAATTTATCGTAGCTAAAGAGCAGTAATAGCGAGTAGCTCTCAAACTTCACTTCAACTCAAGACATTAGTTTTCGAGGGAAGTTTGAAACTGGAATTGCTTAACTTATGTTTTCTCTACGTTTCAACGCTAATTTCAATCGTGCTTGTTAAGATAAAAAAGCGCATAGCTCTCGGTTTCACTTTAGCGTACAAAACGCCATTTTGTAAATCAGAAATAAATAACCTCTCACTTGCTATTTATAAAAACTAAAAGGAAAAAAGAGTACGATTTCTAACCAAGTTTAGTTTTAAATCCCCTCCAAAATCTTTTTTAAATAAAATGCAGCTGACAGCCATGGGCTGTGGTAGTTTACCAGCCATGATGGAAATAAGCCTTGAAACGAGAAGAAAAAATATAAAGTGCAGTTTCAATTTCTTTAAACACGTTTTTTGTTCAAGTCTAGCCTTTTTTCAATGGCTGGAAAAAAAACTTTTTCTTGACTTGTTTTTTTTTTTATTTTAGTTGGTCAACGCTTCTGAAATTTGCTTTGATAAATTTTTTGAGGTCGCGCATGAAAACGAGAAAAAATATGACCAGACCACATGCCTCTGTGCATTTCAAAAATGGGCAAAATGCCAAAAACGCTCATGAAAACGAGAAAAATGTATGACCGGATTGCATCCTTTTGTGCATTTCGAAAATGGGCAAAATGCCAAAAACGATTTCAAACCAACAAATGCCAAAAACGCTCATGAAAACGAGAAAACGTATAACCGGGCCACATGCCTCTGTGCATTTCGAAAATGGGCCAAATGCCAAAAACGCTCATGAAAACGAGAAAAATGTGTAACCGGGTCACATGCCTCTGTGCATTTCGAAAATGGGCCAAATGCCAAAAACGCTTATGAAACCGAGAAAAATGTATAACCGGGCCACATTAAATGGGCCGAATGCCAAAAACGGTTGAAAAGCACTGAACTAAATATAAAGTTTCATAGTCGAAGTACGTCTGAGAGGAAAATGAAGGATGTTGTTGTACGCTAACCAACACTATCGGCAAACTGTAAGCTATATAAAGTTAGCTTAGCGTATACAGTGACTAAACAACAGTAGGCTACTGCAAGCATCTGCTTTGCTCCTTCAAAATATGTTACTAAGACTGGTGTTACCGTTTGTTCAGCAATGTCCGCCAAAACTTGTCCGGCGGTTTTCGTACATTTGCTAGCGATTTCGCACTCGCGCCGGCGGTTACGCACTTACATAAATAAATCTTAGAGGGAACAGTGCTGCTGACTCACGTAATCATAGCAATCGTTCTACAAAGAGTTGTCTATAATTGTACCAATATGCCTTTTCCAAACACCAAAAAATTCAAAAGAAATAAATATTAGACCAATAAATAATAATACTTTTCTCATCAGATATTTTTATTTAGTCATTAAAAAAATCCCTCACGAAAAAAAGGTCAAAGAAGCAATTGGAAACTGGCGTCCATTAAATGTTCTTTACTATTATCTTTATCTTTTGAAATGTTGCTGAAATTATTTGATCTCACTCTCACTATTTTGATACTTTCAACTTGCACATTTTCTTTTTAAACAAATGCTTTTTGTTGAATGCCTTTCAAAGAAAAAGAACAATAAAACACTAGTTAGAAGTTACTACAAAGTATTTGATTCCGTGTACCTACCATTTAATTCTTTAGAATCACAATCAGACTTGCATCGCAGATTAAAAATAAATAATAGGTCCACTGCACTACAAAATACTTGGCGAAACGCTGTTGCATTTGACACGCGTTTATTGCATTGCACACTTGTACAGATTATATAGCGGTAGTTATTTAATTTGTAGTAGTGGTACTGGTAAGTGAAAGTGCTTTAAATTAAGTTTTTTAAGCCTTATGCATTTTGGTTCATTTGCTTTTAAAATAGGGTTGCCAACCGTCCCGGAATGGCCGGGACAGTCCCGGAATTGACGTCTTTTGTCCCGGGCTGGGTTACTTTTGTCCCGGAAGTTACTGATAGTTCTTTGTCTTAGCGAGAGTTCATAGATTACTATATTTCCGTAAATTAAGATTGATATGTCTTTAAAAATTTGTTGTGATTTTGTTGGAGAAATAAATCTACTTCGTACAAATTGTTTATTTTCCCTATTTTAGTAGTTTTTTCATTTTATGCCTTAAAGATTCACCATCTCACAAGTTTCTTCTATTATGATAAAATTAATTAGGGCCTCAGAGGTTGTTAGGATAATGCTGCAAAATCAATCACTACGACGCGCAGTATGCGCTGTTGCTTTTGATGTTTATCGTGTTTCGTAAGCTTTTGTTGCATCAATCTTGGAATTCTTGGTAATTAAGGTGTCCCGGAATGGCGAAATTGAAAGTTGGTAACCCTATTTCAAAAGGTTTTAATAAAAAAGTCATAATTTGGGTTTTACTATCACTTTCTTGTATACAATTAAAATAATTTATTCATTTTTTTCTCAAAATACAACCAACTGCACAAATATAACTGTGCAAACAATTCAGTTACTACCAGCAGCATAAAGTTTGGTACTTGGAAATAGAATTATTCCTTGTAATGGAGGTCTTAATTCATAAGTGCTGGTAACATTATTCTAGCAGTAATAGATAGTATCTGTAAACATTGATGATTTTCTGGAACTTAGCTTTGCACAAAAATTGTGTTTTCTGAATTATGCTCAAGAGATAAGTTGTCATCATGAGATTCAATTGTAACACTTTCAACTGTGTCGGCATTGGCAGAAAAAGTTAAAATTTTTTGACTTGCGGTTGCAAAACTTTGTTCAACTCTATCGACCGGATAACATTCCTCTGTTTCATAATCTTTGTCTTCAGATTTATTTGAAACATTTTTAACCATCTCAGAATTTGCAGAAACAGTAAAAATCTCTGAATTTGTAGCAAAATCTTCCTCTTTGTCTCTAGCATCACCATTCATAACTTCATGCAAGTCATCATCTTGATCTTTCAATTGAACTATAGTTTCATCCAATCTTTCTTGCACTTCAATGGCTGTGGTAAGTTCAAACACATTTTTATTTGGCGGCACACTTTCTTCACATTTATCTAGTTCACATGAGATACTACTAGTTACTGCTAAACTTGCAGAAGTTAAGTAGGTTGAATTATCTGCTGCTATAGAAGCACTACATGAAATAAATGTAGCAGTAGCAAAACATAGTTTTTTCTGAAGGAGATCGACTGAATCTTCTTCGACTGAAATAAATTTCACTGATAAACTGTTGTTTTGCTTTCTTTTAAGTTGATCTGCTTTGTATTCTGAATATATGACTTTATTGCATGCAGTACATTTAATTTTTTTTCTATGCAATCTTCTGCAATGCATTGCAAAAAGCACTAAATCAAGATCCGGTGCCTAAACTTTCTACCTATAAAATGCAAAATATCACAATCTATCTTTTAGCTTCAAAGACCAAAAAGAATAATAGCATTTAGTAGGATAAATAAAAAGTCAAACTTCTATATTTTTGTTTAGACAAAAAAATGAAAAAGATAGTGTGAAAATAGCTAGCTATTCTTGTCTTGCAGACTGGCAGTTACATTGACTTAAAATTACTGGTAATAAAACAACAAATAGACTACTGACCAATGCAACCAGTTACTGTTCTCAAGTTCAATAGCTGAGCATATACTGCTTTGGTTACTTTTTCTTTCAAAAGAATGTTTTCTGTAGCTTAAGCTAATAACCTACTGGTACTAAATGCCATTTAAATTAAGCTAAAAGTTTAATTGCCTGAAATTATCTAAATTACCCAAATAGTTCTAAAATCAAAAATATCTCTTTTGATTCAATTAGTTTAACCTGCTAGGAGAGAGAGAGAGAGAATTTATTTGATTTGCTTTGCGCACCGACACAATAATCAGATTGATAATACACACAAAAAAAAATCACTAGTAGCAAAAGCCAGGGAGCATCGAGGAACCTTTCGGTTATCGAGTCGAGATACTCCCTGATCTCAGCAGATTGAGATATAAGCGAGATGTATTAAGTGACACTTATAATTTGAGTACAATATGTAAAAAAAAGAGTTGAGTTCAAGTTTTTATCAAATGATAAAAATAAAAAAAAAGGAAACGGAACAAACAATAATCATAAATATTTTTTACACAATTATAAGCTTTTGCAAGCGTAAATATTCATTTAATAATTTTAGTTTATACGCTTTTTTAAAAGAAACCCAGTGCATGCTCTTTAATTCGGATTCAAGGTTACCCCACAGCTTTGAACCTCTTTGAGAAAATAGATTTTGGCTAAATAATTTATTTATTCGGGGGCGGTAGTAAGCAGTCGAATTTATCAACCTCGTTTCATGTTGATGAATAGTATTTAACTTATGAAAAGAATGATAAAAGTTTTTAGGTAATTGACTATGATGGAGTTGATACATAAATTTAGCCAACTCAAGTGGATATATGTCTTCTACTTTTAATACATGAAGTTCTTTATACTATTGTGAAGTTGGCGTAGCCTTACTCGAATTATTTCTTGTGAAGTTTTATTTGCTGTTGCCCACGCAGTAATTCCATATTGAATTCTGCTGTATACAAGACTATAGTATAGCATGCAAAGAGTTTCTCTTGAAACAAAATTGCGCAATCTGTAAAAGAGTCCTGTGCATTTGGCAAGCTGCGTAGACAAATGATTTATTTGCGACGTCCATTTGAGATTATCGTCAATGAATAACCCAAAGTATTTTACAGTATGCGCTCTATTAATAGTAATACCGTTAAGAGCTACTTTAAAATTACAATGACAAGTTTTAAGGGGTTGCTTGTTTATTAACATGTAGTTAGTTTTTGAAAAATTTAGGGATAGCTTATTTTGACAGAGCCAAGAATTAACTTTTTTGAGTTCTATTTGAGCTTTGTGTTCCAGGTTTTTCAGATTGTTATCAGCCATCATCAAGCAGGTGTCATCGGCAAATAATGTGGCGTCAAAATTGGAAATCAACAAAATGTCATTAATGTATAATAAAAAAGTAGCGGCCCAAGGCAAGATCCCTGGGGTACCCCACATGATACTTTGGTATATGAAGACATAAATTTACGTACATTAGTATATTGATATCTATTTTTTAAGTAGCTGGTTAATAAATCCAGAGGTTTACCACGAATTCCAAAATTACAATACAATTTATCTAAAAGAATGTCATGATCAACCTATCAAAAGCCTTTGATAAATCCAAAAACAAACAGCATGTATATAAATTTTGATCAATATTGTTTATAAACTTGTCATATATTGAGTTGATTGCAAATATAGTTGAAGAATTTTTCCGAAAGCCAAACTGATTTTCACAGAGCAGATCATTTTTTTCAATAAAATTAATGATGCGGGAGTAAATTAATTTTTCTAAAATTTTATCAAATTGTGATAAAATTGAGATGGGACGATAATTAGAAGCTTTCTTACGATCACCCTTTTTAAAAATTGGAATAACTTCCGCGATTTTCAAGCAGTTTGGGTAGACGCCTTTACTAAAGCCATCGTTTATCAATTTACAAAGAAAAGGAGATATTACTGATTTACTAATTTTTATAAATTTATTTTCGGCGTCTGTATACCTGGTTGCTTTGGAGTCTTTAAGCGAGTCGATAATATTATTTATTTCGTTTGGATACGTTTGAGTTAAGAAAAAAGAATTGATCATGCCTGTCGGCGCTGTTGCATTTGTATCCATGTCAACTTCGGGAATGGTTTCAGCCATTTTTTTCCCTATGTTGGCAAAGTATGCATTGAGATTTTCAGAAATAGCAGCAGGATTAGTTATCACGTCACCTGTTTTTGTGTTGAGTTGGTTAATGTCAACTTGTTGTGAAGGTTTTAAGTTTACTAATTCATTCACTATTTTCCAGATTTTACCGCTATTACTTTTGTTCTCAATTATTAATTCATTGTAGTAATTTTGTTTCGCTTTTTCAATCGTTCTATTTAAAGCATTACGATACGTTTTATAGTTTTTGTATTTTGTTTCGTCATATGTTTTACAAATCGATTTGTACAACTTATGTTTGATTTTAATTGAACAGAGAAGACTAGAGGATAACCATGGTTTAGTCTTTAGTTTCCTTTCTTTCCTGGTAGCTAATTTACGCGGGGTGTGTTTATTTATCACACTCGTAAAAGAGTTAATAAATTGTTCGAATTGATTATGGATTGTAGAGTCAAATGACGATAAAGATGCATTTAGAGTTTGGTTTAAGTCTTCGATAAAGTGTTCAGCTTTAAAATTTTTCATATCTCGTTTCCATACTTGGCGAGCGTTATTTTTGAAATGCTTTACACAAGGAATTAAAGCGAAAACATTATAGTGATCAGAAATGTCGCTAATTGCTATGCCTGGCATAAGCTGGTTATTTAGGTTGTTGGAATAGATATGGTCCAATAATGACTTTGAATTTTTGCTCACTCTTGTTGGTTGATTTATTTGACACTTTACCGCGCTGCCTATTAAATCATCCGCATATGTTTTGATGCGATTGTTAGATTTTTAATTAGGTCAATGTTGAAGTCTCCTAACACGTAGAATTCAGATTTTTTAGAATTAAGTTCATGAAAGATGTTCGTCAATGCTCTGGAAAATAGCTCAATTTGCTCCACTGTTTGGACAGGATGGCGGTAAACAACGCCTACAATTAGTTTTTTTTGTTAATTTCTATTTCTATCCATAAATTTTCAACCGAAGACAAATCAATGTTAATAGTAGGTTTTAAATTATAAGAAATAGAACTTTTTACATAAATTCCAACACCGCCAGCAGACGTATGACTATTACGGTGAATAAATTGGTAGCCCTCTAGTTCAATATTACTGTAAATCATATTTTCTTTAAGTTTGGTCTTAGATACTGCAACTACATCAGGTTTACGGTTTAAATCAGTAAGGTAGTGCGATAATTTGTCAATATTTTTTTGTAAACTTCTCACATTAAAGTGAATCATGAACAAGTGATTAGATTTATTTTTTGAGCAAAGCAAATTATTAATAGAGTTATGATCGTCATAGTAATCACTTGGCATAGAATATAAATCGTTATAATCTAGCTCTGCATCTACATCAGGTAAATTATTTGATACGTTTGGATTTTCAGTTTCAATGGTGTTAACAATGGTGCTAGCACAACCGAAAATTTGTGGCAAACCTAGGCTTTGATCGACAGGTGTTTGATTGCAGCAAAACGAGTTTGAAGAATTCTTGTAATTGCTATTTACAAAAAATTGATCGCAATCAACACAGTTTCTGTAACCTAAACTGTTGTTGCATTGATTGACTCCTGCTTTGCAACTGTTAGTTACAGAGGCGTAATTTTGATTTAATTTACAGTTTCCACTACTATTATCAGTAACATCATAAAAGGTCACCTCGTTTTCGTTGTCAGCATGGGATTTATCAGTAGGCAATTTGATAAGCTTTTCAGCAGCTGCATTGCACTCATGGTTGTTGTCAAAGATTGCGCAATGATGTACAGGTCCATTGTTCTCATCAACACAGTCATTTTTTAATTTATAAGAGGCCATAATTTAACAGAAAAAAAAAAACGATCTTGATAAGCAATTTGAATACGAAAAACATTATTTAAAGTCAGATTTCGCTGAGCATTCAATATTAAATTTCAAAGGGGTATAATTAAGTTTATCAAAATCTATTTCCATTCCATATTTAAATAAGTCGTCAGGTGAATCGATTGTTAGCCAATTTCCCGTACCTGTGTCTCTTTCATTGTTGGTGATCGTTCGTGCTTCCCGTGCTGACCGCTTCATACGTATTTTTCCGTTGATGGTATGAAAGAGAATAAATTTATTTTTAGCAACTTCTTTTACATATTTTAACATTTTTGCTCGCAAGGAAGTCAAATCTTCCGTAAGATAAACACCATTGAAGTTGGGATGAACTTTCAATTTTGATTTTTTATACATAAATTCCATTCTTTTTTTGTATGAAGCGAAGCGCACAATCACAGGCCGTGGTTTCGCTTTTGGACCTTTCTTTTTTTTGCCAAGTCGATGTACCCTCTGAATATCCAGCTCAGGGTTGAGCTCAACATTCAGGGCTTTGGCCACATTTGTTACAACTTCTTCACCATCATCTCTTTCATCAGTTCTTTCAGCTACTCCAAGGATTCTAATATTCTCTCGTCTACCATATTGTTCAAGTTCGTCTACTTTAAAAAACGTTGTATTGACAATTTGTTTTAGTTTTTCATTTTCAGTTTTGATTTCCTCATACTTCAATTTGCTTTCTTCTACTTCTTCTTTTAAGTATTCGACTTCTTCAACTAGTTTTTTAATTGTTACGTTAATTTCAGTAAGTTGTTGTCTGTCCTCGTCGTTAAAACCTGAACTCAATTCATTTCGATTTGTTCTGTTTTTTGGGCTCATAATGCCAGATCAGTGCAAAAAAACCACGTCCGTTCGCTACAACTGCAGAGTAGTAAGTCTAGGAACCTGCAGTATAGCAATGGTAATTGCCCAAAATTTAAAAAATGCTTGAATTGTCATAAAAGCATCAAAAATGTCTATTATGAATTGATTTAGCAGATAGCAGTTTAACCTGCCAGTACCAGCAGTAAAGTAATCATAATTGCTCTTGTATGATGCCCAAAAATCACAAATTTAAGCTATAAAAGTGTAACTTACTAGATGACGGGTGCAGTAAGCAACAAAGAAAAAGGGAATTTGATTCATAGGACGACACCCAAAGACATTACCTATGATTTGCTTAAAAACATCTATACAATCACAAATTTTAGGTTATAGTATGGTGCATTATAAGGGCCTAAAGTTGCAGCACAATGGTTGAAATTGTACTTAGTAATGATTGAAAGTAAAAGAATTAGAAAATATAAAAACGCTTACTTAAACTGCCCGAAAAATCAAAAATTGCCCGAAATTTTGTTGCGAAATCAATGCATTTTGACAAGCAGGAGGGCCAGTGCCCCCCCGGACCCCCCACTTCCTACGCCTATGCTTTTAGGTGTTCCTTTGTTGAACCCGGGCAGCTAAAATAAGCACATTATTTTTGTTGTACGTAGGACTCCGATTGTTGTACGCCAAGCAGGATATCTAATGCGAATACAATTTTAAAACCGTTGCTATGTCTTGACAAACGAAATGAACAAAAGTTTATCAACTTTTAAGCGAACGCATTATCAGCTATGTATTTATAGACAGTTAATTTGATCAATAGTTTAAGCTGCTCAAGGCGTGAAAAGTTCGGAACAAAGTTTTGAGTGAATTAGCTTTTGTAATTAAGTTGTGATGTTCTACTTGCTGTACTTGTAGGGGATTTGCAGGCGCAATATTTTTTACTCGCAGTACTTACAGGGAACAATATTTTTTACTTGCAGGAACAATATATTTTTAAACCTGTACTTGCAGTGGACATATTTTTTACTCTCTGAGATTTTCGTCCCGTTTGAACTCAATAGACGCGTGTGCAATTCCATTGCCGAGTCGTTGTTTACCAAGGCTTTAAAAACACTATCCACAAATCTCCTGCTTGGCTTTTAGCAGCAGTAAAAATGCGAAAAATGAAATAATTTTACGCTTTCATGATCTATTAACACATGACCATAGGTGGCCAAAGTAGCCAAAAATCTACTCGAGTAAAAGCATTGTTACTTGCTCTGAAAAATACTTAGGTAAAAGTAAAAAGTAATAACTGACGCATTTACTTGAGTAGAAGTAAAAAAGTAATCAAAAATTTCTTGAGGTTCAGTGGTACATGTATGTACCATGATAATTATTTGTTGTGTCAATTTTACGTAATGATTACTTTTCTAAAACCTATTGTAATGCAATTATTACCAAAAAATTTCTAAATTGTTTCAAATGTAATGAATTGAATACCTTGTGAACCTGAAAGGGTAAATAAGTAAAAGTAGTAAGTAGTTTTGTCGTGCATTACTTCTAAATAGTACAGTGTAATACAAAATGTATTTTGGGGAAGGGACATTTGAGTAGCTGTAAACAAAATTTGGTGAATGCCAAAATTATACATTTTTCCTTAACTAATCAATTTTTCGGTATGGTCGTTTTATTGCCGACGTTTGTCACTTTTTCAAGAAAAGTGATCTTTTAAAGAAGCATCTACGCATTGTCACCATTTTACTTGAAAATAGTTTCTTATTTAATCGAATCCCCGAAATTTGTGGAGCGTGGTCTCATTGCTTTACTACCTTCGCTCATAAGGAAGGGCGATTGTACCATGCCTCCCTCATCTTTGATGCGATGTTGGCCTCCATATAGACCAGTGGTTCTCAATTGGGGGTGCGAGAAGGGAGTTCTTGGGGTGCGAGCTTTTCTTCTCTGTCTATTGATATCAGCGATGATAATACAAAAAGCATTGCATTAAATGGTGCAAGGGGTGCAAAAATGATTTTTCCATCAAGACGGGGTGCAGGCTTTAAAATGAATTGAGAACCGCTGATATAGACGAATAAACATCACTAACTTTAAACAGTAGTCAAAAAAATCCTTCTATCAAAATTTTATTAACTAATAACAAAGTAGCTTAATCGTATAAAGTAGTCATCATTCTCAAACCGAGCTAAAAATTGAAGGTTATTTCCCTTTCCCTAATCCTCGGTTTGCCATTGGACTCAAATTATCTTAATAATTAGTACATTTTCTTGAAGATCTATTTGATTTGATTTGATTTTTTGATTGTCTTGTTATGCATGAGATAGAATGTTTATTTATTGCTAGAAATCATTAAAGAGTGGAGCGAATAAATGACATCAAGGTTTTTGCTTCTACTGATAAAAAAACTTTCACTTTTTGAATATTCAAAATTTACTGTAAAGCAATAGACGTAGCTAGTGGAAAATTTTGAACAGAGACAATAGAAAGAGAAAGCAAAATCTAATGTTTGATCATACTTTTTTACGACCTCTTTTTGTAATTTGTAGAGACCCCTCAAGGCTTTGGTAAGAATCACAGTTACTAAAGCAATTTCAAACATATTTGTTGACTTCAAGTTTCTACAGAGCTCTTAAGAGCTTAACCCGAGCCAAGTACCAAAGCTTTGGAGATCAGAACCAGTGGTGTAAGAAGATGAAATTTATTTAAAACCTTGCGGCTTGTTTTGCGCTATTTTTGAATTGAAGCCATTTTTGGAGAAAAACTGCTTAAAAGGAAATTTTTTTCGTTTTACTGATAGAAGACCTTTTTTGAAAGATTAATTTTGAAAGGGAGTTTTTTGAATACTTTTTTAGAGATTAAATTTTTGAAATCGTATGTTTGCCCTTTATGCTGGTGGATGGGGCAAAACAACGTACTTCACAAACTCCCTAAAAGATCTTGAGCCCGGATACATTGGTATCCCCTGAACCATGATTATGGTCAAGAATGCTGAGCCCAATGATCTAAGGGCACTAATAACTTGGCTAAAAAAGATTTTATAAATTTTTTGGGGAGGCAATTGCAACTTTTTTCTAGATTTGATAAACAAACCAGTATATACGTGTGTGATGCATACGCCAAGAAGGCGGCATCGGCCGGAAGAACCGACTTGAAAAAATTTAGGGCAAACCTTTTTTCATGGTATTGGTCGGAGGGGATTTGTCTCGAAACCATATCATTCTGAAGAACTGTATTTCAAGGGTTCAAAAATTCTAACTTTCAAAAAAAGATCTCCAACATTAAATTGGAATGCAAACATATTAATTCGAAACTTGAAAATAGCGATCTCAAAAAGATAAAGGTCTCTCAGATTTTATTTGGAATGCAAATTGGTTAAAGTAATGGAAAATCTGCTTTGATTTGATTTTCTGAGCAAAATGTTTTCATTTCCCTCATCCCCCTCCCCTCCGCAATAAAATGAACTCTCCAACGTCTATGGTGGTAGAATAAAACACACAGAAAAAATCAAACATTGTAGAACATTTGAATTTACCTCTGAAACTAACTACTTTTCAAAACCAAACGATTCTATGACAGCACGGCTCACTGGTAGCAACTGATTGCACCTTGCCAAGTTAGTATTGAATAGTAGTAGGGGGATATTTAGAAATAAATTTGGAATGGCAAAACATTTTGTCAAGCTAAAGACCTTAATTTTGGATATCAACTATTTGAAACCGAGGATTTTGCTTAATTCGCTCAGCAAGAGATGTTAGTAACTTTTTGCCTGTTTTGATATTCTAACACACAATGTTGGGAACGAGTAGCTTGAGTTCGAGTTTCGAGTTCAGACAAGTCAATTCATCCAAACGATTTGAGTCGAGGATTTTTTTGCTTCGACTCGAGTGCTTCCGACTTCTCATTGCCAGCGTTTCGTTTCCAGTGGCTCTTTTAATAATTGCTTCGGAGAGCGTGAAATATTGAAACACTGTATTTCTACCACAAGCTCTGCACCAAGCAGGAGCTATCACCTTTAAGCGTCTTTTTAAAAACAACTACCCAGAACGCACGAGGCTTAAACTAGCAACTTATTTGTCACACTTTTTAACGTACCAAAAACAGAAACAGGAAAACTTGTACTGAAATGCAGAATAGCTGAATCACGGAAATTTACTACACAATATGGAATAGCGATACTAAATTACAGAAACATGAACAATCCATCAACTGAAAAAGTAGCCAACAGAAATTGCAAAAATACAGAATTTAACGAAGTCGATAAAAACTAAAAACATAACCTCTTGATCGCATAGATGTAGATACCTGACTTCGGTCAAACTACTCATCTTGATATTTAACATTTAAGTTCATGTGAAGATCGGTCATTTGGTTTTCAAAAATTTACGTATTTCATTCATTTCTGAAATTTAGTACATGATTTTTTTCTATTTCCTTTAAATCAGCATTTTCATATCTTAGTTTTACCCCACACCAAGGCATGAATTTTCCAATAGCCGTTGAAGAAAAGTGCTAGCTTAGTTCAAATGCCAATTCGCTCCGGTTATGCTGAGTAGCTGTGGAAAGTAGTGTTTCTAGGTTGGTCCTACGTTTGCATAGAGAGAGAGAGAGAGGGTTTATTTAATATTGCTTTTTGCGCACCACACAATAATCACATTAATAATACACAGAAAACAATTGTAGCAAAAGCCAGAGAGCATCGAGAAACCTTTCGGTTATTGGGTCGAGATGCTCCCTGATCTCAGCAGATTAAGATATAAGCAAAATCCATTAAGTGACACTGTTATAATTTGAGTATATTATCTAAAAAAGAATTGAGTTTAAGTTTTTATGACAAAATAAAGAAAAATAAAAAAAGGAAACGGAACAAACAATAACAATAAAGAGTTAACATTCTTTTAACAATTTTACTTTATATGCTTTTTTAAAAGAAACCCAGTGCATGCCCTTTAATTCTGATTCGTGTTACCCCACAGCTTTGAGCCTCTTTGAGAAAATAGATTTTGGCAAAGTAATTTATTTATTCGGGGGCGATAGTAAGCAGTCGAATTTATCAACCTCGTTTCATGTTGATGAATAGTACTTATCTTACGAAAAGAATGATAAAAGTTTTTAGGCAATTGATTATGATGGACTCGATACATAAATTTAGCCAACTGAATTTGATATATGTCTTCTATTTTTAACACTTGAAGTTCTTTATACTATTGTGAAGTTGGCGTATATAAATTACGAAACAATATCATTCTCAAAATTTTATCAAGCCTTACCCGAATTATTTCTTGTGAAGTTTTATTTGCTGTTACCCACGCCGTAATTTCATACTGAATTCTGCTGTATACAAGACTATAAAAAAGCATGCAAAGAGTTTCCCTTGAAACAAAATTGCGGAATCCGTAAAAGAGTCCCGTGCATCTGGCAAGCTGCGTAGACAAATAATTTATTTGCGACGTCCATTTGAGATTATCGTCAATAAATCCCCCAAGGTATTTGACAGTATGCGCTCTATTAATAGTAATATCGTTAAGAGCTATTCTAAAGTTGGATTGACAAGTTTTAAGGAGTTGCTTGTTTATTATCATGTGGTTGGTTTTTGAAAAATTTAGGGATAGCTTATTTTGACAGAGCCAAGAATTAACTTTTTTGAGTTCTATTTGAACTTTGTGTTCCAGGTTTTTCAGATTCTTGTCAGCTAATCATCAAGCAGGTGTCATCGGCAAATAATGTGGCGTCAAAATTGGAAATCAACAAAATGTCATTAATGTATAATAAAAAAAGTAGCGGCCCAAGGCAAGATCCCTGGGGTACCCCACATGATGCTTTGGTATATGAAAACATGAATTTACGTACATTAGTATATTGATATCTGTTTTTTAAGTAGCTTGTTAACAAATCCAGAGGTGTACCAAAGTTATGATACAACTTATTAAAAAGAATGTCATGATCAATCTATCAAAAGCCTTTGATAAATCCAAAAACAAACAGCATGTATATAAATTTTGATCAATATTGTTTATAAACTTGTCATATATAGAGTTGATTGCAAATCATAGTTAAAGAATTTTTCCGAAAGCCAAACTGATTTTCACGGAGCAGATCATTTTTTTCAATAAAATTAATGATGCGAGAGTAAATTAATTTTTCTAAAGTTTTATCAAATTGTGATAAAATTGAGATGGGGCGATAATTAAAAGCTTCCCTACGATCACCCTTTATAAAAATTGGAATAACTTCCGCGATTTTCAAGCAGTTTGGGTAGACGCATTTATTAAAGCAATAGTTTATCAATTTACAAAGAAAAGGAGATGTTATTGATTTACTAATTTCTATAAATTTATTTTCGGCGTCTTTATACCTGATTGTTTTGAATCTTTAAACGAGTAGATAATATTATTTATTTCGTTCGGATACGTTGGAGTAAAGAAGAAAGAATTGATCACGTCTGTCGGCGCTGTTGCGTTCATATCATTCGTATCAACTTTGGGAATGGTTTCAGCCATTTTTTTCCCCATGTTGGCAAAGTATGCATTGACCTTTTCGGAAATAGCAGCAGGATTAGTTATCACGTCACCTGTTTTAGTTTTGAGTTGGTTAATGTTAACTTATTTCAAAGGTTTTAAGTTTACTAATTCGTTCACTATTTTACTATTTTACCGCTATCACTTTTGTTCTCGATTATTAATTCATTGTAGTAATTTTGTTTCGCTTTTTCAATCGTTCTATTTAAAGCATTACGATACGTTTTATAGTTTTGTATTTTGTTTCTTCATATGTTTTTCAAATCGATTTATACATCCTATGTTTTGTTTTAACTGAACAGAAAAGACTCGAGGATAACCACGGTTTAATCTTTAGTTTCCTTTCTTTCCAGGTAGCTAATTTACGCGGGGAGTGTTCATTTACGACACTTGTAGAAAAGTTAATGAATTGCTCAAATTGATTATGGATTGTAGAGTCAAGTGAATATGAAGATGCATTTAAAGTTTGATAAATTGTTCAGCTTTAAAATTTTGCCAATTCCAATTCGCTCCGGTTATGCTGAGTAGCTGTGAAAGGTAGTGTTTCTAGGTTGGTCCTACGTTTGCTTAGCCATAGAATCTAAGAAAGTTACGGTACTTGTAGTAGCCTACTGAAAGAAAGGCAGTAGTATTCATTGCAAAAACTAGCCAATGGAATAGTTTTATGATTTTTAATTCAGTAAGTTGTCTGCGATATGATTGTTTATCTACTTGATTGACATATAAAGCATTGCATGAGCAACAGCTCATAAAATTGACACTAAACCATATAATCGCAAACAATAGAATTATCACTACTGAAGGCTGGCCAACTACAACTGATAGCTAGGTTACCATCAATTGGAACCGACAACAAAATATGTTATTTTTAGATGCTGGATAAATATTGCACGCAATCACTCTGTTAATCGATTCGTTTTACATTGTTTGATAAGTTAAAATTTTGAGTTGCCAAGCTAGGCTTACCTAAACTCTGATCTCGACAGTTTAAACGCAGTGTCTATATCACTATTAGCCGGCGTCCCCGCTAGGGCTCCCCATTAGTAATGTCGAGGTCCACAATAACGTTTCAGCCGGCCAAGCCGGCTTCTCCTAATGAATAGTTGTGAAAACAGTAACAAAAAGTTTATGCTTTTTGACGTAACCAACTCTCATTCTCAAAAAGGACATCGCTTCTTGAAACGCCATTGATTAAAAAAACATTATGGAAGATTGCGTACAGCAACTACATTTCCTTTAAGTTTTTCGTTTTCATGGCGATGCCTTATTTGCCCTGCTTTAACCATAGACGTCCCGTCCGTAAACTTAGCAAACGTTTATCCGTTTATTTCAGCAAGTGCTTAAAAGCATATCTGAGTTCCGGAAAAGCGCCAAGGTGATTGATATGCATTTTCAGGAGGAAGCTCTCATATATTAGGCCCACTACTTACAACTTTTTCGAAAACGTAGGCGTACTTGTATGAGCTTGAAGTCTCTGGCTGCGCACATGTTGCTTGATTCTGGCACAAACGCAGCCACGCAAAAATCAAACTAATCTGAAATAAGACACCTACAGTCAAGTTATTATAGTTGAAGGAACCTCTCAGTAATGTCGAGGTTAAGGTTGTCAATCACCCAGCTACACCGCTCTCACATAATTAGAAAAAGTGCTTCAACATTTAGATGATACGTAGGTCCAAACTAATATTTTCTTGCAAAGGAAAACGCAGTACAATCTTTACTTCCCCCTTCTTGTAGGGGGATCACCAATTTTTTAATAGGAGTAGGCTACATTTAAAAATTTTTAGACTTTATTGTTTGATGAATCTTTTTGAAAATTTTGATTAATAATGCCAAAGTGCCATGCTGTTGAGGAAAATAGTCAAAATGTACCTAAGGACTTAGTTTTTCTGGAAATTGCACTTTTGTGAAGTCCAGCCACCAAATTTTTGAGATTTTTTGACCTGTAGGCTACATTTGAAAATTTTTAGAGATATCGTTTTTTTGATAAATCTGTTTGAAAATTTTGATAAATAATGCCAAAGAACCGTGCTGGTGAGGAAAAACACATAAAATGTACCGAAGAACTTACTTTTTCTAAAAATTGTAAGTTTCTTGAGTGTAGTAAGAAAATCAATCAATTAAAAATGGAACATGACGTATGGCTACCAATTTGTGATAAGTCAATATAAACTAACCTTTAGCTCTAACTGGTTAGAGTTACCAATTGCTAAAAAGCAAATTTGCTAAGCTTTTGAACGACTCTAAATTTTTATATCATATCATAAGTTTGATATATTAAACTTACCTGTTTTTACTCAGCTTACCACTTTTGGAAAGGGTAAAAAATTACACTACTGATCTTAAAGTTCAATTGCTTTAGTATAAATACAATTAGTAAAATATATATAATACTACCCGACTTTGCCGGCGACGCCCGGCAGAGGCCCTCCATCAGTAATGTCCGGGTTTAGTATTTCAGTTCAACCGGCCGAGCCGGCTTTACTCATCCGGCTCTTGTGTGAGCAGTAGCGAAAAATTAATGAATTTTATGCACTTTCACAATTTTTGTACACGAAATTGTGATCATCATATTCTCTTAACCATGACTGGCAATGCTCACAAAGAATCTTGCCACCAATTTTTGTTAATACTTGTGAGGGAGCACGGATTGCACATAATCAAAACTGATTGTAGCGACGAAATGATGGTTGCTTTCACAATTACAGATAAAAGCTATTTAATGGTAAGCCTATTTTGCCAATTGGTGCTGCCCCTTTCTTATTTATATTCGTGGTATCAAGTTCCTAATTTGGCTGCTATTGGTCTTGTTTCCGGCATAGCGACAAAAGCAGCTATTTTTCTCTTTATATTCAGTTTTACAAATTGTTATGGTTATGGTTTTATGTTGAATTTTTCTCTTGGAATTTTGTTACAATGATATAGAGTATAGACATCAATGACATACCATAACAGGCAGCATATGAGCATAAGGAAAAATCCTTGCTTCATAGTATATTTATAACGGCGTCACACGCAAGACTGCCATCAGTAACGTCGGGATTGAGAGTGTCGATTCAGCCGGCCAAGCCGGCTTTACCTATCAGGTTCTTGTATGAAGAGTTACCAAACGTTTATGTGTTTTCTGCACATAAGATGCTCACGACTTTTTGTGCTCCATTTCCTAAAAGAATATCTCATTTCAAGATCCTGGCTATGCCTTAGGTCTTTGTGGTTTGTTTATTGCTGACACGAACCCAAGGGAGTCTTGCGTTTCCCGTAGTTTGGAAGTATAGATTACATTTCTGATATTAAGCTATTCTAAAGCAAAAGGGCAAAAATGTCTTTCGTATGGTGCGATTTCACACAGTGACGTTGTTTTCTTTTGATTTCCACTTAAGCTTTCTCAAGTCCTCGCTGGCTACGCATTATGTAGCATGTTCTTTTCTCCCTGCTTGACCTGCCCTGGGGAGTGAAAAGTGTCCTTGCTTTTCCTCAAATGTTTGGTTTGACCCCGGTAGCTCTATAAAGCTAATATAAAGTAAAATAGTGATAATATGTTCTATGTGGCACGATTTAACATAGTGACATTAATTTTGATTTTCCCTCAAACTTTCTTAAGTCCCTGTTGGCTACGCATTATGATTCCTTTTTTGTTTTTCCTTGCTTAGGTATGCTCATAGAAGTTAAATAAGTTCTTGCTTTTCCCAAATTTTCAGGTTTGATTCCGATAGCTCTATAAAGCTATTATCAAATAAAATAGAAAAAATGCTTCTCCAAAGTATGGTGCGATATAACCGAGGCAGATCATAGTATTGACCGTGCCGATTTAAAATGTGTCAATTTAATGCAGCTGCGCCAGCTTAACCGTACCAACATTTGTTAGAGCCACAACAAAATGTTTTACTAAATATAAGCCATAGCTCCTGTATATGTGATGGTGATCATGTTGGTTTATTAATGAAGACTGGAAGTATTCAGAAGCAAAGAACGATGACACAAACTACCATCCGTAATTTTTAAGAATAAGGGGAGGGGGAGGGATGTGAAACATAGTCAAATCGATGGGGTCGCCCAAATGGTCGTCGTTTTGACTCATAAAGAAATGAGCTGTTTGGTGGTAGCCATGTTTGACGATTTGGTGGTCCCGCTTTTTGTATTAATATTTGTGACATTAAGATTTTTGCCTGGGCTGTTTGCTTTAATTCGGCCATAGCATGAAAAGGGGCCCTGTCTTTCCTTTAAGTCTTACAACCTATTGCAATAGACGCCTATAAATCTCTTTTTAAACAAAAACATTACCTCTTAATGCAGTGTTACAGATTGATGCTATTATTGTTTAATTTTGATCTTTTCTTTGATTTGGGATTTTGTTACATTCAACTTTGCCCCTTATCCAGACCTCCCTACTGTTAGATGAAGATTAGTGTTTTGTACCGATATCCTTGCAATTACAAATATCAGTAATCGGCTTTACCATTTATGTTTGCTATAAATATGATAGTGGATAATTTTGCTGCCTGCTGCTGTTTCCACTAAATAGTGGCAAGCATTAAGATTTCATTTAACATTACGACCTTACGATGCGTTTTGAGCCATTATTATTAGGATCGCTACTTACCACTTCTTCGTCACTGTAGGCAAATCAATATGAACTAACATCTCTGATTGCGTGCATGTTCTTTGGCCTTGGCATAAACGCCGCCATGCAAAGAGCAAACTAACCCGAAATGAAGCACTCACAATTCAGTTATAGCAGTAGCGGGAGCCCCCATATATAAGGTCGAGGTTAAGAACATCAAATCACCTGACTGCTGCGACAGCCTTGCTCAATTGCAAAGGAAATTGGTTCAACATTTAGATCATAGCTCGATACTTACATTTTATTGCAAACGATAAGAAAAGACCATCTTTACCCCATTGTCTATTTCTTGGGTGATCACCAAGTGTTTTGCTTGGACTAGACTACATATTAAAATTTGTGGACTTTGTTTTTCGATGAGTCTTTGGAATAATTTGATGGATAATGCCAAAGATCCATGTTATCAAGAATGAATAGATAAAATGTATCAAAGGACTTAGTCTTTCTAGAAATTGCAATTTTGTAAACTGCAGGCACTAAAATTTTGTGTGTTTTTAACCGGTAGACTACATTTCATAAACATTTGGAGACTTCAGTTTTTAATGGATCTTTTTGAAAACGTCGACAGACAATGCAAAAGAATTTTTTCAATCCCCTAACCAAGGTCAGTTGAGTTTAATCATATCATCATTTTATTGGCCACGTTTCATTGTCCAAACTACCTTTTTCTTACCCGTAGTCGATATAAAATGTGATGCTAGTTTTTCTTATTTTCTCGCGCTACTGATGTCGCACGTTCATTACGACTTATAGTACAACTTCACCGTCTAATCCACATCGGGAAACGGACAAAACTTTTTCGCCTAGTTACTCTTCAAGTCAAATAACCTATGCGGAAGCGGTAGAATTTTCGCGCTTCCGCTTCCACAGAAAAAGGCCGCTTCCGCTTCCACATCCCTGGATAAAACCATACTTTAAGTCCGCAAAACTGTTCGCGTACCACTTAAAAAGCTCTCGCGTATCACAGTTTGAGAACTACTGATATAGATATTAACGCAGTAATACATGTATAGAGGTATGGTTTAAAGCTCACTTTTCAGCCCACTATACCGGTGCTAGTAATAATAAATGTACTGCTTCACAAACTGGTGCTTGCTAGAAAGCCGAGCTTACGGTTTGGAAGTTAAAAAATCAATTTCAAAAAAGTTAGAAATGCAGTTATGAGCCCACTTCAACAACGCGCTAGATGCAAAATCTCATACAACAAAAACCTTTTAAGTCTTGCCGTAGAAAATAATAAAATTGATTTGCGCGATTGGCGCGGTAGCAGAGTTGCCTTTTGTAATGAAATTATACTTTAACATGCAAATTTTCAAGGTACGATTTTTAAGAAATTAAACTTTCCAACACAATTTTTTTCATGCGAGTAATTTCACTGTCAGCAGACCAGTCGAGTCTCGGCCCGGATCTCGAGCCACTGATGTCGAATCCCGAGTCACGTCGAGTCATTTCGTGCAAATGACCCAAGAAAAGTTGAGTCATTTTTCACACTGACTCGATTCTTCCCAACACTGCAAACAGATATAAAGACTTTCGTCTTTTCATCCTTTTTGCTACTGTGAACTCGTAAGGGGGCATCGTTCTTTATTTTCCCATAAAACGCATAACTGAATAAAAGCACCAGTTGATTTTCAAAATTTTGACCAAAAATGGCCTATTTTAACCAAGAATTTGTAGAGAATACAACTTTAATATTGTACTTAATTCTATTGTATCTCATTTCAAGTTAACAGACTTTCAGTTTTTGGCATTTATTTAGGTAAAAGTCATAACTACTCAAGTACCGTTACTTCCTACGTAATTTACTTAAGTAAAATTAGAAATAGTAAAAAATGGAACAATTCAAGTAAGTAGTTTGTTGCTGAAAAACCTACCCAAGTAGTTTTTTGCAGAATTTTCCACATATCTTCAAGTTCAATGTCGTTTATGGAGCACCTTGTGAGTAATTATTTTGGGTACCAGCAATTCTCGTGATGCACGACAGATGGACGTTTGCGGACTACATTGTCCTCTAAGAACACCAAAAAATGCTTGAACGTCCTCCTTTTCGCTACTAATTTCAAACTTTAACCCAAAAGCTCACAAAGTACAGTTGCAATATCAAGATCGTAGACCAAAATGGACAACACAACGATTGGTAATCTCAAAAAATCTCCAAGCAAGAAAGTAATAGAACGGGTCTGCATGACCACCACATATATAAAACAAGGGGGAGGGGCGTTGGAGACTGCACTCCCAAGATATCGTTAGACCCTCCCAAAAAACTTCAAATTGTATCTCCAAAGCTGAACAATCACTTTCAAAGAGTTCATCTCAAAAACAATGATCTTCTACTTAATTTTCTGACCAAAATATGCAAATCAACCGCTTTTGAAAAGTTGATCTCCAAAGAAATGGCTTCCTTCCGTCAGTAGCCATAAAATACATGGTGTGACGCTTATATTGACTACACTGAACGAGTAAATGGCGGCGTTGATCTCTGTAAACAAGAACTTCAAGTTGAAAATTAAACAAAACGCGCCCGGATTACGATCTCAAAATGTTGTTTTTTCTTTGTATGCTGAAAATGTATTACTGGCAGTCCTACTCTTAAAAACAGCCATATTTTCTTGTTTATGGTTCTCATTTCACGGAAACGATATGTACGTCTATCTCCAACCAAATATATTGCTAGCTACAGATCAAGCGCGCGTGTGCATAACTGATTACGTAAATTATTGTACCACCACGTAGTAGTCACGTGCTATTACTTCCTTTCTTGTGAAGATCGGTTGATTTAGGAACATCGAGGCAATTTTACGATCAGTTATAACTGGACGTACAGTAACCTTAATAGTGATTAGTAGTTTCAGTGAATCTAACAGAGCAAGTGTGATTTTGTCGTTTAGTTGATTGAGTTATGCTTTGTGTATGGCATTATGGCTTGAATTATTCATTTTGTGCGTTGTATTGACTGTAGACTGGTACAGCAGTCTGTTTAAAAGTTGTACGCGTTTTTAGCCTTGCAGCTACTCATCTAGTTTACAGTTGCGAAGCGGTAAAGCAGTATGTTATACTCGAGTAATTCAGCTTGTTCATTTTGTTCACTAAGGCCCAGGGGTTCCAATTTAACTTTTTTTAATTTGGATTGGTGACGTACCCGGTACTGGCGGCGTTGTTTGATTTATTGGTACCTCTAAAGTGGTACAGACCTTACGTGTACCCGATACTGTAAGATATTAATATAAGGCATACTATTAATAAATGTCGATCTCTGAAAAAGGTCATCACATAAATTTGAGGTAGGCTACAGATTAACAAAATTTAGGGTTAGAAAATTTTCTTCTCCAAAGAAAGGTTATCTGACGAAATTAGGAGCACAAAGACCAATACATATGTTTTTGTCTCTTCCCCGCACATTTGCTGGTGACTACGCTAATGATACAGACACCTGATCATAAATGTTCTGTTTTTTAATTTGTTGTTGCTTTAGAACTTTATAACAAGTTTCGTAAAAAGGTGTTTTACCCAAACTTTTTCGTGACGTGCTGATCTGTGGTCACGTCGCGTCATATGAATGAAGCGATCTGGCTAGAGCGAAAACATTCAAAGATCTCGCGAATTCTGATGTGACTGTTTACTCTAGCCCTTCCATTTGTCGCGATACAGGCACTGATGGGTGTGTTGCGAAAATCTTAAGTCAAATTGTTTTTTTTAACATTTATGAGTGTAAGTTCCCTATTTTTAAGGCTGTAAGGAAGTGTTGCCGAAAATTTAAGCAATTTACGTCGTTGTTATCAATCAGTTTCACGCCAAGCGATTGTGGCTGAAACTGACTATAGATTAGTTCAAATGTAGACAATTGATAAGTGACTATCGAAACTGCCATAGTTTAATTTGTCTTTACAGCAAGATCAGTAATCTACCATTTAGAGTTTGTAGGTATGTAATATAATTTCACCCGTAACAGCATGAAACGAAAAGACAATATAGCCATAGTAGACGAAAAAAAAGCGTGGTATGTTTTCAATGGTGTGTCAACCCAGTGTCAAAAGAGACAAATTTCTACGTCGTGTCGTTTTGCTACTTGTTGGTGGACCATCAATTCATCATTTAGAGAGAGGTGTTTCAACTTAGTGTCGTCACGGGAGAAAGCAGTATGCCCCGAGTAGCACTATTCTAAGGGGTAATGCTTTAGCAACTCGAACATTTAATAAAGGTCTAAACATACATCAATCGATGGGTCTTTAATTAGTTGCTGCTCAAAGCTGGAGGACACGAAAAAGTCATCCCTCAATTTAAAAAAATGGGATGGGGCACTTTCCGATTTCCCTCCTCCCCCAGTTGACACGGAATCTAGTAAAACCAGTCGTTTACCATCCCCCTCCCCCCAAAAAAATATTGTTCTTAAAGAATTGCACTAGTAAAGCATCTGAAAAATTTCTTTTCTAGACAACCTTTTCTTAAACTTCCCTCTTGACGTGAGTTCGATTTACAAATATGTTCTTCATTATAAATGTACATGTAGACATACTTTCGATGATCGCCTACGCAAGGTCTCAACCTGGGGTGGGATAAGGGGGCAAAAGTCCTATTAGCCACAGAAGGCCTAGCTTACCTAAATCCCCAAATCGAGCCAAGGTCCTTTTTCAGAAACTGTCAATATAAGATACCTTTTAATTGGGTGTGAAGATCCAAAAAAGCTTCTAAACTAGTCCCACTTAACAAAAATCCTGATTAAGCGCCGGGCATTCGTGCGCATTGATATGAAAATGAGGGTTTTGTTTTAGGTTGTTGCAGCGTCTGGTCGCTGATTAATGACTGAGTGAAGCATTGTGAAAACAACGTTGTTCAACGAAGTTTCAAACTTGGTGTGGTCAAAAGCATCTCGCTTCTGAAAAAAGGAGCTTTTACCAGTTCTACGTCTTTAATAAACGCCAACAAAATGTAAAACCATTTGCAGACCATGATACTTAAAGAGTACTTTTCGAGTAGAAAATGAATATTTTAAGATAATCATGGCGGCGATCATGATATAGCATATTTTTTTGCTTTAATGAAAACCCTATAGCTTAATAAACCATTAACATAATTTGTATGCATTTAAACGATCAAATCATCCGCTTTTCGTTCCACAAATCTACGTTCTAGCACTATAATTAGTAACACCTTTACAAAAACGACACGACATTCATGCCAATCAACCCCGGCTAAATTTCACATTAAGTTGAAGCAATTGAAATTAAACCTAACTCTACATTTTTGTGACTTCTGTCGCTCAATTCGAGGTATCTTCCTATTTTGATGTGTAGGAGTGACAACCAAGGGTAAGGCCAATTGGGTTGGGCTTTTGGTGCACCTGCATAAAAAGTTGTAGTGTTCATAAAAAATACCAGGATTTTCCCAACGTGTTAGGGGTTTCAAATTAAACAACCATATCTTGGCTCTGAAGTTCCCTTTGCTATTGCGGACCTTGGTACACCCTGTGTTCCTTTTTCAAAACAGCCTTGAGTCGAATGAGATTGAGCGCCGTTTCATGAAGAAGTAATCACGTGGTTTTGGGCCCAAATTCCATAGGCTGGGTCCATGTGAAAAGCACACTACTAAAATTATATCTGGTGGCAATAGAAATGTATTGTTCCTTCAATATTGGTATCTTCTAAGCAAGTTTGACCTCACAGATATTCTAGCTCGGTGGTTAACCATTGTGGGTTCCATGAAAAATCTAAAAGGATTCCACGAAACAAAGCCAAGCAGGCTATCTCATTCGATTAGACGCTTACTTTATTATACAAAGTAGAGTTCTGACGCTTGTACGTCTGTACCTTAGCTTTCACTCCTCCGAAACAACTGGGCGTGAAAATATGAAACGTGGCGCGATTGATCAACTCTCCGGAGTAAGTGAAATAGGGGGTTCGTGATGTCATGATGACGTCATAATCAAAGATAATTTTTAAATTTGTATTTCTTGACAGAGGAAAACTATTTTTCGCTTAAACAAAAGCCAGGCCTCAACGTACAAAAATGTCATCTTTTTGAAGTCTAAAATGACGTCACAGCTAACGCTTGATTGCACAATTTGTTTTCTGCATTTTCTCGATAATTACTTGCTGTAGAAACAGGATTAAAAGCATTTTCGGGAGATATTGACAAGGCGTATTCGATAAAAATAACACTCTACAGCAATTAAAGCTCTATTGACGATGTAGCAACAAATTCTTTTAGGCATTTTAAACCTAAGCATGCTTCTCTTTTTCTCTTGCGCGCTTAAAATTCACTGATGTCTTTATGCTGTCTGGTACGATCAACACAAAATATACTGAAAGCGTTTCGCGGGTGACTAAGAACGGAAACACTGTTCCCGCATAACTGACAAAACGTTTCTCGTTACTAAAAGGAAAAATATATTACTTAACCTGTTGGGTTTAACCTTCTGTATATACAGCATTTATAATAGCAACGACTGTTACCCAATTTTATTGAAAAATGCCACTTTAGCGTCATATTTCTTTGTTACAAATTCATTTCTGCTGAATACGATTAATGTCATTCTCAATGCTCTCTTCTTTTTCTAATTTCTTTTCGCAATTGATAAGAAAGGTCACCCCATCAATTACCGTCTGTATAATGTCCATCTCAGAAACTCCCAATCCGTCCGAATTCGAAATGTCGCAAGCAGAATTGAGCACTTGTCCCTCTGAGGTGCTTGCTTGCTTTTTAAGGCGCAAACGTCGCAGCACCTCTTCAAAGCGATAGTGCTTCATCATTTTGGGAATTTGCATGCGCACACTGGCTTTTAGCCCTGTACCGAGGTTACTTGGACAAGTGTTGATGTAGCCGAGATGGGAGCTCTTCATAAACTCCTCGTTTTCTTCCTTGAGGCAATTTTCCAGCTGCGCCATTCCTTCAGACCAATTCGAAAACACTTGTTTTAAGTTTCCAGTTTTTTCTAACGCAATTACCCTTATATGGTCTTTGATGTTGACCTTAACAACGAAATCCTTCTTATCATTTGTAAATACTCCTCTCCCGTCAGGCCAATCGCGTGACATACACGGGGAAAGATTAGTCGGAGTTGGGAAATTTTTTGTTTGACCATCCATCAGTTGCTGATATTCTGCTTGCAGTTCGTTTACTCGTTTGTATTTGCCTTTGCACTCTCCACTGAGTTTCGAACATGCGTTCTTCAGCAATTCTTCCACTTTTCGGCGTTCTGCACGGGTGCAGTGAGGAGGAAGGCAGAATCCTTTGATGTTTCTGGAGCTGCGGACTCGACACGAAAGAACTACATCTTTGCCCCAGCTACTACTTGTGATTTGCGCTGGGTCTAGGTTCGTTTTGTGTTGATCTGTCTTCTTGTAGCCGTTGTGTCTTGCTTCTATAACTTGATCAAAAAGTTCATGGAAAACTTCGTAGCTCTCTTCATCACCAGCGACGCAGCCAACTAGCATATCGTAAGGATTTCCGGGATTATCGATTCCTATTTGAATAGCATTATCAATGGTGAAGCCACTCTTCGTTTCTTTTGTAATCATGCGCTTGTATAGCTCTTCAGTCAAGCAGTGCGCCATATGGTTATTATGCTTTTCCAAATCAGGATATCCATTTTCTGCCATTTGGTAGCTACTTACATAAGGTTGTCAACAAAGCTGGCGCAGGCACGATGCCATTCCTATACTAACGAACAAGCCTCGTGAGCACAGTTATATAAACCGCTGACTGATGAATAGTCTGGCAAGCTCCTTTAGTGGCTGGCATTTCCATTAAAGTAAGGCAGTTGACAGCTGACGTTGATAAGGCAAAGTTCGAGCGAAGAGAACTCTGCTTTGAAGACGTAGTTTGTGTAAAATTCACCAGATAAAGCGAACTGAAGCATTTTGTAGCAATGCAGAAATAAACAAGCAGTCGCTTTTCTTGATTAGTAAACGCTTTCTGAGAGCCTACTGATCTCAAATTTTTGTTTGTTCTGTGGTAATTATTTTGTCACCATTTTGTGTCTTGTGACCAGTAATGCAGCAAGAATTCCACCACCGCTAGTATATAGCTGGGTACCCCTCCTATCGAAGCACAATTTGAGTAGGCTTCTGAGTAATAAGTGATAATTGTAGCTTTCAATGTGTGCCCCTAACACTCGCACTCGCTTTCCTGTGTTGAGAGTATTAGGACAGGGGACTCCTATCCCCTAGATTCGATTTTAAGGCCGGTTTTGACACACCTGCAAGCGTAAGGCAAAGAACTTTTGGTCCTTACGTATTATCGGGAGGACCTTTGATTTTTAATGTTATTTTATTTAAAAGAAAGGCAGTGTACACTGAAGGGGCAGGCCCGGTATGTAAATGTACGGGGCAGTGTACACTGGAAGGGAGTATTTTATTGTTTTAACCGTTTCAATAAATAATTTACTTCAATTTTTGAGTCGTGTTTTTAAAGGTCCTCCCGTTAATACGTAAGTACCGAACTTTTTTTGTCTAAGCTCCCTCAAACTACAACAATAAACGTATTTTCAACAAAATAAAACGAACAAACAAAGAGGCGCCCTCTTTGCACTCACTACCAAGCAGCGAAACCTTCTCTTAAAACCTGCTCTAAATGTCGGTAAGAAGTTTTATTCCTGCGAAAATCGATATAAGTGAACGCAGCCTTAGCTTCCTTGCTAAGCACTTAGCAAAATAGAACTAGTGTGAAAGAAAAGCCGGCAAGTTTGCGTGTAGTGGCCTAGGAAAAAGCACTTAACGTGATTCCTCCATCTTGATGTGGCAAACTGGTGAGTTGGTCCAGTCTAACTAAACATTACCAAAGCGCGAGCTCCAACGCATAAATGAGCAAACCGATTTTGAAAGCAGTTTGAGCGCTTGATCCGCTTCACGCAACTCGCGTCATCTTGAAATAATGATGTATCTTAATAGTCGGAAATCCAGAGTTTAAAAATTGACTGTAACAGTATCATCGGTTCAGTTGCCTGTTTCTATGCTTTTCAGTCATCTTTTAGCTTCCGCCATTTCTCGCACGAATACTGACGCGCACATTTTTCGGAAGCCAAGACGTTGTTTATTGGTTGGCAAATGAAGCAAAAAGTAACATTTTGCGATAAGTCGAGGTATCTCTGGTGATTTATTAAACTTTTTTTCTGGTTTGGATCCGGCAACGCAATATTAGAAACTTCATTTCGAAGTTTGCCGAACCAAAGTAATCTGTACCCGGTTTTGGAAAATAAATAAAATATGCAGTTATTGGCGCTTTTATCTGCCGTGGCATTTAGCGTCACAATATACTCGAATCGCCACTGAGTAAAATCGATTTCTTTTTTCGTTTTCCACATTACTCCGATTGCTGAAAGGCAAGTGGGAGATGTTTGTGCGATCTTGGGTGAAAAATATGACAATTCGGCCCAACTAACCAGAATGTGCGATTTTATATAGCCTTCCGTCGTTTGGTTATCTAAATGTGTTGCTTTTCTTAGTCATAGTTTAAAGGGCAAAGTGTTCATAATTACTTATGCATGAATTTTACGCATTCATTAATAGACATTGGGTTTATTCCAATATTCTCGTCTCAGCTTCATTGTATTTGTTGAGGTTTGTCAAAGACTTCTTGCATTTAATATGTGTATTTTAGTTTTTTCTATCACAGCTTTAAAAAATTTCGATCTTTATTTTTTGAGACGCTTTTAGGAGTGAAAGTGAAAGATGAAAAGATCGAGAAAAGGGGAGAGAGACAAAGAAAAAGTTAAATACTCAGGGCACAGGGTGCACTTTCGCCAAGGCCATGATACAAAAGCGGCCCTTGACATAGGGTTAAATTTTTTTAGAGAACACTTCACAAGTATTGGTAAAAACTGTTTGTTTTTTCTGCAGTTAAGGTTTTTTTCAACGCAAGTGTATCAAACCCTTGATTGGATTTAAACCGACACTGAAAGGCTTTATGTCTACGAGCTAAAGTTCAGCTTTCCGAATAGCTGTGCTGCTTTTGCACATTTCTATGGCAAAAAGGGAGTAGCGACTGCTTTAATGTTCTGTAATTATGAGTTGTAGCTCGTAGTTATGATTCATGGGTGTGATATGTCTTGAGCTTCTGTCAAGAACGGACTTTCGAAACAATTTCATCGAATCGAAGTCGCGTTTTCTACCAAAGGTCGTTTGTTGCGATATCGTTAAGTTGCCCGGCATATTCTCGTTCATTGATTGATTTTGTAGGATAGGTCTAATTTACAAGGTCTTACATGTATAGTAATGCAAGAGGCTAGCGATGCACTTAGCGAACTGCAGACAGTGACACTGTTTCGACCTATCAGGTCTCTTCAGTGCAGGTCTAACTTAGTTACCGAGAATGGTTTACACCAAGCTTAAACAGTTTTGTTTCGCATCAGTAAAACTAAGTTCTACCGCGAATTGTAACTTTTTTATTACAGATTTTTGTGGTAACAGAGTCGAAATAGCTTTGTGTTGAAGTTTTTTTCAGCTGAAGAACGGCTGTATAATATTGGGAGTTAACTTGACAAAATTTTGTTGATTCAAGACCAAAAATGTTTTGAGCATCTTTTTCTATTTGATCAGTTCTTTTTGTCTTTGATCTAACATAGGGTCTTTCTTATCATGTCCAACCTTAAACTAACGTTTGGCTATAGTTGCAAAGCTTTGGTTAAAATTAAGCATTCATTTAACCATTGTTTTGAGCTAGATAACTTGTTTAAAATCAACGTTGATTCTGAGCTTTAAATTTTAATCGTTTTTAATCTTACTGAGCTAGAATTTCAGCACTTTTAAATAATTGATGGTTTAATATTTGCTTTGCTCGACGATAGATGAAAAGTCCGTTTGTGACAATCAATACTCTAAGGGCACTGTCTGAAATTATTGAGATTCGTCAGCATTGCATATTTAATATGTTAGCTTTGAGTTTAAAATTCAAAAACGCAAAACTGACGAAAGAAGGGCAGAGAAAATGAAGTCCGTAGTTTATGGTGCAGACGCATAAACCAAAAACATATTTTTGGGTTGATATCATTTTTTCGTTTCCACGATAACGTCATCATGTCGCAATATCGTGGCAGCTCTGCGACCTGAGAGGGTGAAGGCAGCTGTGCCCTTACCTTTCTTGACTACGCCACTAGGCGGTTGCTTATCGGTGATTTAATGTCATAAGTTGCATGCTATTCTTATAATCAAAATTTTTTCTTTTGTGTTGAAAACTGTTTCTATAGATATGGACGCTAGAGACTAGGGTGCCGCGAATTATGGAGGGGAGGTGGCATAAGCTATTAATGCACTGAAAAATGTCAATAGAGATCATTTGGAGTTAAGTTAAAAACGGATGTTTTTGGAATAGAATTTAGTTGACCACCTTCACTTTTTTAAAAGTTTTTCATTTGGGCAAATTTGGTTCGGAACGATTTCAAATAGTAATTGTGGTGTGGTTTTCTTGAAAACACTGTAAATCTGATTCATTACTTTTCTCAGTAAGATTCCTGAATGACAGCGCTTTTTATCAGTGATTAGCGGGCGAAGAAAGATATATAAATCGTTTATCCAGTTGGAATTTCCTTTGATTTATAGTTGTCGTTAAAATGTAAAATCGAACTTAACTACGTTTTGGTTACAACTGAAAAAAGAAGCCCAACTTGTTGTAGAAGCCTATGCTTTTAGACGTAAATTAAAAAAAAAGGTGTTGGGCGTTGCAGTCGTAAATTGTTACGAAATAAATTCATATTCTGATTTCGAAGGAATTTGGGGTTAGGCACGGGGAAGCAGTTTTGATGTATAACGTTTTAGTGCATATACGTTGTGGGTGTTGGCGCGATAGTGTAGCGGTCAGAGGGTCCACTTTGCAGTCGATAGGTGTGGATTCAAGTCCCTTGTCGAGTCATTCCAAAGACTTTGGATAATGGTGCAACATTATTTTCGGATCTTCCGATTAGCGCTTAGCTGTAGAGACTACTTTACAATACAAAAGATGAAACATGGAATCAAATTAATTCCGCTCTGCCGCCGAATAGCTGGCGCTAATATGATTGCAGATGAAAAGCGCCGAAAATTTCCGGATGAATTGCTTCAGTTGGTAGTGTAGCGAGGTGGGCTGAGCGTCAGACTTGTCATCGAAAGGCTGCGAGTTGTGGATCAGGCGTGACGATGCACGCGCCATGGTTGAGCAAACCGTAGGTTGCTTTTATGCTTGCGTTTCGGGTTCAAACTGAATTTTGCGGTAACCGCAGAAATTTCTATCGATGATAAAGTCATTTTGTAGTTTCCCAAACTCTCTGTTCGCCTTTATTACGTTGTGGGTGCCAAGAGTTAGCTTACGGTCGAAACGAGAATTATGTAGTAATTTAAAAATTTTGCGATTTTTTGGGACAAGTGAAGGCTGTGCTGAATTAAGGCGGCATCGGAGAGCATGTTGCTGTAGACTCTCATCTTCCATAGAAGTGATGCTGCAATTAGTTGCTCTTATGAAAAACGAGACAGTGGCACCGGGGAAGGTTTGCAACATACCACCAGTATATTGCTGGAATGACCTAAGCTGTGTCAGCAAAGCTACAAACTGCATAGCCACCTTCTGAACCGACTGTTTTCATTTCCGTTTTGTTTCTATGAATTGGAAAGATGATAAGCTAAACACCAGTTGCGTTGTGACAACCATTTGCGCAGTTACTGCAATTTGTTAAAACTTAAAGCGAAACAATTGTTCCCGGTCATTTCTGTGTGAATCATTCGATTTTAATAACATGATGATCATATAGCTTTATTAGAAACTGGTGCTGGTCTTTCTATTCATAACTTGATAATTATTCACATCCTGATTGCTTATTTCCGATTTCTTTCATGTCTTTGTTACTTTCCAAAGCCGGTTGCGAAACTTCCAAGATGTTAATTTGGATATAGATAGATTGTATTGACTAAAATTTTGGTAAAGCTACATTTTAGGGGAATTTTCAAAAAAGAGCTAAAAGGTTTTCTAGCTCTACATTTTTCTCACTTTTAATACTTTTGTTTTCAAATAATTATTAAATTCGAGAAAAATTGCTCAAAAAAATGACGCATCTGCGTTGGGGCTTCATTTGTTAAAGAAATCATTCATTTTTTTCATTGGTGAAGCATTCTTGTGAAAAAGTTTTTAACTTGATGCATAATACCATTTTGCTACCATCTACTCCCTCCCCTCTTTAATTCGGCCTTAATCAGAAGGGCCAAATCATTGAAAAAGTTTTTATGGATTTCGTAGGGATAAACTCTTCCAAACATCGATTAATTATCGGAAAACGGCTTCCTTTTCTTATTTTAAATTTCGTCTGGAAGCGATTTCTTAATGCAGTCTGGATGCATAGCGTAATAATGCGTACTCTGGTTAAAAGAGTACGAGTTGAGCATTCGAATCAATGGGTGGACTAAGAATTTTAGAAGCCCAAGGAAACAATTTATCATGTGGCCCTAACTGCCCACGTTCTCGATAAAGAATTTTTTTCTTGGAAATTACACCATTTCGAAGGGCTGAAATGGCCTATGAAACATATCTGGAAAAGGGGCCCCTTATTCCCCAACTCGGAGGACCCTGAGGCACCTGCCTCACCTTTAATTTACCGCTAGTTTCACCTGACTTGCAGCATAGCAAAGCGAAGCCGTCGTTTTCTTTCAAGCTCGCGCTTTGAGCAGCATGCCCTGAAGGGCTTGTCTTGACATTTTTGGGTGGCCAATGACTCGAAAACCGAAATTCTACTTTGCAGTCCCAAACTTTTCAATCATCATGCGTTAAATGAGTTTAATAAGTTTCATCAGGACGAAATGTTTGTTTGCCAGCACCATGTTTTACTTTTACCCAAAGCCAGTAAACTTTTTTCACATGTTGCAAACCATTTTTGTCTAACCAGCACTTTCGCTTTTAAAGTAATCTTTTGGAAATGAATTGCTCTCTTAACTGGTCGAAAATGCGTTAACAATTCTGTTTGATTATCTTAGCTCTGCGTCTGCGAGATTACGGTCAAAGTTCATTTTGTATTGTTACAAGCGGGAATTCAGTTGCTAGCTTTGTGAGAAAAGAGTCTAAAAAAGCAATATGGTAGTTCGAAAAAATCAAACAAAAACTTCTTGCAAAATATAATTTATTAGGTCACGTGGTTCTCTATCCCGGTGACGTCAAACGCTATTTTTGAAAACTGCCTGGAGCGAAGCAAACAGCAATACATTTCTCGCGTTTCATATGGACCGAGTTTGTACGTAAACAGCTGCTGGCTAAAGCATTCGAGATTGCAGTTATGAAATCAAGTCATCAGAGGAAGTTGGCAGTTACAAAGCTGTCATCAGAGACAACCTGTCGCAGTTTGGAAAGCCCATCTATTGATGTAATGTAGATATTTCTGAAATACCAGCTATAATTACAGCTGATTTCGACCTATTTGTGAAGGCATATTTACAGCATGTAGGAAATAGAGGCTGAAAGCAGATGAACGGGTTGTTATTTGTGTATGTAGGTTAACAAAAGCGATAAGTTTATATTATGGTATTCTGTAAAGCGAAGACCGTTTGCCTAATTGACGAGGATTTCCTAACCATAGCGCCCGCGTTCTCGGCGACAGTTTCTCAACCTATCTTTTTTTTCCAAGTACTGTAGTAGTCAAGTTGCCATCAGCAATTGATTAACATGTTACCGCTTCTTGCGCGGACAAGATTTGCACAAAGGCGACCACATGGCTGCTCTCAGCAATGCTGCGGTATTTAAGCTAAGAGCAGTCATCGCTCAAATAGTCTTGTAGTTAGATAGCGGTGATCAATGGTCAATACTGGTAATGTATTTAGTAGCTGTAGTGAGGATTTGTATTTGTAACTAGCCAGCGTCGCCCGGCTTGGCTAGTAATCGGTTATATCCAGATAGAAATATCGGTTTAACCGTCTATGCCGGTTTCATGGAAAAAACAATTCTGAGAGCGGTAACAAAAAGTTGATGTAAATGGTGGCATCGCTCTTGATACCGATAATCGTACTTTAAATAAATACGGGCCGTACTCACAAGCTCCTATCATTTTACAAATTGTATCCGTTTCTTACGAGTAAGAAGCAGAAAGTAAAAGTTGGTGATGGGCGCGTAATGGTTCTTGCTTTAGGAATACAGAAATAAGTTGCTTAGTGGCACGCTTATTTTTTGACTCGGAGGACGCAGCACCCCTTGCAATGATATTTGTAACACAAAGCTCCTTCGCTGAAACTATGCGTCTTTGTCGAGCCATAAAGCAAAAAGGGCTATATCTCCCCCAAATTTGGTGCGTACGATCACCAGGCTGGCGTAATAACCCCCTTTCGAGCAATAAATTTCATCCACGGATGCGATTGTACATTTTGTAACCAAGGTTTTACACAGTGGTGTAGACCTATTGACCTATTTCTAACAACTGACTTTCCCTTAAACTTGGAATTTCACAAACTATGTCCATAATACCGCCTTTCCTACCAATAAAAGACTGTGTTTTCTTACAATAGTTAACAATTGCACAAACTTTCATCCGTTCATTAAATTAAGTGCATGTGGGCCTTAATTCAAAAGTTGTGGAAACACGCTGAAGTAATTAATTTATGTACAGAAATAAAGCTATAAAGTAGTAGTTGTACTGCTTACAATTTTTTCGTAATCATAAGCCTGGTTTTAAATCTTAAAGCCTGCGCCTGCGCGTATGCTCATTGCTCCTGGCATAAACGTAGCCTGGGGAGGGCGAAATGATCAGAGTACAGGATCTACAGTTATCACAATAAGTTACGTTATGACTTCAGTGAGTAATTCTTGGACCATTTTTGATGAGCTGGCTCGTTCCCTCCCTTTCAAAATATAGCATAAACCCAAACCATCGGGAATAGACGTGACGCTTTGTGTGCAGTTTTCAGATTACTAATTTCGTTTTGGCAGTGATGCATTTCAACTTAATTTGAATTTCTGACACGACGAAAACGCACGCAATCCGCCTGCTAACACTTTCCGTTATATGCTAAGTCATGCTGCAAAGAAATAGTTAAGATACTTTAGTTCAAGTTTGATCATGCTCGATTGGTTTGCAGCGCATTGGAACAGAAGCAGCTGTTCGATAGATAACACTAACCCCGCGTTTTTCGTTTCAGAATCAAACTTTTTGTTGTTTTAACGTATCATGAAAATGGTTGGAAAAAAATTGATATATATTGTCATGTTTATCTCCTTTCCTGCCTTCATTATGCAGCTGATGTTGATACATGGATCTTACAACAAATCTAATCCTAATTTACTAAGTGCTGTCAGTGAAGAATGTGCTAAACAGTTCCAAGATCCTGTAATACTGAAAAAGCTTTCAAGAATGGTTGCCAAAGGTGACCCCGACGGGTTTATGAATATTATCAAGAAGCTAATGCCGTCTTGCCAACTACAGATAACCGAATACGTTTCTCAATATGGCTATGGGTTAATTGACCCGGTTCTGTCCAGTGCAGATCAGTCTTGGTCGAATTTTTCATCTTACAACTTCACAAATACAACACGCGTTAAACTTTCACGAAATAATTCGACTCCTCTGTTAAGCTTGTGTCCACGGCAATCTCCTCTCCTAAAAGGAAAGATTCAAGTTGAACTATTAGGTAAGTAATGCTTCAATTGTCTGTAATTTTGTATTGTGCATCTTTTACCTTCGATGGCGGGGACGTTATCGCCAAAACAGGACGATTCGTCTAGACCAGGTGTCAAAGTGTGGTCCGCCCAGCTCCCTAATTATAAAACTGATGCATTGTATTTTAGCAATAAGCGCGCCCTCGATTGAGTAGCGTGAGAATAATGTTAACCGTGTCAAAAGGCCGAATTATTCTGTCTTCATTTCAAATTGGAATGATAATTTTTTTTAAGATTGATATGATTCCGAAGGGCTGAAATATCCATCTTTACTCCAAATCTTGAGACCCCCGAAGCTTTAAAAATTTAGCAGTGTGGCTCTTTGTAGGAAACCTTTCGCGACCACTGGTGTAGATCCTCGTCGGAATTTCCAAGTCTTCGGTATTAAGTTTGCCTCCTTGGTAATCCTTCCAATGAATTTACTGCGCGCTAAGCCCCCAAGCAAGGGTAGTATCATCAAGTACGATGCTCAACGACCCAACAGAGCCCTCTCAAGGTTTAAATGCTTAGTCATGGTCGCTATGGAAATGACGTGCCATAGCCCTTAGCAAGGTTAAGGCTCTGTGGTGAGATAACACCTCACGATTTGTGAAAATTACGATTTCAACGAAGATGTGCAGTCGGAAGATTATTTAACCTAATGTGGCCATAGATTACCTCACGTTATTTCAATCATACCTTGAAGTTGGTTTAGCTCGTACAATGTTGGGACTATATTGATCAGTGTCATGAGGCGTTATCTGGTAATTGAGAACTGGCAGGTTTAAAGCTGACATTGGTACTGCGTTTTTGTTCATGACAATTGATGAATGTACTTCCCCCCCAAATTTCCCATACCTAATGCCCCCCCAAATGTCTTGCTTAAAAACTTTGAACAACTTGTTTATTAAAGAACATTTTTGAAACTGGGAAAAGTTTTGCATATCTTTTCAAAATTCTGGTGATGTTACTTTTGTACCCCTATCCGAACCCTGGCTTCGCCCCTGAGCTAGAGTATGCGAGCCCACAGCAGTTTTTTTGGTCATGTGATGTAAGTGGTATTGACTATATCTATTTTGGGATTCAGTTTATTTTGAATAGTTAATTAAAACTGCTACCACAGATAGACAATATTGCATTTAGCAATTGTTAAAAGATGGTAGTTGGTGAAGTATATAGTTACCAGTCAAACCAGTGTGTTTCTCGCCACTTTACTTAACTCGAATTTCTCTAAGATGTTCACAATGCTCCTTTTGTAAGTGATTTGCGCGAAAGCTCTAATTAAAGCCCACTTTCAGCAGTTCCGAATGACTTCAATGTCTTTTTAACTGGCACGGGGTAGTAGTGGTCAGAGGGTTGGATTCGCCGCCGGTGGCCCTGGCTCCAATTCCCTTGTCGAGTTGTATAGAAGATATAAGAAATGGCATTCATGCATCTCTGCTTGGGGCTTATCAATAGGGGAAATGCGGAAATGTATCGCCGAATTGGCCCAGTCATGATGAAAAATTTCCTGGCGATCAAAAACCGTTCCGGTAAAAAGTGCAAAATCCGCTTGGTATTCAATTTCAAAATAGCTTTATTGCTGGCTTTGTAAAGCAGTTTGCTTCGGGCAAGATGTACTGTCGTCATAGGCAAGCAGTGCATTTCTATTGCACTTTTGATTATGCGATGTCCTTACCGGGTTCTCGAAACAAAATTACGTAGGTACGGTACTGTAGTGTGTAGGTTTTGGAATCGCTGCGTAAGTATAGTCTGTACTGTTTTACGACGAAAGTGTGATAGAAGTTTTAAACCAGGTCTTGTATCACTACCTTTATGTCACTATCTATTGCCAGCATTAGTTGAGCATGTGCCAAGTCCTCTTGCCGAATTACATGAACTGAAAAATAAGAGGGGTCATATTTATTTCTAATAACAGCTTTCAAAAAACGGCATTGCAAATTACGCTCTTACAAACTTAATGCATAACGAGTTTACAGCATCATACCTACGCCAGTAATCCATGCCAAAGTAAACGAAAGACAGTTAAATTAATGGTAAACGGCAGTCCAATTTGAAGCGATCATAAATATAAGATGATGGTTTAAGGCGTCCTGCCATTGGCTGGTGCATGGCGCCCTAAAGTCGCCTTTCACGTCGTACTGGATGAGCGACTTCCAAATTTTTTTTAATACAAGGTGCTGTTGTGAAATCATTGTTGAGCACTGACTTGAGCTTTCTTCTCATCTTCATTTCTATCGACGAAACGGATAAGTGGGTTGGAGCGCTGTTCATCGAGTCAATAATCGTGCGTTCAAATCTTACGATGCGTGCTCTATTGCGCCCTGAAAAAAAAACGCTTTACGGCATTTTCCCCTGCCTGTGGTAGATGTCCGCTGTGCCAGCAGCACTGGCAACTCGGAAGCGCTCTGAACACAACGGATTTTATATGCATCTCACAAAAGATTTTCCCGTGACCGGTGAATAAAATTATATTTGATAACCTTCTCTACTCGTTTCTTTTGTCCAGATCACATTCAACTGCGGAACAATAACGGCCTTTATATGAACTGGCCAATGACCTTTGAGGAACTAGCTGCTACTTATCCTAATTTACAAGTAGGAGGATTTTATCCTGGTCCAAAAGATTGTCGTTGCAGAGGCTACAATGCCATTATTGTACCTTACCGCGACAGGGAAGAGCATTTAAGGTAAGCTTCGTCCGTACCAAATTGCGTTCAAATGCAAGACGATATAATCGATTTTGTCAGTTAGCTCTGTCAGATTAGACCGGGTTACCTTGTGAATGGCATCATAATCATTAAGTTATAGACGTTTTTTCTGCAAGCTGCCCATCCATGGCTATATTTAACAGTACTCTTTGGTTTGATTTTGTAAAGAGCAATTTCGTGCAGTTTTTGTACACGCGTAGACTGTAGAAAATTGATTGCAAATCGTGTGGTGTAGTCAGTGATGCAGTGTCATGCCCAGTAGACTTTTATTCATGATAACAAAATTATCAGTTATGTAGTGTATATTCAATTGCAGGCATTTGGTAGCTATATGTTATTAAATCTTTAATTGGGCGAATTGTGCTGTCACTTTTTTTTTATTATGATTGGCCGATTACTTACCTGGCCCGGTAAGTGCCTATGACAACCAAAATTATCCAATAGAATTTTTTTAAAACGCTTCACTAATTTGGAAAAAATTTTATCGGTGTACGATCTTTTCACTGCAAATGTACCTTGGCGCCAAGTGGACTTAATCTCCCCTTCAAATTAAAACTTCAGCACCTATATTGGTAAAGCCAATATTCATCGATGATGTCACCTTACTTTAGCCAGGATGAAACGTGTGCAGGGGTTGCTATCTATCCTGTATCGTATGGGGGGTTGAGTGATGTATTTTTATTTTACTGTCAAGGAAATGCCCACCTTTTGTCTGTAATACCAGAACATCTTTTGTCCCGACCCGCTTTGAAGTTATCAGTGGTCTGCTGCTTATACAATGCAATCTTTCCCGAGCATTTTAACGAAGAAAAGAAAATTGATTTGATGTGCATTTTGCCAGGGCGCAGCAACGTATCCATCGTGAACTTTGAACTCGCGATCATCGTCACTATTGATGGTGATCCAACGCACTAAGTACGCTTTCAAGTGTTTTTGACTTTAAACAAAAAAGCAGAAAAATACGCTGTGGCACGTTAAGATTCGCCTGTTACCGCTCAAAACGTCTGTAAAAATATCTCCCCCAAAAAATTAATTTCAACTACGCCACTGATATCAACTGTTTAATAATCACATAGGTCGCAGTTCGGTCGCTACACACGTTTCAGCCAGTGTGGTTATTTCACAACGTTAGGTGACCTTTACTTTTCCATTTACAGATACTTCCTGTATTACATTCATCAACTGTTACAACGACAGCAACTTTGCTACATTGTAATTGTGTCTGAGCAAGCTGACGACGAAATCTTTAACAAAGGTACACCATGCTGTTGTTTTATGTTGTTAATGTCGAACTTAGATTCATACAATAGGCCAGCGACGTACTTATGCCAACTGCAGACGGTGACACTGTTTAGACTTACTTATCAGGTCTCTTGTTGCTTGCCAACTGCAGTAATGACACTTGATAGGTGGAAACAGTGTCACTGTTTTCTTTTCGCTCAAAGTGAATGAGACTTCTTAACTAATAAGGTTAAATCAAGGCCACCTGGAAGGTCTTGGCAAAACTGAACCTTGAACCTTCCGCAATTTTTGCATGAGATACACTAATCCCTGGGTCGGCCATCTATGACAGGTGTACCGCTTCTGCCAAGCGAGGAGTTTATTTATGGCACACCCAATGGTGATGAATTGTAAATTGTGTTTTCTATTGTCTGTAGCGTATAACCATTAATTAGGTTACGCCTAACGGGAAATAACGCGCCTCGTAATCTTTGAATGTATATTAGATCTCACTCTAACCCTCTTTGGCTGCTTGCTACTTAAAGCTCTGTTTTGTTTTGGGAAGGAAACTGTCTGCTTTGTTTCCCTTCGTAATTATCTCTGTACTGTGATTGACGTACTCATGGGAGGAGAAGATTAATCCCCCGTTAATCTGAAATGATATTAACTTTTGAAATTATTTACTGTTTAACGTTGCTTAACTAGCATGACTAGGATATTTACAAGTGAAAAGTCTTAAATTTTTTGCGCTTTTGTGGTAATAACACTTCGTTGCTTTTTAGTGCACTATTTCAATCAAAAGGCAAAAAACTTGTTCGCGCCTTCGGTACCTATTGTAACTGACCTACAATTTGGGAACCTTCCTTCACGTAGCCACTGACGTATTTAAAAAAAAATTTGCGGTAATGAAACATTTTAGAAAAGTGAAGGCTCATTTTCGGATTTTAAACTTTTTAAGAGCAAAATTTTTGCCCATTTTGGTTTCCAAACAAGAATGAAAACCTTGTTTTATCTAAATTTTGCTACTTGTCTTTGGAAACGTTCGCCCTTTATCATCCACCCCCTCCAATTAAGCAACGGAGTATGAGCATGACGTACGTAACTGCTACACCTCATCGCTTCTTTAATATACAAGTGGTAATACAAACAAATTTGATGGGCACACCGTTTTTTAAAGATTGCTGACCCTTGTGCTAATCAGACGTAACAGCAATGCAAACAATACTCAGGCCAACTTGTTTTCGCAACCGCAAACTAGCCTCACTTTGATTTAGTAGCTCAGTTACGCTGATTATGCAATTGCACTTAAAAGAAAAAAGTATTTCGACAGCAGCACGCTATATTGCGCAAGCCCTTGCTTGAAGTGCTTCTCATGTTTGTGAAAGTGTTTTATAGATTTGCCTCTTTGATACGGAAGACTTAGAAATATTTACCTCTCATCTTTATTTACCTACCTGTTCTCAAAGCAATAACTGCGTTAATGTCTTTCTATAAACTCACTACATGTAATGTAAATTAGGATTTTTTGCTCCTGAATTTATAAAGATGCACTACTAGAGCAACGGTTTCCCACCTTTATAATACATTCCTCCCTTGCACTTTTTCAAAACCCATGGTTCGCCTCTCTTAAAAATATTAAACACGAAGCGTTATTTTTGTAACTTATTTTTCTTCAACTGACAAAAATCATGTCTGAATCAAGTGGAACATTGTAATGTTTGTTGAGTGAATGTGCAGCACATTTACAACGTCACAGTGCCTGGCAAAAAAAAAACAAATCCATGGAATAATTAGGGAGAATAAGTGTTCTATTTTATTCAATAAAATCAGCAAAATATGGAATTCCAACTTAATATCTTTACACAGTTTATCACACTGGAGAGGAATTTGTTTCCGGTAGGCAACCTTTGTGCTAGAATAGGGGTTCCAAATTTCAGCCCATCAAGTAAAATTGATTGGGTTGCATAAGGATGCGACTTGCAGCCCCGTCCACAGATTGATTGTTCAAGACAAAAATAGGTCTTCAGTTTAAAATTTCTGCATTTTTGAAGTTAAATCACCTAAACAAAACAAAGATCTTGGATTGGACCTGCGACTGGCGGGCGTTATCATGCAGTTGAGTGATATTAGTCCTCCTGCAAAAAAGTTTGCACAGTTTGTGCTGTAGCATTATTTATTGATATTCAAGCTTATGCAAGTACGATGTAGCTTTTTTAACTCGCCCTCGTCTGACCTGTCTTCCATTGAATGTCTGCAACTGACCTGTCTCTGATCTCATTAAACATAATGCAATTGAAGATGACAGTAATTAGAATATATCTGATCCTTTGTCCAAATTTAATTGCCTTTTGATGTCTGTTGGGGTCATAAAGGTTATAGATATTTGAAACTGGTTTGTAATAAAAGCTCCGTGTAAGTAGGTGATTGTCTTGAAGTGAGAAGGCGAGAGAACGCCTGCATATGTTGGTGCAGTGAGTCACATTACGGCGATTCATCCTGTCCGGATGCACTGTTTGCTGTAGAAGCGCAATGTGGTGGCAGTACTGGTCACTCTGAAGCAGGTTTTGAACCCGAGATTTGTAGACTATATATTGTTGTTCTTCTTCTTTCGTTTGAGTTGCTGTTGTCTGATCATCTGCAGGGGATCAAATATCCGGGCACACATTGAGCAGCCAATCCTGGCGAGAATCGTGGGTTCGAATCCCACCCGAAGCCATTTTTTTTGGATGCTGCCATACGATGTTGAGATATTGACAAATCTTTATCGAGACTGATGTTATTCAAACTTAAAACTTTTCTCCGCACGCTACCGCCTTTTCCGTAATAGAGGATCGGAAAGCTGCTGTTTAGCCTTAAAGTTTGATGGGGTGACAGCTATGAGGGTTTAATTGTTTTGAGTAACTGATATGGCTTATAATAACTTAATTTCTCTTGATAAATGGTGATTCTTTGCAAAAGTATGGGAAGAAAAGGGTATTTTTCTAGTTTTTGTTGCACTTTTCTTCCGTATTTTTGTAATAGAGCATTTGTTTTACGCCGGATGCCCTTCCTGATTCAACCCTCCTCATTTATCCGGGCTTAAAACCGGCACCAAGAGCACACATCTGCCCCAACTGTGCAAAGCAATGGAAATTATGCACGAGAAATATCTAAAGTGTGATAGCAGCGTGGAATGGTTGGAGAAAAGTAACTGCGGTGACATGCAATAGACGGTATCTGCTAAAGTAAAAGGAAAAGTGTATAAGTTTGTGATCAGACCAGCAATTTTGTACGGCCTCGAAACGGCCCCACTCACTAAAAAGAATGAAGCAGAGCGAGAAGTTGCAGAATTAAAAAGGCTGCGCTTTTCAACGGGTATCACAAGGATGGATATGATCACGAATGACTACATACGAGGAACAGCACGTTTAAACAGTTTAAAAAACAAATTGAGGAAAACAAAATTAAGATGGTATGGTCACATTTTGAGGAAGAAAAACAGCTACGTCGCAAAAAGGATAATTGCAATGAGCTTATCAAACAAATGGAAACGTGGAAGACCAAAAAGAAGGTTTGCAGATGCAATTAAGGAGGATATGATAGTGGCTGAAGTGAATGAAGACGACTCAATGGACCGTGAAAAATCCAGGCAAATGATCTGCTGTGGCGACCCCTAAAGAAGAAGTTGTTGAAAAGTTGTTGCCGAAAGAAGAAGCTGCACTTTTCTTTTGCAATGTCAGTTTTACTTTTCACGTCTTGGGAAGCATTGTTGCATGAACTAGCATATTTGGCAAAATCAAAAACTAGATATTAGAGCGCATAAGTGTTTTGTGAATTGGAATAGAGTTACAAGTAGTGTGGTCGCCTTGCTGTACTGGTAACTGTTACGGGTTTCAGATCGAAAGTATGGAGTTCAAAATCTGTAAAAACGCCATTGGTTTTCATTTGGAACGGCTTCCGGAATTTATATTGCTACGATGCTTCAGCGAAAGTCTTGTTCGAAAGCGAGTGTGTAGTGGCAGACGTACACTGCATCAGCATATCCGAGCCGGCAAATGGCGCGAAAAAATTACGTAAAATTCGCTATTTTCATTAGAATTGCTATTTCCGGCATTTCGCTCTGTTATTGGGACCCCCTATCGTTTTGACGACGGTACCCCTTTGTTTCGTTGGAGCATTCTTCATACCCCGTACGATGTTCAGTGAAATCTCTGAAATCTCTTAAACCCTCATAGCTCTCTGCTTATTGAAACAACTTAAAAAAAGCGAATTTTGTATCTCGCATAATCTTATCTCGTGCCCCCACTTGGTGCCCTTGCTTTAATCGTGGAACTACAATTGTTTAGCTGTTGGTCTCAAGTCAGGTTGTAGCGAAAGTGTGACATTGAACAGATGTTTCATTTGAAAAGTTAAACATTTTAATAGCTTGTTCCAGTTTTGACCTGACTCTTTCGTCACCAAGTAAATGACAAAATAGCATTAGAAGATTTGAATCCATACTACATAGCTTTGAGAATCAATTCAAAATCATTCTGTTATGTTAGTAGAAACCTCTTGAAGGCGTATTGGACTGTTTTATTGATTTTAATATTCTAGTGTTGCGCTCATTTATAAAATTGAGTTTTAACGTAAGAGTGCTAAATGCGTTATTTCCAATACTGTGATACATTGCACCTACGTGTGCCCATTCAGCTGGCTTCAATGTCTTCCAATTGCTTTCTTTGATTTTCTTTAATTTCTGAAAGGTTGAAGTGCTTTTGACTAAACGCTGTGATTGATCTCGGGAAACTCTCCTTGCACCTTTACAGAGTAGCCGGATTCGGTGGTGGCCATTTTTGACAATAATGCATGGTAGACACAGGCGATGTTCTTTTAGTTTTTTAGAAAAAGTGCCTTGCATATTTCGTTCTTCCAAACTCAGGAGCGCACGGATGTTTTTCAGTGCAAGTAGAACGCCGTGCAGAACTGGCTGTAGGTAACCCGTGCGCCTTTTGTTTTGATATACGTGTATGCGACGTAGAATTGTTGTTTTAAAATAAGTAAGCTGTAAAAGTTGATGTTATTGCAATCTATTATAGCTCTCGTGACTAAATTTGTAGCTATTATCTAGGTTTATACCGCAGTTATTCTGTTTTAGTAATTTCTTTACTGGAAAACTAATAAAACTAGTCTATAACAAATATTTGATCATTTGGGAGAAATTTTTAGGCTCTTGTTATTTTCTATACCATGCGTGGACAGACTTGTAGATAAGTTAACCTCACGTGCTTCACCTGGATGTAGTAGTGATGTTGCATCTGTATGACGTAAGAGAAGTATGGACCGGTTTGACATAGGACTCCACTTTGGGACATCCATCAATGGCGGTCAGTCTTGTTGGTGGTCGGGCAGCCAGTTTGCGATTTCTGTTTATGAATGGTTGAAAGTGGACTGCTGGTTTCCCCTAGCTTAAATCTTGATTGAGCCTGCCATGTGAACCTAAATGATCTGTTTATGCCGTGTTTCCATCGCGAGGAAGAAGTGGTGAAACAACAACGACATGACATCAGTTTCTTAGCGTAGCTCAGCAGCAGAAGGTGAGACATTCAGTCGCGACGTAGCGCGATCCGAGCTCGCAACTTAACAGCTGTGCTGCTTGTACTAGTGACACCGTGTGCTACTACCGGCAACGCTTTTTGTTTATGCAGTGATCGAATAGTGATTGATTCAAAGCTCATGATGCCTGCGGTAATGTGGCCTTGAAAAATGCAATATACCGAGCAGCGACTTGGCTGAAAGTCTAGCAAACAATTGAAAATGACTGTTGGAACTTAGCCATCGTTCTAAGTTTAGTCTCACTGTCGCTAACTCAGCGAGTTTTGATGAGAAAACATAGTAAATCAGAACCATAGCACGAGCAGTGGGGATTGTTGTAAATGCCTTTGGCTTGAAAGCGCTATCACCGCAAAGGCTTCAAACTACGTTCTAGAGTTGTTGCCATAGAACCAATAGTGAAATGGACCATTACGACGTCGTTAACACGTTTGTTTGCAAAGCGTGTTGTACAAACAAGGTACATAATTCTTGGCTTGCATGTGTAAATTTGCAGTTGGCACTGATACGCAACCCGCTCGGTACAAAAGCGACGTGATTTATGTATTGTCCTTGAATCATTTTGCCTTTAACAAAAGGCCACATATTTCTTTTGCTTTCAAACTACGAACAAAAGGCTTCAGCGTTTACTTGTGATGGATCTCTGAGCATGGCCGCTGGCCGGAGCAATCAAGGAAACAGGTATTGACTCTCCTTAAAATAAAACCTGTCGGAAAATTCTCTCTTTTTGGCCCTTACACATTTTGTTTATGGTTAATCCCCGAAAACTATTTCGTTACGCCACCCACCCTTGGCTACATCATTGGCTGGAGCTGCATCACCAAATGGCACAGCTGGAAGCTGTGGATAATGTTGTTTCCGAGACCAAAGTAAGCCTGTAGGGTGTTTCAAAAAAACTAACCATTTTAAAAACACCAGTGTTTGGTGAAAGCATGTCAGAACTTGAGAAAAATGAAATATTTGCATTATTCAAGCTCGAAGTTTTTATATAAAAAGAATTATTGCAAAAACATGAAGATCACCTGATGAATATTTGAATATGAATTCAAACCACATGTTTAACATAGGCACCTTGAAGCCCAATGATCTTGACCTTCTGCATGCGAACTGCAATGTTATGCATCGCTTCAGGGAATTCTCTATGTTTCTTATCTCACAACAAATGTTATCTTTTAATTGGCCAAGGTTTTGAGGTTTCGGATTTGCAAAACTTCTGTCGTTGAGATAACGCCGCGAAACAAAATGCGGCGGAGTTAAAGCTGGAGAATAAGGAAGCTATTCAACATCTTCGTGAATGGAAATCAATCGCCTAGAAAAAGACGGCAAAGAAGTTTTAATGTTTTATTAGCTGTGTGAAGGTGGGAGACATCTTGTTGAAATCATTGTTTTCATGTGGTAGCAATGTTGTTTTCTTCGCCTTACAAGAGCTAGCAACTGTGGTAGGTAGAAAGTTTCTATTTTTTCTCGATAGTTCACTTGTTTGATTGTTACAGTGTTACCATTTGCATCTTCCAAAGAAGTATGGGCCAATGACTCCAAACCATCCAATTGCTACCCAGCCAATTTTCTAATTTTACTCTGCTACCATTTCCTTCGTTCAAATCACCATCGGATTTAGCATTTTTAAATTTGCAAACCGTTCTTGCAATGGTTTTTCTTTTTGGCGGTTTCGATACTTGAAAGTGTGCTTGATAATCACATGGAACTTAAACATTTTTTCTTTGAAGACAAAATTTATTCTCTTATACGCAGTTCATTTGTTAATCTCGCCATATTTTATTACATAGATAAAATTTTAGGTTATCTAAAACAAGAATATAATCATTATTGCGTCATTTATTTTGCGCAACTCGCACCACACCTATTTTAAAATGGGTACATTTTTTTCAAACACCCTTAATATCTACTCGTTTCGCTGTTTCTAGTAACTTTCTTAGTCAAGTTGAAACGCGGACCATAGCTAGCAGCAACCTCTTTTTTATCAGCTGGTTGTCACGATTAGGAAACTTCACTCAATAGAGGAACGTGTTGTCGGCGTGTTTCTCAAAGCACGTTTACTGTGCATTGTTATTTATATGCGTGCCTGAACAATGTGGTGTTATGAAGTGGTTTTACGAAATAGTGGTTTTATGAATAACCCGCGAAAGGTTTTTCCGATCGTAAAATAAGATATTTAGCTTCACTCTTAGCCCCCCTCAAATTAGTTTTTAATGGAAGGTATGTATTAGGTGCTTTCGGCGGATGAGGAACTTCCACGATGCAGCTACGCCATTGACTTAGGTTCAAAAGTTTTGTTCAAATAACTTTTGTTTAGTAAGATGCTTAGCACGGCATCTCGATAAACAGAGTAAAACAAAAACCTTGTCTGCTTTATATCGGTTTATCTATTGATCGGTTGTAACTGGATAGTTGTGTTTGCTTAGCTACAATGTCAAGACGTCACAGTGCCAAGCGATTGTGACATTGTATTCGGATACCATTCGAATAGCAGCTGGCTTTCAATTTACCAGTTCAATTGTATTAATTGAATTTTGAACAGCTTGAACCTTTTACCACTCACTGTTTCACAATCGTCGAGTTACGTCAAAAGATTTGAGGTTTTTATTGAATTTAAAGAAACATTGGAATCAAGTAAAAGGGCGGTTTGTTGGTAGTGATGTAAAGGGCATTGATTGGGAATGAATTTGTGAGACATCTTTTGAATGACATAAACCATACTAGACCAACTTTTTACCTTCGGTTCATACTATCTTTTTGAAGGGTAAAAAAGTTCTTAGGACACAAAGGTGAATATAGGTGGGGCTACGGGGTTGGAAGCTTTCAATCTCGTCAGTATGTCTCGAAAAGAAATGTAGACTTTTCAGAGACGCCTGGGTAACTTTGTGCAAAAAAGACAGATAAGTTATTGGTTTGTCTCTCGTCGCCCTTTATCATCTTGGTTGCGAATATATAACCAATCCAATCATTTATCAGCTATAAATCATTTAAACAATCATTTATCAGCTAGGCAGTTGAATTGTCCGACTGCTTCTTGCTGGATGGGCGATCTACTTTATTGTGCAGCAGCTTGTTTTTCAGTTCGTTCGATAACTAAATTAGCGCGCGCGCTAATTTGTTGCTTATCGAACACGACATACTCAAAGCTGTATTTACTAAGCTACGTTGTCTTTCTCTGTTTTAAGAAGCCATTCAAGGTGTGATGTGACATTTCTAGCTGTAATATCAGTTTGTGAAGTGATTACTTGGTGTTCAAATGAGGTGCTTGCATTCAAATTTTTTTATCGTCAGGTTTGAGCTGATTTTCTTGCCGCTTTGCGAAGTAGCTACAGAAAAAAATCGATCATCATAGTTGTTATAAAAAGCTACAGAAATCCTTAATATTTGATGTACGTAAGATAAGAGCTGTGGGGTCCGAAACTCAACAAACTGCAGTTCTTACCCAAAACGCTTTGCGCTTTTATTAAGTGATATTAGTCTTGTTAAAATTTTGCTCCCTTTTTTTAGGTCAATTGATGAACACGGCATTTAAATATGCGCGTGACTTGCTCTCTTTCGACTGCTACATCTTCCATGATGTTGACGTCATTGCAGAAGACGACAGGATTCTTTACACGTGCAGAGGTGATGTTTATTGCCAGTAACAAGGAATTACTAACGTAGTTGGAAGAAGGACGCACACCATGCTTATTTTTGGGTTTTGTTGGCAACGCAAGACAATCAACTTACTTCACGTTTATGAAGTGATTTCTGAAATAAGGCTTTTGTAAGGAATAAGGTTTCCCCTTTTGAAATCGTTTTTTTTTTTCGGAAGTTATAGATATGGAGAAAGATACAAGAGATTAGGCAATATCATAACACAAACCACTAGGCACATAAGGTAGTGAAGTGGAAGTACAATTTTAAAAGTGCATATTTATTACATGAGAGACTGCAAAAGACCATAGTCTAATCACAAAAAGCAGGCACAGTTGGCAGCCTCTCAAAATTCTTTCGGAAATTCTAGGTGCGCTGGTGCAAGAAACGGCGGAATATGCTTTGACAGCATGACATCATTAGAGGGGCTAAACTTCTGAAATTGAGTTGTGTAATTTTATTACTGTAACAAGCTGAAATTGTAACTGAAACCGTACCCGTTGTAGACTCAATAACCACTTAGATGGTGTTTTCGAGAACACGAACTGTTTTCTGCTTGCTCTCAGTTTTATCGTATCTTTGTGATGATCCTATGTTGATGCTGTAAAATGTGCAAAATTCTCCAGAAACTATCAGCATTTTAGCATCTAAACAGTTGCTTTTTGGAAATGTTTCTTTCTATGGTGACTTTTTCCCTTCTTTCACTCGGAATTCCGAAGCACCATCTTGTCGTTTCGGATGCTTATCTCCGTTGCTGTTCTTTTCTTGTCACCCGCCCACTTCCACAGGACAGGGTCGTGGCAGAAGACCATAGGACTCTAGAAGCCAGGAAACTTCACGGCCTGGTCCAGAGTTTGTATAAAGATAATGCGTTGCCAGAAAAAGTGAGGAGAAAAGAGTTCGTAGCAGGACAGGACAGAATGATACCTGTGTACGGTTAAGTTCAATAGAAACAAATTTTCACTGGCAGAAATTGCTTTTAGTTTTATTATCATGACGTTAGCTACCCCATCCGTCGAATAAACCAGTAGACCTAACGAGTAACGAGTGGTGTGGAAAGTTTGTGCAGGTCGCCTCTGAAATTGTCACTACGATACGAAACCAGTGCTTTTTTTACCTTAACAAAGGACGCAAACACGATTTTTTGAATGAAGGAAATGATGCAAAAAAGTTGTTCGATAACTTCCTCTTAGCACTACAGTAAGCTGTAACTGTGCTTGCCAAGCTTGGGCTCTAGTCGCAGTAGGCGTGGTTGGCGTTACCCTTTTAATTTAAATACTGGTATCACTGGCAGTTGCAAACGTTTGCTGCAGTGGTTGTAATGTCTGAGTTCGCAGCCGATACACCTGGGTTCAACTTCCTTGTCCCTGCTTTACGCTCTACAACAGGGGTGGCCGCACTTGCTGCAGGAAAGAGCGAAAAACGATAGAAGCCAAAATTGACAGAGTCGCAACTCAAATCTTCGTGATGTCCCGTCGATATATTACCTTGCAAGTTACTGGACAGGACTATTTTTTTCGGAGTTCACAGTTTTCAAAGCTTGAATTGACACATTTTCTATCCAAATAGAGGCTAAAGACCTTATTTTTTGGGGGGATTGTTATTTTCAAAGTTCGAAATCATGCGTTTGCACCGTACCGTCGGCCTCAAAATTTAGCGTGATAGTCTTCAGGTCGAACACCTTTAGGGTACATCGCGGTATATAAAGCCAACATCAATCTAAAGAGCTGCGTTCAAGGTCGCAACGAGCCGCAGTTTAAGCATCTGTGCTCTACACGAAAGAAACTGTGTAGAGAAAAAGCTGACCGGTTCGCTTGTTGCGTCCTTGGGTGAAGCACTTAATGGGACTCTTCTGTCTTTATGCGGCAGACAGATGGTGGGGTCAGGCAGTCTACGCATGGCAGCGATGCAGCCTAACTGAAGTCTAGCTCCAGCACACCGAGCATGATCTCGTTTTAAAAGCCAAAAAATAAAATATAGCTTAAACAAAAACGGCGATTGCTTGTTTAAAACAGAAACCTTTAAAATAGCTAGCGAATTCCTCCTTGTGTGGATTAGACTGCAAATAATTGTACGACTGAGACTAATTAAACCGCCTTTTCAATGCCAATTAATGTGTCTGTGTTTTAATGCCCTTGACAATTGGATTTTCAGTGTTGAATGATAAAGCTCTTGTTAATTACTGACGTCAGCACCGGTCGCTTTCGTAATCTTCCGTTCTGTTTTTTTTATATGACCTTTGAAGTGATAAGCAGATGTCACCAGTTTTCTTTAAATTAGCTGTATAGAGCGGGAGCTTTAAATCTTGTTTATGCTTAAGCTTAAGCACGTTTTACGAATATTACAAAGGTCAAAGGAGATTTTATGAAGATGCTAGTAGTATTAACCTTCGATGGTGTGTAATGGGGTTCATCGTAAGTTTCCTTGTCCTCACAATGTGTGTAGCACCTTCACTTTTACGAAAATTTTTACCCCTTCATTTTGAAGATTATTTTTCGACCATTTTTGTTATATTATTTAAAAACCAACCAACCGCCAAACTGGTTTCGAAAATGTACTGCGTACGTTTTTTATTCATCTCGCTTAAAATAAGATTTTGAAATTCTCAAAACTTTTTAATTCAAAACGGTTTTTCTTTTGAACCGTGCCAGCCGCTCAAACTTGAATTCTCAGTTAGTAGATCTTGATATTGTGTGGTGAACAGGAAGTTATTCTCGGAACTGCTGTAGTTCGTAGTTTGTAGCTTAATACTTCATACGCTGAGTATATTTAAATAAAAGTTCAATCAATGCTTCATCAACATTTTGTATTTCTACGTTAGCTTTTCAAAAATATACTGGTAACATTTTCCTGTTATGATCCTCATCTCGCACTAACACCCATTTTAAAGCGCTTCATCAACAAGGCCACTTTAGTATGTCGCCCTGCACAAAAGAAAGTTTTAAAGCTTCCGCGTGACTAAACGGCTTTGACAATTTAAGGCTGAGGTTCTCAAACTGGGGTATGCGTACCCCCTGTGGTGCACGAAAGTACACGATTAAGTTTCTCGAAGTAGCGTTTCAAAGGATTTTAGACAAAAAACAAGTTTTTAAATCGAGAAAAAGGAAAAACGAGTACAACAAAGAATATACAACACAAAATAGGCAAAACAATTACTTGCATAAACTTATCTTAAAAAAAAATTAGTTGTCTAGTTGAAAAAGGATAATAACATTCTTTTTTAGGGGTAGGCCACATATCTAGGTTAATGAAATGGTACGTAGCTAAAAAAAAGTTTGAGAACTCTTGATTACAAAATATTTACCAGAGTCTGATATGCAGCATGAAAATCTCAAAGCTTTATTGGCCCTTTATTTTTTTAAGTGTGAAGCCTATGAAAACATCGAAAACGTAATTTTTCTCAATCTGGTGGGAAAGATGTTCATGTGCGAAGTTCTCTAAAAAGAGTTGATTAGCGAGTGCTCGGAGAGTAATACCTTCACTGTCCCGAAACGGGCCGCTGCCGGTTAACTTTGCAGTGAAGAGGATTTAACCACAGACAGTGACACTGTTTCGACCTATCAGGTCTCTTCAGTGCAGTTGGTGACCAATAAGAAGCTAGAGGCTTTTAATGAAGCATAGCTTAGACCGTCACACTTGTGGGACCTAATACTGGGTCCACTGTAGTGGATGGTCTGTCAACCTCTGCGAAGCCGTATCACTCGTGAATGAGTGGCGGTTGTCGCAGGTGCACTAAGTGTAACAACTGTTTCACAGTTGCAGGTGCACCTGCGACAACCGCCACTCATTCACGAGTGATACGGCTTCGCAGAGGTTGACAGACCATCCACTACAGTGGACCCAGTATTAGGTCCCACAAGTGTGACGGTCTAAGCTATGCTTCATTAAAAGCCTCTAGCTTCTTATTGGTCACCAACTGCACTGAAGAGACCTGATAGGTCGAAACAGTGTTACTGTCTGCAGTTTGCTAAGTGCATCGCTAGCCTCTTGCATTACTATAGGATTTAACCTATTGCCTATTTTCAGACGACAAGATAATGCACATCGCTCCGTTTATTGACAAGTTTGAATACAAGTTTGTGAATGGATTAACAGTTGGAGCTGCTGTAGGTTTCACTGAAGACCAATTCGTTGCTGTCAATGGGTATTCTAACGAGTATGCGGTGAGCACGCCTTTCTGGGTCATTATGTCTTTATAAACTGTTTACTTACTTTCAACTTGTAGCCATAGCGGATTTAACGCTTTACAGTTGGAAAAATAGTTTAAATCTTTTTATCAATGGAAGCTCTTCGGTGGTATAAAGGTCTCTCAGCACTGACCACGTTTAATAGATTGTGCGTTTTTAAGTTTTCAAGAATTTAAGGTTGGTGTCTTCTGTGATTTTTTGCATATTTATAATAAACAAATAGAAATCATTTATTCCGGAATATATTTGGCGTCACCTGAATTGTTATGACCTAATTTTGGACGGATTGTATCGATTTCCATCAATGCGTAACCTTTACCTGGTCTGGAGATCATTTTCGATTGAAGCCAGTTTTTTTCTTGTAACAATCATTAACGCCGTGTTTCGGGGGGTGGAGATAAACATTTTTATCTTGTGTCAAAATGTATAAAAACTTGCTTTTATCAGAGATTTATCTCCTTACGGCAGCTGATGATTTTTATTATATTTTTTAATAACTTTTTATTGGGTCAACCCTCATCTTTACAAAACCGTTTTACCACCACGCTCTTGGTAACCATGGTAACGGTAATTCTATCAATAAAAAGTGTGATGGTTGTAGCTGCACCACCGGCTATTGCTTCGCAGTAAACGTTGAAGTGAAGTTGAAATTTTATTCGCTGGCAAGGCAAGTCTGATCTGCTAATACCGGCGACCACTGGTAATTGTGGTGGGTAGTAGAACGTAAAGGCCCTCCCCAATATTTTACCATCCTTTTAATCAAATGGTAATTTCATGGGACTCTGAGGCAATATTTGATGGTAATTTCTGTTTTAAGTGCAGGGCTCCGTGCTGGGGGTATCGTGTAGGGGCTCTCTACCGCTGGCTGTTTGCAGATCAAGTTACAAGACAATAAACATGTGTTCAACTCTTCAAGATATGAAAAAAATGGATAGTAGTTTTTTATTATGTCGCCATGAAATACAGTAGATTCGAGTAAACACGACATTCAATGAAATCATGTGCAATAAATCACATCATCGTGGTTCGACCTTTAGCCATCGTGGTAGTTGGAATAGATTTATTGACATAACTGACTTACCAGCAGTAAGGACAATAGCTATTGTGCGTTTCCCACTGACAGCAAGTCAATATTACGTCAATTAAAGGTCTATATTCAGAGTAACTGCAATATTTCGTCATAGCATTCATTATAAAGTCAACATCAATAGCTCAGAGTAAAGGGTGGCAGTGATGAAAGCAGAAATTCCACGTATTAAAAGCCCGCTTAATTTTCAAGCGGGGCCAACATGAACTTGCTCGCACCAATATTTTTAGCTTTTATTTGATATGACGTCAGTGCAAAGCTAGTTACTGCTAACCAAATACAGATTTACATCATTAGCCGCCTTGATTACCTACTTTATATTAAGTACTTGCATTTTTCATTGCCCGGTTGAAAGCTTCCGACCAAAATCAACAAAGCAACCAAATTGTGGCAAAATGATGGGTTTTGCAGAGTTGCAAGGGGCATTTGACTCTGTTGAATGTTTTTCAAAATCTCTAGCAAGATTGTTGTGTTAACAACTCTTCTGCGTTGGAATGAAAACAAGGCGTAAAACGATCGTCCAGATTCACACCACAAGCCTAAATTAGATTAGGCTGGAGGGAAGCGGCAGTATATTTCGAACCAGTCGTGAAAACAAATTGAAGACTGGTTATGCACCACCAATGAGGTTGACTACCATTGGTGGTTGTCTAAAAATCACCTCTTGCGACATGCTGGATAAGCGGCTTCGTTGTTTTTACCCGGTGAAGCAGGGGTAGACATACGGTTGTTGTTGCTCGACCCCTTCCGAGGAATGGGAGCATGGCGGAAAACCATGGAGCCCCATAAGCCGGGCAACTTTCCAGGGCCTGGGCCAGAGGTCGTAGAGAAACACAGAGTCTCCCAAGAGCGAGCGGCACAAAGAGTCTGTAGCTGGACAGTGCAGAATGAGATGAGTGGTGTCCTGGGACGGATGACCGCAGGCGCTGCATGAAAGATTCCTGATTCTGCCACTTCTACAGAGATGAGAGCTTAGCAGTTGGCTGTGTCTGTTGCAGCGAAGACGAGAGTGGACACAGCGACCGTGACGAGCAAACTTTCAGTGGAAACGGAGGGAACCTGTGTGTCAAAGAATTTAAAGGAGACAGTACGCCTCCACTCCAAGAAAAGAGAGAGTAGATACGAGAGGAGAGACTACAAGGGATTGCTGAGGGCACGAGTAGAGCTCCCCATTTGGGCCAATTCATCAGCCACGTCGTTCCCCGGGAGAAATGAGTGTCCTGGGCCCCATTGTAGCCTGATAGTAAAGGAGAAGAAAGAAGATAGTTCCTGCCAGAGAGTTTGGGGTAAAAGGAAAGAGAGAGGAGAGGGCAGGGTGACAAAAACAGAGCGAGAGTCAGAGAGCAGGAGAAGGGAAATAGCAGACTTGTTGGTAATGCCGAGACTAGTGGATAGATTGCAGAATGGCGCGAGCTGCAGCGGAGAAACTTGGAACATACCGGACCTGCGGAAAAATAGTGAGTTGTTGGCAAGGACGCGAGAGCCGCCCTTGCCAAAAGGAAATGAAACAGAGCCATCTATCCAGATCACCAGATCGTAAGATGAGAGAGAGTCAAGGTGAGCGAGAGCCGCACCTTGGCGAGAAAGAGGGGGATCAGAGCGGGAGCGTGGAAAGGAAAGAGTGAACTCCACAGTGAAGGAAGACAGGTTCCAAGGAGGAGAGGGAGGACCAACACCTAGAACCTCCCTAGGAGAAGTACGAGAAAGCATGATCGGGTGAGTGAACGCAAAAGTTCTTCCGGAGGATTTATAGAATCTTGATTTGACTCGAAGTCTGCCAAACCTGAAATGTAAAAGGAGGTTGGGAGACAAAGAACCATTTCATAAAATAACAGGGAGAAATGAGCCAGGTGAGTCAGGGTGACTCATATGGGAGGTAGAGATGCCTCAGAGAGGTGAAGTGGGATAGGGGAGGACGAGAGGCAGCTGGAGATGGCGCGACTGGCACTCGGTGAAAACGTTTCAATTTAGTAAAGCTAGCAACGCTGAGAAAAGGAAACCATCCGGGTGAAGCATTAGTGAGAAGGGGCCGAAAAAAGCTTTATATATATGAGAGAGAGAGAGAGATTCATGAAGAAGCAGAGATACATGAAGAAACAGAAATGCAGCGTAAGGCCTTGAAACGAGGGAAGAAATTGGCCTTCAGCGAAGATACGTGTTGAGAAAAAGAAAGAGTGCGGTCGAAGGTGACCCCAAGAAAGATTAGAGTTGGGTTGAAATGTAGGGGGGAAGTTGAATAAGAGGAGGTGGAGCTGGAGGTTAAATTGGTTGGGATCCACTGAAAAGGCCTCAAAGGTGCTCAGATTGAGAGAAAGACACCAGTACTCAGACCAGCGCTCCACTCGAATTAGAGCTTCTTGCGTAGCTTCCACCGTAGCAGGGACCGAGAGAAAGGAGGACAGAATGGCCAGTTCGTCAGCATAAAGAGAACAGCTGACAGAAGAAGGCAGAGAATCAGAAAGATCAAAAATTGATTTGTCGAAAACAGATGCCTAATCTGCTGAACGTTATGAACGCTCCTAAAAACTTTTTTCAATTTTTGAAAATCACTTTCGCTTTTCAATGCCGAGTCGTTGAGTGTGTGGCTTTTAAGTAGTATAAGTAGGGGGCCAATTCTCGGGTTGCTTCCTTTCTTGCAGCAAGGAAAACAGGTTTTTTGACCGAGCTAGTATTAAACTGGCGCAATGGTGTGGTAGATGAAGCGTCGGTTTCGTAGACGGTGGCTCTGCACTTCTTTTTGTTGTCGAGTTATACCGAAGACTTTGAAAATGGTATTCACTAATATCTTGCGTGGTACTCTGAAATAGTGTATCATCGAGGGTGAAATAAAACTGAATTAACTTGGCTATCATTGGTAGAAGTGCAAAGGGCTTCAAAGGACTGAGCACGTGATAATCATTGTTCGCCAATGGGCTTCAAAGGACTGAGCACGTGATAATCATTGTTAGCCAATGGGCTTCAAAGGACCGAGCACGTGATAATCATTGTTAGCACGCAACAGCAAATTTATATCAGAGTTTGAGAAAGGCTCTTATTATTGTATCATATGGCACGGTTAGTATTTTATTTTTTAGGGATGGGGCGGCGAAGATGACGATATGGCTGAAAGAATACGAGTGCAAAAGATACCAGTGTGGCGATCAGATAAGAACTATACCAGGTAAACATTGAAAAGATTGTGAAAATACCCGTTTTTTTAACCGTGCTTATTGCCGTGCTATTATAAGTGACTGATGAATTAAAACGATTGCAGATTTAGGAGCTAATTGATAGGCTGTACTTCAAACTTGTAAAATGAACAATGGAGTCAATTCTTCAGCAATCGTTTTGTTTGACTTGCACAATCGATCCATTGGAAATATTGCGTAGTGCAATATAAAATAGACTAAAACGTTGATTTAGTTTTGACTTGTAGAGTTCCAGTGTATTCTAACGATGAAATATTACGGCTTTGTCCAAGACAGTGATTCTTAACACCTTTTCTGCGTTCCTCCCTTACAGAACTCTGATTTCATATTTTCTCCCTGCTGCACAACAAACTTTCACTCTAGAACATTTTTTGGTGACAGATCTTTTTGTCTTAAATGCATATACAAACTGCATCACCAAATTTTTTCTTCCCAATTTCTCCCAGGGACCAATTTTCTCCTGAAAAAATAATTTCTCTTTTAAGGAGCCGATTGGCTCCCAGCTGAGAACCACTGGTCCAAAAGATGAGGCGTAAGCAACGTACATTCAAACAAGTATAGACCGCTATTAAAGTAGTTTGCTGCGGTATAAATAAATGTTGCGTACAAGATCCAAACTGCGCTTTTCAGAGCTAAACAAAAGTAATATTTACTGGTCTCACCTCGTAATTGCAAAAGGCAAGCCATGCATTAATTGGCAATGCATGTAACTTGATCCAAGCTGACATTGGTCATATAATTCGCGTTATTGTATATCTGGATGGGATCAAACACCTCACGGCTTTCATTTTTGGTTGGCAGTACTGAAATTAGAAAAAAAATCCCCTCATTTGATGCTCTCTTCCGAGTTAAAATCTCGGGCGAGCTCTTTGCTGCTTCTCCTGCGTTATTGCGCTGCTTGTGGTAGAAAGTAGTGGGGCGCCATCTACTTACTGGCAACCTCGAAGATAAGCTGCTTCCTTGTAACCTTGAAGATTCCTTTGGTCGAAAGACACAAAATCTATTAACTTCAATATGAGTTAAAATTTGTCTGCCTTTGCACAAAATGTGATCTCTTGATATATCTACAGTTTCCTTTTATTAATAATTTAAATGCTAATGTCTTGAAACATAATTTAGGTGCCAAAAATATTTGATTAAAATCGATTTTTCTTGTGTATTAAAAAAATCAGTTTCATTACACTAGCTAAGTATTGTCATTACAGGAACCAATCAATATTATCCATTTTTTTGAAATTGAAAAAATCTAAATTCTGGAGTTGCCTACATCAATTTTGTTTTTAGTATATCTGACATAATTGGTATTACATTACAGCACTAATGGATCAATTGTGGTTTTATGCTTTTCACTATCGACAGTTTGTCTTACTCAAATTGAATCTATTAGATGTTTGAATATTTAATTAGATTTGTTTGAATATTTAATTAGATTTGTTTGAATATTCAGATGGAGATTATTTGAATGATATTAATTTATTCTAGAATTTAATTGAATATTTAAATAGATATATTTGAATACCATCAACTTACCTATATTGTAATTAAGCATCCACCAAATATTAGAACCTGGCCCTGCCAATTTATGATTGATTAGTGCGGCGGTAATTTCGATTTTGAAAAATACTTCTGTCATGACATATTTCAACATTACCTTTCTCGATAGAATACAGTAGATTCCGCTTAATTGGGCCGCCGATTAATCGGGTCAGCCGTTTAATTCGGCCAAATTGTGAAGAACGAAATCCAATCAAACATAATGCACTACGTTAAATCCGCATAATCGGGCCACTATTCCGCTTAATTGGGTCACAACTGTAGTCAGACATACACTGGTTTAATTGCAAAACCGCCTTTGTAATGTAATAGAACTCAATATCACAAAGCCAACTATATTATGTAACAATTGAACAATACAGGCGCAACTTATTTTGTCATTTCATGCCCTTGGACATGGTAATTGTTGTGTTTTGTTGCAAATTTTGTGAAGTTCCAAGCAAAGATGCCACGAAAAGATTTAACAATTGCTGAAAGGGTTGTTGTCCTAAGAAAAATTAGAGAGCAACCTCCAAACATTAGTCATTGCCAGTTAGCTGAGATAACTGGTGTACCAAGGACAACCCTGGCACGGATACTACAAGACTTCGGATAATCGGGTCAGCCGCTTAATCGGGCCAAATGGTGCTTATCCCGATGTGACCCGATCAAACGGAATCTACTGTACTACTGTTTTGTCTATATCAACCTCCGAATCAGTGGTAACTGAGTTACTAGTTAAACTGCCATTACAAGCTGTTAGTCGTGTGGTATTGAGTTTAATTCCTGCGTTTAGTACTTTTGAAAAAAGCGTGTAGTGATTCTTTTTGTGGGACTGAAGTTGATTGTAGGAATGTCTTGTGATCGACATTGCTGGTAATTTTAAGCTGGTTTAATAGTTCATGTCTTTTAAGGTATTTCATAAAATTAGTTCACAGAAAAAAAATTAAAAAAACTAATTTTGATTTTAATTAAGAAAACTAATTTTGATTTTAATTAAAAAAACTAATTTTAATTTTTTTTTGTGAACTAATTTCACGAAAGTTAGAAAAAATTTTCCAACTTTTCCTACCAGTTATAAAAAAAATTAGTTGTATTTTAAGGGATCAAAAATTGTTTCATGAATAGCTTCAACGAGTTTAATACACTGTATTCTTCGCTCACAAAAACCTTCCCCCCTAAGTGGAAATCCTTGCACCAATCAACAGCCGCCTCAACGTGGTGCGGTCCCCGACCCCATTTGTTTTGGGTCGAAATGGCTGTTGGCCTTCCCGACGGTCCCAGTTACCCCAGGCACTTCCTTTTTTCGCTATGCTGCCCCCTGAACGACCGCAGTAGGGCAGCACACAGCTTCTTCGAAATCAGTCGCCTGTTTTCTCTTTTGCTCTACTTCTGCCCGTCTTCGTCTCCTCATTCTTCTCCTTCTCTTGATGAGCGGTAGCGTTCATCCCAACCCTGGACCCATCTTTTTTTGCTCAGTGTGCGCTGGAAATGTGACCTGGCGGGGCAAGTCAGTGCAATGCTGCACCTGCTCCAAATGGGTCCATCTAAGGTGCTCACAACTTTCCCTCTCCAAATTCAGAGCTCTTGACAGCTCTCACTCTTGGAGCTGCTCCCCTTGCCGTAACACTGTGACTCCTTTCTCGGACTCCGACATGTATACCTTCACTGTACAATCTGGCCCCCCTATGCTAATGGTGTACTCCCGCCTCACCCCCGTCTTCAAATCTCTTACCCCCCATCTGCCCATTTTATATCTTCTCCCTCTGCTCCCTCACCACCGCTCCTTACTCCTGGCTGTCCTTCTACGCCTCCTGCCACCTCTCCCCCTGACTCAGGGTTCTTCAATTGGAATGCTGGAGGTCTTCAAGCCAGGAGCACTGAACTGCTTCACTTTCTTTCGTCCCATTCTGTTGACCTTATCTGCATCCAGGAATCCAATCTTCACTCATCTTCCTTTTTCCGGATTCCTGGATTCCCTGCTCTGCGATCTGATCGCACGCACTCCCGGTCTGGCATTCTCTCTCGTGATACCACGCACGCTAACGGCGGCATCATCATCTTCGTCAGGCAGGGCTTATCCTTCTCTGAACTTTTCTACCTCCTCTCTTTCTTCGCTCGATCCCTACTCTGATTATGTAGGGGTCAACATCTCTTTTAACAACTCCTCCTCACTGTCATTTCTTAATGTGTATGCCCCCCTATTCGCTCTTCTCCGACAGATGGCAGAACCGACTCCTTTTCTCCCTGCATTCTTCCTTCCTCCAGAAATCTCTTTATTCTGGGGGATTTCAATTGCCATCACCCCCTCTGGGACTCGAGAGGTACTTCCGACCCGCTCGGGGAGGAAGTATTCGACTGGGTCATCTCTTCTGACCTCCTCCCCCTCAATGACCCTGACACATCTACCCTTCTACATCCCTCTTCTGACAGTCGCTCCTTTCCTGACATTTTCTTTGCTCCCTTTCTTGGCTTTTCTTGCTCCTGGGAGGTGCTACACGACCTGGGTTCTTACCATCTACCAATTCTTCTATCCGTCCCTCTTTCTCTGGTCTTTCGCCCCAACAAGCGTCCCCCTTCCTTCAATTTTCAGAAAGCTGGCTGAGATGATTTTGTCTCCTACTTTGACTCTCACTGTCCTTCAGCAGAGGAATACTCGTCTCTTTCTCTTTCCTTTGCTGCTGTTCTTTTTACCTATCTGGCACTGAATGCGGCCAAATCTTCCATTCCTTTCGGCCGCATTAAATGCCATCCTAAAGCCTGGTGGTCTGCTGAGGTGGAAAGTGCGATTAGTGAAAGACGCAAAACTTTTGCTGCCGCTCACTGAAGTGATGAAGATCGCCAAGCTTACCTCTCCGCTTCTTGGCGCGCCTCGTCAGTCATCGCCAAGGCCAAGACTGAGGCATGGCAAACGACTTGCTCTTCTCTCTCACCCAAATCAAACCTGAAAACTGTATACTCTCTTCTCCGCTCTATTTCTGGCTCTCCTTCCTCATCTTCCTCCTCTCCTAATTTCCCAACTGTTCTTCTAAAAGGGAATCGGCTTCGGTTTATGCCGCTTACCTGAGATCCCACTTATCCGTTTCTCAGCCAAAGACCCTGCGTAGCAGAGCCAGAGGCTACCTCTCTGAGCTCCGCCAAGCCACGTGCCCTGAGGAATCTCACTCGCCTTTTTGCTCTCCTTTTTCTCCCGTTGAATTTCTTGCGGCTACCTCCAACCTTTCCTCCTCCACTGCCACTGGCCCAGACAAAATTGCCTATCCCATGCTAAAGCATCTTCCTCGCTCTGGCATGGATTTTCTTCTTCACATCTTCAATCTCTCCTTGACTTTGCATTCCTTTCCTTCCATCTGGAAGACATCTTCTATTATTCCCATACACAAGATGGGAAAGCCTCTCGACTCTCCTGCTTCCTTCCGATCTATCTCTCTCATCTCCTGCGTATCAAAGCTGTTTGAACGCATCATACTATCCCGTCTACTTTTCTTTTTGGAATCTAATTCCATTCTCTCTCCCCGCCAGGCCGGTTTCCGCCCTGGACGGTCTATACTTGATCAAATTCTGTTTTTTTCTTATTCCATTTCGGATGGGTTTAACAAACCCAGGCCGGGCTCTCCGACGATCCTGTCTACTATTGATTTCTCCAAAGCTTTTGACTCTGTCTGGCATCCCGCTCTTTTCCACAAACTCATTTCGACTGGTCTCCCTCCTTGCTTTGCTCGTTGGACTCAATCTTTTCTTTCTGATAGGCGCGCTTGCGTGGTTTATCAAAATCACTAAAGCCACTCTTTTTGAGTCCGTCGAGGTGTTCCGCAAGGATCCGTTCTTGGCCCTGTACTTTTCTCTCTCTTCAACAATAATCTTCCGCCTTCTCTGCCTCCTTCCGTCAGCTGCTTTCTTTACGCTGACGATCTGGCCATTTGGTCCTCCTCTCCCTCGGTCCCCACTGCAGTGGGGACCACACAAGGAGCTCTGTTTCAATTGGAGCGCTGGTTTGAGTACTGGTGTCTTCCACTCAATCGGAGCAAATGTGAGGCCTCCTTCTTCTCAGTGGATCCCCACCAAGCTAATCTCCAGCTCAACATCCTCTTACTCGGCTCCCGCCTCCGTTTCAATCCCACTCCAATCTTTCTTGGGGTCACCTTCGACCGCACTCTTTCCTTTTCTAAACATGTATCTTCGATGAAGGCCAAGTTCTTCCCACGTCTTAAGGTCTTACGCTGTATCTCTGCTTCCTCATGGGGCGCTTTTAAGGAGTCCCTCTCTGTTCTGTATAAATGTTTTCTTGGCCGCTTCTCACATATGCTTCACCCTGATGGTTTTCTTTCTTAAGCGTTACCAATATCACCAAATTGGAACGCCTCCACCGAGCGTCCAGTCGCGTCATCACCAGCTGCCTCTGGTCCTTCTTTATCCCACTTCTTCTCTCCAATGCTTCTTTACCTCCCCTACGAGTCGCTCTGACTCATTTCACTCTTTCATTTTATGAGCGGGCTCTTCGTCTCCCAACATCCTTTCCTATTTCAGGTTTGGCCAGACTAGGAGTGAAACCAAGACGGTGCAGATCGTCCTGAAGAGCTTTTGCGTCCACTCACCCGCTCATGCTTCCTTCTACTTGTTCTAGGGAAGCTCTTTTTGCGTGCTTTTCCTTTCCTTCTTGGAATCTGCCTTCGTTCACGGTGGAGTCCACCTTTTCCACTCCATGCTCTCGCTCTGATCCCCCTCACTCTCGCCAAGGTGCGGCTCTCGCTCACCTTGACTCTCTCCCTCCTCATGATCTGGTACTCTGGACAGACGGCTCTGTTCCTTTTCCTTTTGGCAAGGGCGGCTTCGGCGTTCTTGCCAACTGCTCTCTCTGTGGCACTTGGGCCACTCTTTGCTTTTCAGCAGGCCCAGTCCGTTCAAGTTTATTCCGCTGAAGCCTGCGCCATTCTGCACGCTCTCGGCAGCACCAACAAGTCTGGCATTTCTCTTATCTGATTCTCGTTCTGTCCTCACTATTCTGTCCTTTCCTCCATCTTTTCTCATCTCAAACTCTGTGGCAGATCTGGCAGGAGCTGTCTCCTCTCTCCTCCAGTTCTATCAGGCTACAATGGGTCCCCGGACAATCGTTTCTCCCGTGGAACGACGCTGCTGATCAGCTGGCCAGACGGGGAGCGCTACGTGCGCCCTCCGCAATCCTTTGTAGTCTCTTTCCTCATATCTCTCGTATCCACTCTTGTCTTTTCTCGGACTGGAGGCGTACTGTCTCATCAAAGTTCTTCGGCACACAAGTTCCCTCAATTTTCATCGAGGAACTTGTGCTCCCTCGTCATGCTCGCTGTGTTCTTTCTCGTCTACGCTGCAACGGAACAGTCTTCTGTTAGGTTCTTATCTCTATAGGATTGGCAGAATCGAGAATCCTTCCTGCAGCGCCTGCGGAACTTGTCCCAGGACACCTCTCAATCTCATTCTGCACTGTCCAGCTACGGACTCTATAGCTACTTTGCGCCACTCACTCTTTGGCGACCCTTTGTTTCTGTACGACCTTTGGTCCAGGCCCTGGGGAGTTGCCCGGCTTCTCGGGCTCCATAGTCTCCCGCCATGCCCCCATCTCTCAGAAGGGATCGGCTAAACAACACCAACAACAACAAGTGGGAACCCAAGAGGTTGAGATACTGTATTTTTTGCTTAGGAAATCATTGTAAAGTGCAATTCTCTAGGGTGCAACAAGTCGCTCATTGCAAGATTTGAATGCTTAGCCCTTCATTGTCACGGCGCAAACAACACGAAAGGTTTCCAACTGAGTATGTGTTAAATAAGTGATTTATCTACTTTTTTAGATTCAAAATGATCAAACACGGGAAAGATGCTGGAAACACTGTTAATCAGCTGCGGTACAAGCGACTGCGACAAACTTCTAGTAGACAGATTTTCGAAGGCCTCAGCGGCTTGGACACGATTTTGAAAGAGAACATTTTGTACAAAACTCACACCAGGTTGAAAGTAGTAACCTACAAAACTGGATTGCAGCGTGATCTCGAACTAGAAGCGGCAAAAAAAGCGAAAGAAAAGGCGGAAAAAGAAAAAGCTAAAGCAAGTAAAGAAAAAGCCGCTGCTGATTCCCAAGAGAAGAAAGGTCGATGATGTAGGAAGTATTCTGCAGTCTCAAAGTTAATCGGATGCTGCTCAGCGACTGTAATGATAAATCCAGGAAATTAAAAGATTAAACATAGTACTGAGTTGTTTCATCACCATCACTATGAACAGATTTGCTTCTTGATATCAGCAGACTGCTATTACACTTTGCAGGTTATAGACAACATTGTAAGCTTCGAAATGTTAACTCTTAGGTTTTTCAGCTAAACTTTTTTTTGTTTAGTTCAGTAAAAGTAAAGTTACAAGTCGGGCATCAAGAATTACGTTTATTGAATTTCAAATAGATACAACAAGTCATTTGACGCACATAAACTCTGCTTTCTATTTTTATGTACCGATTGTTCTATATTTTGCAAATAAGCTATTTCTGCTCAAGCAAAGAAATGCGGAATCTTCTAATCTAAAACGATTTGCGTATTTTTATTTGTTGGTTATTGCTTTTCTACTTTCTCATTCGTATTTACTTTTTTATGTTCGATTGGCATTTGTTCTAGAAGTTTTTATGTGCTACATACACCTTTATGTATCTATTTATTGTCAGGGTGATGAAAAGCTTTAAGGCTTTAAACTCTTCTTGTACTCCATGTATTTCTTGTAACTTTTACCAAATAGGTTAATTGATTGGTATTCGATGCCAATGTCATAACTTTGCTTTTGCACGAAACGACTGTGGCGTCACGCAAGTCATTGTATTAAGCCACAAATAATGTTTGTTACGTCATAAGCGTTTAAAGCAAAGTTGAAGGCTGAGAAAAGGAGGGAAACGAAACAGTGTTATAAATGGCATTTTTTCGACTTGCTATAACTAGCTCATCAGAATTTCAAAATGTTAATTTTTTTGTGAGGCAACGTTGTGTGGCCTTTAATCCTTTGGTAACGCTTTTTGCTGTAGATATTAATACTTGTTTCCAATTACTGTATACTGTGCTTAATCCGTTTGTCCTTCCTTTTTTGACAAGTTTTACCGTTTAAGCGTCATCAAGGCCATTTACTTTGAATCGTTTCCTCCCAAACAGATATTAGTCTTACCGTTTAGAAAGAATAAACTGTTTCCCACCAAGGCGAAGTCAACATCAAAAAGGACCTAAATTACTCTGTAACGTGATGTCAATTATAAGTAGATTTTCTTTGCTCTGCTATACGTTATTTAGGATTGCAAGTGTAAACTTTCTATTTTACCTATTTAATTTTCCTTGAATGTAGCCGTTTACGCAACTTTCTGCGCATGAGCAAAAGCGTTTCGCAGGAAACTTCTGTTTCAACTCGAAGAAAAACATATCCTTGAGCACAAACAAATAACATCTGGTCATTTGCTGGTGGCACAAAACTTTAACTTGTTCTTTAAAAATGGCGTCGGACGCGGTACTGCCTCTAAATAGAGTGACATTTAAAGATTTTGGGAAAACAGTTTTTTCCAAAGCTTTAATGAAATTTATGTCTCAATCTTCCAAAAGTTACTTTCAGTTTATGGTTACGGTTTTTTCATCATTCGATAAAGTTCTGTAATGACTTGATTTACGGTATTTCTGGCCGACGCTAGGCATCTTAGTGTTCAAAAGCTCATTTTTTCTTCACTATTCATTATCTGTAAAAGAAACTGTAGAATCTCAGTTTTCGGTACGGCCTCTGGTCCTCAATCGGTGAGTCATGGCCGTCTACTGGGCCACAGCACCATAGGTCGGGTGGAATAGAAGCTAGGAAAATCGACACTGAACTTTGAGAAGTGGCCACGACTATAAAAAGTTGGGAAACCCTGGTTTAGGCCGACATGATTGTCTGGTTGATCTGTATCTCATTTTCGTTAGCTAGTGGATAGTTTCCATGACAACAAGAGCGCTCGGCTGTAAATAGTGCGAGTGAAACCTTCATTTCTCTAGAAATAGCCTCATAGAGACCCTTTTTCAAAACCTCGAACGGTATCTCTTGACATTTGATTCACCCAGCCTCCTGTCAGTGGTAACCACAACGCCCAGGGTGCACGACGTAAGTCGCTTTAAGGCAAGTGTGGCCTCTATTTTAATGGTAAACAGTTATTCGCTGAAGCATGCTCGCTGTTTCGTCCTATCAGGTCTCGTAAGAACAACTGATAGTTAGTTGTCGACTGATGAGACTTGATTGGCCGAAACAGTGTGCCATTATTCGCAGTCACACTCTGAAGTGAGCCACTGACCCCTTGTATGGTTATTTGTTAAAGTTGCGTAGTCATATGACTACTTTTTAATTTCATCAAATTTAAAAGTAGTCATATGACTACTTTTTAATTTTATCAAATTTAAAAGTTAGTTGTTTAAAAGGGTAGTTCTATCTTTCCTGCCGACTTTGAACTACTCCTTTGCTTCGATGGAGCACCCTTGATATCCCTAGAGTACTTGGTGAAATTTTGGATAATACAAACAAGTAAAAAAATTTCATGACCCTTGAAGACGTATCTCGTATCCTCAAGAGATACGGGTACCCCTGGTTGGGTACTCTTGATTTACACAAAATGTTATCCACTGTTAGTACTGTTGATAAATTGATTGTAGAATGAACTAGTAACTAAATTGCAGAGATGAAATGCAATAAAATGAAAACTGCGTACTATGCTGTTTTAATTGTTCAAAGTCCGCCCTTCAGTTTGTAGGCCCGAGTTTGATTCCCATGAGAAGTCGAAAAAGTCAATTCGCTGCTCTTTTTGGCTTCCATTATCAAAAACTGTGGCGCTATTGAAAGGGCCAGGCATGTTTTCCGAGTATCCAGTTGTTTCTTAAATGCAATTATGTTGTTCAAATCCTATCCCGTGTTATATTGTACTAAAACTGCTACAATGTCAGCAGCATATCATGTACTAGAAATGAGATTAATTGCGTTGTGTTACCGTTTTTTCATACTCCTTATTACGCCTTTACTGCATTGGGTTAGCCAGCTTATTATGCAGTGTATCGAGAGTCAAAAATGATGTATAGTTCTTGCATGTGTATAAAGAGCCTGCCTACTTATGAAAAGTTTCCTGCGAGGAGGGAGAATGATCTGTAATAAGTTGAAAGCTTTAAATTCTTTTATCGTCTATATTCGGTCCTGCATTCTAGCTTGTGCTGGTTTTTGGTGTATGCAGGTGGTGTTAGTATGAGGGCATTGCAGCAACGTTCCATTCCCGAACTTTGTGAATTTAGACATTTCGATTACTTTAAATCAGCTTTTTGCTATCAACCCGGCCTTGTTCCTCCTCCACCTGAATTCAGTATATCCAGTGTCCCACTCAATTTGTGGCTATAGTGATAAAAATACCGCCATGAGTGAAGTTTACTTTGTACCTGCATAATAAGCTTTTGTGCATTCTGTTTGTGCGGAAAATTTTTTCCGGTAGCTAGTATGGTACTTTCTAACTAGTGCGTATCCACAAGCCCTCGTGCATTTTCTTATTAAGTAAAATATATTCGTTTATTTTAATAGGCGAATCTTTTAAACCATAGTATCCTAAATTTTCACATTTTTAGTCACCTGGGGAAACCCAAACAGTTTTGAGAAAAGCTGTTTCCCAAAAAATTTTCGTGACGCTTTCATCAGTTGCTGTATTAACAAAAGCCTTTGGCAAAGCAACTTCTTTCGAAACTGTATTAATGGAAAGCGTAGGCTGTACTGTTTAATCAAAATGCTGCTAATTATTGCTAATATTTAACTATTTCGCCGATTTTTCTAAAGCTCCATGTAGCAGATATGTTTCACCCTCGTCGGATCTTTGGTGGTTGAACCTTAGCCAGCCCAAAAATAGCAATTTGGTTAATGGTGGAGTTTTTATACATCATTTTTGGGTAATAACTACTTTTTTTTAGATCCTACATGATCTTGGTAAGAATCAAAGGTATTTGGCGAAGTTTAAACGTATTGGCTGACGTAAAACTACGTAAGGACTTTTTTAAAGGGCACATGAAATTCTGTCAAAAATAAGGTTCTGATAATTTTTTTAAGGGGCGAAGAAAAATTGTTCCTTTACCTGCTGGGTATTTATGCAGCTCAACATACATTGATTAACCATTTAACGGGAAGAACTCAATGAGGTTTAAAAGTGTACATAAAAATCTCGCAAAACCGCAAAGGGTGAATGCCAGATTTTTGTATTGCCAATTTTTAGTTGAGTGTATTAAGGCTATTTATAATGCAAACTATATATGGTATTGTAGTTATTTCCGGAGGTTTGTATCGCTCTGTTGTTAAGTAGCTAAAGCTGAAATTTTTAATGTATCTTGAAAGTGGTGTTGACAAAAACGTTTAGTAAAAAACTGGTCTCTTGAATGAGTGTATTGTTTGCTTGGCAAGTTTTAAAAGTTTTTTTAAACACGCAAGGTGCCAACTGTTGTGCAACATTCTGTTTTTTTTTTTGAATAATATTTCAAGTCCAGTTTTATTTGTAAAAACTGGTGCTTTGTACTAATTTAGTTTGGTAAATGAAGCTAGTTAAGTTGGAAGATAAAACTGTTACTAATTTTCAGCAAGAAGACAGATCTAAATCACTTGAGCTTTCGTTTTAGTTCAGTTTGTGCAAATGGACCGAAACCAAACATAACAATTTTACATGCAATGCAAAAACAAAGTCAGTAGCTTTCACTTTCATTGAACGATACTACATGGAGCAGTTAAAGCGTATACGCTCGTGCATATAAGCTGACTGGGGAACTCATTTGAAGAACAATTTGTTGAGGCAATGAAGCTTTACTTAACGGCATTTCTTGAATGCGAGACTTAACTTCACTCTCCGTGCTGCAGATATGTGGGATCCATGATTGTATTGGCTTTGTTTTAGCGCTGAAGTTGATTGAAAGATTTGCTTAATTAAGCTGATTTAAACTTAGCATAATTCTTTTTGTGTTATATCAGGCCACTGCAAATTTACTTGTTGTGTCGCTCAAGGAATCAATGGCATGGCGAAAGATCATGCAGCCCAAGTTTCAACGTGGAATGGTTTATTTTGTATTACACGAAACTTATTGTAGTGTTTGATGTATTTGTGTCTAATGAATGCCCTTGTTTCGTTGACTGTAAATTTTTAAACTTTCATAAATATGCAAAAGACGAGCGTAAATTTGCCTAGCAATGAGAAATCAGAAAATCTTTTAAAGTCAGCTGATCTATTGACTCCGGTAGGCTAGATCCGAGTACATGTTACTGTGCGAAAGCAAAAGAAGCACTGGTACCTTGTTGAGTAAATCTTACAAGCAGTATGCTTTTATGTAGTCGACTTGCATCAACCGGTTCTTGAAAATTTTCTGAGCTCATAGAACCCGATTGTTATAAATAGTTCGGTCTGAGCTACAGCTTTGAACGTTTAGAGTTCCGAAAATATGTCTTTGCCTTATAGTCGACACATTTATCAACTTTTCTTTGGTAGAACCTGTTCTTAGAACTTTTGAATGCCGCCATTGATGACAAGAGTAACTTTTAAATGGTCTTGGTGAAATACAACTCAAAAATGGTTGAGCATTGTCATTTTTGTTCCATTTTCTTCAATATAAGGAAGTACATTACGTTTCGGCAAAACATTGCCACTTATAAAATGCATCTCTAGAAAGTCGGACTATGTTGTAGACGCTCACACTGCCATAGCAATCAGTTGAAATGAAAGTGCAATTTTTATTGTGGCAAAAATTATAGGCAAAGCTAGGTTTGACAGGCAGTGCGGCGATGTATCGGAAATGCTAAAAAAGTGAGGCACTTTTTGACAAGTAATACCTTCACTATAAGATAACCACATTCAATAAAATTTTTGCACAGAAGAACTAGAGTGTAAAACATTAAAGAAATTGGCTGTTTGGCAAGCGAAAAATATTAACTTAAACAGAAAATGTCAAAAAATAAAATATCGGAGCAAACTATTCATTGCACTCTGCGCCCAATGCAGCTTCCATCTTCCACTCTTACTAAACAACATCGTCTTCCAAACAGAAACGCTTCACGGATTTTCTCTACATCAATATCTTTGGTCATCACATAATTATCGTGTCCTTCAACGCCAGCTCGACCAGTTTCTCTCTTAATCCTTGGAAAACTTTCTACTCCAGGTAGTCCCATAAGACGTAATCCATTGGGTTGCAGCACGGACTTTGAGCAGGCCACTTATCTGTCTTGACGAATTGAGGTGTAGCTTCCCCAAGATGCGCCTGGGTTACCTTACTTGTGTGTGGCAGAGCGCCATCTTGTCGAAACACAAAATCGTTTTTTGGATAAAGTCGTCCACAACCAAGAAGTGTTGCAAAATGTAACTGCAAGCGGGTTTAAATGAATAAAATTTGCTCCAATATTCATATTTTTTGACGTAATCTATTTAACTTAATATTACCAGCTAATTAAACAACCAATTTATCAAATATTTTGCAGACTTGTTCATTATATCCGAAGGATGCTCTATGCAAAATATCATTGAATTTGGTCATCTTATTGCAAAGATATAACTTCTCAAAAAGCGTCTCGCTTTTTATGGGCCACCCGATGTTTAGTGTCATCAGTTTTTTCATTACAACATTAAGATTCGAGCTCGTATAGCAATAGTTCATACTCCTTTTTTCCCTTTGCAAATTCAATTTACTAGATGTACCTCCAAAACACATCGCTAGGGCTTCGCACGTTCCTCATTCAACAAAAATAAGACATAAATTTAAAAGATCGAAGGTTGAAAATATTAATCTCCGAAGAAAGGTTATGCGATTTGACGACCGTCGAAGTGGAGTAAAGAAACTCACCCTCAGGTTAAGAATCGCTGTCTTGCATGGAGTAGGACAACCGTTTTGATCGCAAGCTTTAAGATGGCTGCGCCAACGCTGTTCTAATCTCGTAAGTTAGAAAAAAGAAAAAACAGAATTAAGTTTAGCCTTTGGCCAAGCTTTTCTTATGTTTAGACCAGCGGTTCCCACAAGAGGAGCCGCGAGTCGTTTGTCAGGAACATTGCATGAATCGAACAGAAATCAATGTATTTAGAAGATCGCTAAAACAAACGGTTTTCAGTTTAAATAGAAATATTTTGCATCAAAAAACAGCTTAAACCCCCAATTTGGGCCAAAAGAAACGGTTTCAAAAAGTACATCTCCTAGAAAAGATCTTCAACTTCAAAACCGACGTATCCAGTGAAAATGGCGTGAGCTACAAGTTTGCGGAAACCAACAGTTTCAAAAACTTGATCTCCAAAACAAGGTATTCAGCTTTCAATTGGGAAAACTTTGGATTTGATAAGGGCACCGCAAGTATTCATCAGTTTTCAAAAAGTGCGGAAAGAAAAAATAATTGTGGACCACTGGGTTAGAACTATATTTTGTAATGATCAAGTCATGAAATGGTTGCCTGAAGACAAGAATAGAGAAAAAATCTAACGAGAACAAAACAATTGCGAATAAACGTATAGCCAAACTCATAGCCAACAATTGTTTTTCAGACTACAAATGCGAAAAATGACGAATCTGTAAGTCCACGTCCAGTATTAATTTTAAATGCATTTTAGTGGAAATTTTTTATTTTTTAAAATTACGTTCCATAGTTCAGCTTCCCTAAATGTCAATCTTTTGTTTTTGAAATTTTTTGCAGGTGCAGCAAAAATATAGTTTGATTTTTTCTTTGGTCTGTATGGTAGATATCTTCGGTGTAAGAGAAGCTAAAAGTAGAGTCAAAGCTTAGTTTATTCTGATTAACTTTGAGCATAGATTTTTCACGTTTCTCTTTGTCACTGTCACTTCATTTTAAAAAATCAACCGTTTATCACGAGACGATACATAACAACATGTTTTATAGTTAGGTATTGTTTCAATGACATTATTTAGTGTGGGCTCAACTTCTTTTAAGTCCAGTTTGAGATGAGGTTTTCCAAATCGTGATTTCATGTTGCACTCTCTTGCGCTAAACCAGTTATGTCCAACCCTAATGCATCACTAAGACAAACTTTACTTTTCTATTTTAAGAAAAGCCGCTACTATAGCACGTAAAAATTGCAGCATGAAAACAATTTAACGTGAAAAATAATAAGAATGAAACCACTGCAATTTATTTTGTCCATTAGCAACTTTTATGTCACATTTGCTTTTAAATGTAATTACACAATTTGATCTCAACTGGTAGTTTCGTTGTTGCCTCACGCAACTTGTTTGTCATATTTTCATCTGTCAACCTATTCCGATCTTTTGATTTCACAATTTTCAACTTTGAAAAAAAGATTCACGTATACAAGTTGTGCGCATCGACGCTGCAACACGCATTGCCTTTCGCCTCAAATGGAGAAACTTTTCTTCATCAACATATCCGCTGTAAATTTGAATCTTGTCTAGTCTACGGAAGAGGTGTTTCAGCTCTGTGCTTGCTTGGAGATCTATCAACTCAAGTTGAAAAATCTTAGGCGCCTCTTCTAACGAAAAATCAAATGGGCGCATAGAAACTTTAAACGCCAAGTCAAATTGGTCTAGAAGAGCAAATCTTTTTCGAAAACCTTCGAACAATTGCGTGATTTGGTCAGCATATTTACGTAAGTCTTTGATGTCACTCTTGAAACCGTTTAATAGAAAAAAATAAACTGCATTTTTGCATGTAAGTTAATTTTTGTAAAGTTTAAATTCGTGACAAATACTTGTATACTTTCATAGCAATCTGTAATCAATTTTTCTTCACCTTGAAGTATGAATTGATTTAAGTTTTTCGTGATGTCAGCAAGAAAACACAAATCAAGAAGCGATTGATTTTCTTCGAGTTCAAGAACGTCAAAGTAGTTTTCTTGCATGAAGTTTTTGATCCCATCTCTCAAGTTCCAGAACCGTTCAAAGCGTTTCCCGCGACTTAAGCAGCGAACCTTTGAAACATAAAGCATTTCACCATACTCAAATTTCAGTTCTAGAAGATGCTGCTGAAACTGACGATGTTTTAGAGGCTATTTTTTATCGCGTTAATAGCTTGGACTACAACGGTCACAATTTAGGACATATCGAGAACTTGCGCGCATAAGTTTTCCAAGTATAAAAAAGCAATAGCATATAGACATTTCCCTTTCAGAGCTTGGACATTCTATCAAATCTTCCATATCCTTCAAAATCAAAGTGTAGTCCTAGAATTTCTTCCGATCATCGAAGGTGCTCCATCTATTGTAACACCAGTAAGATTTTTCAAATCAAGTTGATGATCTTTCACACATTTTATTACGCCTTTCTTAATATCTTTACCAGTAGTTCTACCTTTCATGCTTTCAACATCTAGAAATTCTTCAGTCACTTTCATTTCACTGTTAACTCCGCTAATAAACACAGCAAGTTGTGATGTGTCAATAATATCCGTCGTTTCATCAAAAGCCGGTGAAAAATAGATCAAACATTTGAAGCAGTTTCAAGCGTTTCACCAATGTGATCTGATATAGCATGAACGAGACGTGACACAGTAATCTGAGTTATGCGCTGGCTAGCACTTACAATTGCATTTGCTTCAGAAGAAGACCTTCGAAATACATTTTCTGACAATTTAGATCGGTTTTAAGCAACTGCATGTTGGCTTGTAGTGATTGCGTGCGTATTTGGTTTTACTTTGATTTGTGTTTTTATTGTTTTATTTTAGTTAGCCACAAATATTTTAGCTCAAAATACTTAGAAAAAGTCTTCCGTCGGTAAACAAGCGCAAAATCGTCCAGCCCGAGGCGGGTTTAATAAGCGGCGTCTACTGTATATTTATTGATCGTCATACCGAGTGAGGAATATTACTACAGTAGACGCCGCTTAGTATGACCACCTTGGGACCTGACGATTTTGGTCATAATATCCAAATGGTTATAAAAACCGAAGCCGCCATAACAGCTCCTGAATCGATGCCGTAAGCCTCAAGAAATCCAAATACAGTCAAATTCATCGTTTACCCGAAGTAACAGCATGACGTTGACAGTAAAACAAAGTACAGTACTGTAACAGCACAAGTGACAGTAAAATTTAGTACAGTGTGTAACAATATGTTGAAAAGGCGAAGTTATAAGTGCGTGGCGGGAAAAAATACTGTACTGTAACAAGAAAGATGGAGAAAATGTTGGCCATATTACCTGAAATTTGGTCATATTAAACGGAGAATTTTAAATGGAGAAATTCCGGTCCGTACCAAATTGGTCATAATAAGCGGCTGGTCATATTATCCGTGGTCATAATAAGCGGCGCCTACTGTATATAATAAATAACAAATTCACAACAGGCTTTTGCTCGTTAACTTTAAATTTCACAGTTTTCCCATACTTTTGCTCGTGGTGTCTTTTGAAATTAAGCAATTTCTAAGTGGCAATTGGTTTTGCGGCACATCAAGCATATTACCTTATCTTTCACGTGAACAAGAAACTAAGTTTTTTCACTCTTTCTGAAATTGTCGATTTTCATCTTCAATCTTTTTTTTTTGCTGACATGGCGTTTTTATACTTAACCAAATTTCTATACTGAGCCTAGTTTATTGAAATTAAGTTTTCTAACTCAAAGCTTATAGTAAATCAGCAGGTTAATTTACTGGTTTAACAATAATTAAAGTCGGCGATATTATAGGCTATGGTTTACAGGTTTTCGCTTTTAATCACTCCATTACTGTGCTGACACAAACTATCTATTCTCACTCCCTAACTCAATAAAATATCTATTAACACTGTGGCGTATTTGCTTTGGAAAGATGTTAACTGATGAAAACTGAAACAATTTTTTTGGCTTTATACGGTAATACTCTACACCAGGGGTGTCGAACTCGCAGCCCTCGGAGCCTTTCAATGCGACCCGCGAGACGATTCTAAAATTCTTAATGAATTTCGGCAGTATTGCATCGTATCATCTTCGAGCAAACGTTTCAAGCCCTGATCACAAGCGACACTTGAGAGGTACAGATTTGTTTTCATCCGGAGATAACTCTATTTGGACCAACAACAGAACTCGATTTGCCCTAATAAGGGCATGGTGTGGAGATACTGGAGAAGTGATGGTCTTTTTTTTTTGGAGATCGACCTCACTTCGGGCTACATTACAGAGATCGTTGCCCGAAGAAGTGGTGATCTCCAAATCGCAAACTTCATGCGGCCCTCGGCACGATTGCTCATATGTGTAATGTGGCCCCCAGAAGCCCACACGTTTGACACTCCTGCTCTACACCAGCATTTCCAAATTTAAATGGTGTATACGCCCCCCCCCCCCCCCCCGCTTGTGAATAATACAAATCTGAGTTAATAATTGGTCCCTATCTTTCCCCTCTAAAAACATTTTTCAATGTGTCGCTGTTCTTAAGATGTTTTAACTTTGTAGCAACCTATAAGTTACAGGGAGGTGTCATTAAAGACAATTTAAGTGTCAATTTTCAAAGACAATCAAATCAGCCAGGACCGGTTTTCAGTCGAAGAGGTAACGCAGCTCTAATGCCTTCAGGCTACTTATGCTGCTGTTTTGATCAAGATTGAATGCTGCGAGTCTTTTTGTCTTTTTTGAAGACGGAGTTAAATGCCGTTTATAAAGTGTAAAAGTCTCGATGGAGCAATAGACAATAGTTTTGGCTACGATTGCCAGCAATGAGCTGAGTAGCACGCACAGCCTTAGCAGCACAAAGGTAGCGAGTGTTTCCAAGGTACAGGGACAAACTTTAATCAGTATTCGTGGGATCTCTGGTGTTACAACAAAATTATTTTTCAAGCTTTCAACATTTATGTTCTTGGTGCAGTTCTGTAGTGGGAGGGGGAGAGGTTCTCTGCTAAAAACGTTAAGGCATTTGATGTAATTTCCAGTCCATCTCTCTTTTACGTAACCAAATTTGCACATAGAGCATCCAAGGTCAGTTCCAGTAAGTGGGTTCTGTTCCTACATAAACAAAGAAGTCTGAAATGAAAGTTATTATTGACTGGTTGAACAATGAGCTAGGTTTCTTTTGAGTTATTAGGCATACTGCAGGATTTGTTACCGGTCCCGGAATTACCTTTCGTCCGTAATGCCGTGCTAGAGCATCGCTACGTTCAGACCTGCTTCAGAGTTGCCAGAACTGTGGCACAGCACATTTCTCCCTCAATCAGTGCGTCGAAAATGATAAATTGCCGCCCCAAGATACAACAACATAGCCATCGCGAGATTTGAATATTGTCATCTATCAGGAACAGGTGCATCGACGAAAAATTATTTTAAAGAGTAGAGGGTGAGAATTGATTTAATGCTTACCACGATAATTTGCAAATATTTAGTATTGATACAAGTCTAAAATTGGGGATTGGGGAATGGAGCTTCTTGGTCCTTTCCTTACTCCACCAATCTGTAATTCGGGACCCCTGTTTGAGAAGGGGTATGTTGCAACCATTACTGTTTTCTTTACGTACGGTAGCTTTCTCTCTCTTCTTAATCAAAAATACGATGTGCTTCAGGTCCATAAATTTATTGCAAAAATTATGATTACACAAAAGAAATTTTTGGCGAAGTGTTGTTTATTTAATAAAAGACTCTGCTTCATCCTCGTCACGTGCTTGTGCACTTTACTTATCATCGATGCTGTTTTTAAAAAGTCCATAATAAAATCAAAGAAAGTGTTTGCTTTGGACCTTACTATTCCTTTAGCGGACTTAGCAAAACGAGATGAAATGAAAAAAAATTCGCCAACAAAAAGATCACCAGAAATAATAGAAACAATTGTTCAAAATACCTATAGAGAAAAGCAATCAAACGAAAAAGAAGAACTAGAAGAAAAAGCCAACATAAAACAAGAAAATATAGGAAAAAAGGTAATAGCTTTTCTCTTTGTTTTATTCGTATGCTTACTCGAAATCTGTTGAATTTGCTAATAGTAATAATGATGATGTTGTTATCTGGCTCTTGCTTCGGGATGTGAGCTTGTCGGAAAACCATGGAGACTCAAGTGCTCTGCAGCTCTCCATGGCGAGGGTCAAATATTGCTTATAGAAATAGGAGTCTACAGCAAAACAGGACACGATTACTGGTGGAATTCAGCCGGTTTTAAGCATTTTGTCCGAACCTGTTCTTGTAATTTGCAGAGCTTCGCGAACGTAAACCGGTTATTGATAATGGGCTCATGCAAGTTATAATTTGATATCTGCGCGCTACAAACCTGCTGCTGCCTGGAGCAGGAGCTTAATGGTTTAAGCATTGTGCTAATCAAGCATTCAATAACTATACATTACAACCGTCAAATAAAAAACTGGATCTATTTAAAGGAATATAATGAGAAAAACTGTGGTTGAAGCTTTTGAATCCCACCAGTGGGTAGTGGGCGTCATGAGATGAAAACGTGAAACCAGTGACTGTTTAAAACTTGAGTCGCGAGGTGAATGTTCCAGCAGTTTGTTTGGTTTGAAGAAATTGGCGCTGTCGAGCTTCAGCTCGTTTGACGATCATCCTCACTGGTGTCCCTAGGGATTGGCCCCACAGGTTCTTATTTTAGGAAGTGATACTTTAGCAATTTGCCACCAAAAAGTTTTCACTTACAAGGACTGATTGGTGAAAGCGACTTTTTTCAAATGTGCAAAGTTTGGGTGGCAGCAACTTTCAAGAAGGCATCTTGTATCTTGCTCAAAGTTAGCAAGATGCAATGTCAAGCTGAGACCCTCCACGATCTAGTACAGAGCAAAAATTGTGTTAATGTGAGTGATTCCACGGTCAAAGTGAAATCACCCACATCAACACAATTTTTGCTCTGTGTTAGTTAAGCCTTTCTTTTCAAAGGTAGATGTTCAAAACGTTCATTACGAATCCGAAGAAGAATTCATGAAAAGAATGTCAGCGAGAATGCAAGAAAGGAAGACGCTAGTGAAAAATACTTGCGCAGAATTAGGTGGGTAACATGACCTAACAAGCACACATACAGTGGCAAATCATACATTTGGTCAATGCAGGCCTGGTCGATGTTAGTATGACTCACAGCACTTTGGGCCGCTTGATTGCCAACGTGTATGGAACGTTTTGGCGTTGCGCGCTATTCTGTGATTTAATAATTGCAACATCTTTTAGTTGGTAATTGTTCAGGTTTGCCAAAGGAACCTTTCCACAAGCAAAGACTAATGCATGCCAAAAGGCACCGCTTACTGTATTGTCGGGTTCCTAAATCTGGCTCAACTAATATGGATAAAATTCTCACTGAAATCATTGTTGAAACTGACTACCCAAAAGTGCAAGAAAAAATTGTAAGATGTTTGTTTGTTATTAGTTGTTTTTAAAAAGATGCTTTCAGGATGATTGATTCGCTTAAGAATTTTTCAGTTGTGTTTACTTATTACCAATATTAGTCATTTTTAGTTGGATTGCAAACCCTCTAAGGATCAGTGTGATGCATATGTGAGTAGTATGTAATATGTTTTTCGAGCCACTTTTTGTGGTGGACTACGTCATTTCCGAACGTGCGAACCTTGCAAGTACGTCATTTCCGAACGTGTTGATACATGAACTTGGAAGTACATTTTACTTGTAACGGTGGTTTGGATTTACAATTGAAAATGTTTTATTTGTTTTGTTTGAATTCTTTTTAGGAATGTCTTTTTGTTTGAGTTCTTTTTGGGAATGATTTTAATTGTTTTTGAAAATGTTGTTTCTTGTTTTTAGGAATGATTATATTTGTTTTTGGAAATGCTTTTATTTGTTTTTAGGAATGGTTTTATTTGTTTTGTGATTTTATTGTTTGAATTCTTTTTAGGAATGCTTTGAAAATGCTATTTGTTTTTAGGAATGATTAGGTATATTTGTTTTTAGAAATGGTTTTATTTGTTTTGTGGTTTTATTTCATTTATTTTTGAAAATGACCTAATTTGTTATACCCTCGCTTGAGAATACCCCCACTTCAAAAGTTCTCCAATTGATTTCACTTTGATTTTCAACTCGTTTACGATTTTTTGTCTTATTGTAAGCACAACTGCTGTAAAACGGAAACATTAACTTTTAGGTCGTGACTGAAGCCTTTGATACTAAATCATAAACAACTTCCTTTCGAGCGTAAGCATTAATCGCGCTCAATCGTTCACTTCTTGAAATTGTTTATAAAATCATATAGCCTCTGGTCGATTTCTCCTTTTGATTCCCTAGAGTGTTGTTTCTTTACTCTTCTAGATGTGTTTATTGGAGATATTTTCCTTTACTCGTGATATTTCTGCAGTTGGTTGGAATTAATCTACATCTATTTCAGTATGCATGCAATGGATTCAGCCCTATTACAATATAATCTTGGAGAAAGAAAATCTTAAAAATACAGTATAGATGTAGTTACCAGTGAGATGAAAGACAGATGTTTCAGGGAAAAGTTTGCATGTTTACCACTAACTGAAAACATACAGAAAATAATTAAGAACTTTATTACAACCACTAGTTCAAAACTAACAGCAGATGCAGTCTTGGAGGAGTATAAATTTCAGAAAAACTAGGGTCAGACACAATCTTGGACGAGTATAGATTTCATTACTAGCCGCAGATACAATGTTGGGAGTATAGATTACAAAACTAGAGTCAGATACAATGTTGGGGAGTATAGATCTTAGAACTAGCCGCAGATACAATGTTGGGGAGTATAGATTTTAGAACTAGTGGCAGATACAATGTTGGGAGTATAGATTACAAAACTAGAGTCAGATACAATGTTGGGGGGTATAGATTTCAGAACTAGTCGCAGATACAATGTTGGAAGAGTATAGATGTAGTTACCAGTATCATGAACAACAGATGTATGAGGGAAAAGTTTGCGTGTCTATCACTAGCTGAAAACGTACATAAGAAAAATAACTTTACCACCACCAGCAGTTTTGAACAAGGCAGATAAATTTTGGGGGGGTATAGATTTTGGAACTAGCGTCAGATACAATGCTGAGAGATTATACATGTAGCTACCAGTATGGCGAAAGACAGATGTTGAAGGAGAAAAATCTGCTCGTTCATCACTAGTTGTAGGCTTACAGAAGATGATAATCTACAGTTTTTCTAGATCATACAGGTATTTCAATCAAAACATTTACGTTTATTACAGCTAGTCGTTAGTTTTAGAGGAAAATAACCAACAGTTTTCTAGATCATCAGGTTTGTTAGAGAAAGATCACAGGCAGTGACATTGCTTCCGGAAGAGCTTGGTGGAAGGAAAAATATTTAATTTGACACAATTTCAATCAAACTTTTACCGTTAGTTTCACACTCTTGGAAGAAAATTTCAGTAGCTTGACCAGACCTTTGAGTGAAATGTAGATCTGCTTCACATATGACAGTGAGGTAGTTAAATTTTTTAGTACAGTGGTAGAAACATTTTGAAAAGATCAGAACAGTAAAATTTGTTTCAATTCAGCAGTTTTGGATCACTACTAAATATTGTTAAACCAAGAAGATTGAACTTTTATTGTGTGCAGATTATTTTTTTGAGACTACTTCAATAATTGTAAAATTTTACTTGTAAACATTCATCACGCAACCAATTTACAATATCTTTTCATATGACAACTAAAAAACAAAAATTGTTGTTATAACACTGTTTTAAGTAAAAACTATCAAATTCTTAAGCCACAAACATAAAATTCATATTTTTTCAAAGTCAGGAAATCAGCTAAGATTACTATCAACAAAAATCTGATGCAAACGGAAACATCAACATCACGTCAGCAAACCTTTAACCAATCACAAGTCGATGTAGAACTTGGAAAATGATTTACTATCAACCCCAGCATATTCATCAGTTCTCCAGTCTTTTTGTCAACAATTCTCTGACCACACATGGCTCTCATCATAACTCTCTCCGTTCTCCTTAAAATTGCGTTTTCATTTTCTTTTAAACACCATACCTCACTTAAGTCACTACTGTTTACGTTGTAAAACCGAGAAGATTTATCTTTAATTGTGTGCAAATCATAAAACATTCACCTCAAATTCACATTCATTTTTCATACAACTAGAAACCAAAATTGTATCCTATCATCACACTGTTTTAAGGTTTTTTCCGAAATTTAGCAACTTTTAAACTTACACGAAATTTTTACCACCTTTCAAAGTCTACTTAGCTCACCTACATAGAAATAAGCACAACTTTTAACATTATTTCAAGGACATTAACACAAAATTCATGTTTTTCACAGTCTACTTATCTCACATACGTAGAAATAAGCTAAACATTTAACATTTTTTGTAGGACATTAACATAAAATTCATGTTTTTCACAGTTTACTTAACTCACCTACGTAGAAATAAGCACAACTTTTGACATTATTTGTAGGACATTAACATAAAATTCATAGTTTTCACAGTCTCCTTAGCTCATCTACATAGAAATAAGTACAACTTTTAACAATATTTCAAGGACATTAACACAAAATTGATGGTTTTTACAGTCTACCTAGCTCACCTACATAGAAATAAACACAACTTTTAATACAAAATTCATGGTTTTCACAGTCTACTTATCTCACTTACATAGAAATAAGCACAACTTTTAGCATTTTTGTAGAACATTAGAAAAACAAATCACAAAAATTATGCTTTATTCTTATTAAAGTGAGTGTTCACCCTCTACTGCAAATAGAAATTATTGATTCAATTCTTTAATTTTTCGTTGTTTGCTAAAAACCACAAACAGAAAGCTTCAAAACCAATCTGACTGTGTGCTATCACCAATCTAAAACTCATTGCTTTAACAAAAATTTTCAACTTATCCGTTAATTTGTAAGCACTTGAGCAAACATACTTATGTATTGTGACAAGTCGTCTTAGCTGATCAAAGACTTTTGTTTCATACAATTAAACTCTTGCACTAAGTTTTGATCTATTTGAAACCATTATTTGTAATTCACAACTTTCAACTAAAATAAAATTTCTCGCAGCATATTGTCTCCCGAATAGGTAAATCAAGAATTTTATCTAAATCCTGGCAAAATTACATTACCTGATATTCATTATACACTTGTTATACGTATTCACTGCTACACACGTTTGCAATTGCAAATTAAACCAAGTTGATTCATTACAAAATCTCTTACTATCTATTTTTATCAAACAACTTCAATAATACTGTATTAAGTATAACCCATTAATTAAAAATGTGAAATCTGAGCTTACAAAACCAACTGCTAAACGTTTTTCTACCAGCTTTATCAAATCTAATGCTCTGTTAGAAGCGAACAAACTCTCATAGTAGCATCTAACATAAACTTACAGTTGCCTTTCTCAGTGACCTCATTAGTAATTGCTGTGACCAACACACAAAAGTTTTGAATGTGGTCTCGTGAAAGTCTTGGCTAACTTTCTGACAAGCCATTTTTCATCCTGAAAACAAACAATTTTTCCTCACAATCAACTGTTTCAATGCTTTTAACACCTCAAAATCTAAACGTATAAAATATTTTCCGAACTTTACCTTCATATCTTCACCGAGTATTGACTCGCATAAAAAAATCTGAACTCACGACCCGTTCGTTATTTTCAAATTTCGTTCAAGTTTTTAATCAACAAACACCAAACTCGCAATTTGATAACTTCTAAACTCATTCATTTACACAACAAATCTTTCAAACTTATCGTTTATTTTCAAGAAACACAACCACAATTTCTGATATTGCTATACATTGAAGCGTAAATAATTCTTACTTCTCAACCTATATAGCCTCGTTCTGATCGATTCGTTTTTTGGTTATTGTTTTGCTCTTACTTATTTCATCATCTTGATATTGATTTATTCAACAAAATATTTGCCATTAACCGCTGTAAAAGTTTTATCTCTTCACCTCCATCCAAGATTGAACTTGCACCATTTCAAAGTAAAACTTTTCATAGTTTACTGACAAAAAAAAACTCAGGCTTATCACTGCCAACAGACATAAAATTTCATCATCTCCGCAAATTTAGGTAGAAATTTGCACAGTAGGGTTTATTTTTCCAATCACAATACCTATTTGGGGCACTTCAAAACTATTATGCTGCAGTCATCACCACACTCGTACAAAATAAGTGCCCAGACCCGGGTTTGAACCGGGGACCTTTAGATCTTCAGTCTAACGCTCTTCCAACTGAGCTATCGAGGCAGTAATGGCCAGTACGGGGCTCGAACCCGCGACATTAACACGACACTATAACCGACTGAGCTAACTGACCACTTGTTGAAATCCCAGAAATTTCTCTATTAAGTGAAGCAACTGTCTTTGATGTTATGCGTTTAACGTCTGTAGGAAATAATGATTTTAAAATTTTCTTGAAAAAGTATTACAGATTTATCTAGTTACAGTGCTTCGCAACAAGTCTCCCGTTTCAAAATCACAATTTCTTTTCCTTTCTTACCTACTTATACTTCTTGAGGGGTTGCTGATAGTTATTGTTTTAGGCACTGTATCAGTTTTGATGTGCTAAAGTAAGATATTCATGAAAACCGTAAGCTTAGGCCTGCAATAGTTTATAAGGGTAATTACTGAAATCATATTTTCTTCCTCCTGGACAGCATGGAATTACATATTTAACCAGAAAACGCTTATGACAAAGACCTATGTATATTAATTTTTTAAATGTTTAAAGTTTTTCAAATCTGATTCCGGCTCCAACATTTGGAGATTATTCAAAGCTTGTGAGTATGTCGAGATCACAATTGCAACATGTAAAACAAACAAAAGTTTTAAAGTGAAAAAGAGACTGTAGAAATTTTAAATCACTGGTAACGCTGAATGAAGATTTATTCAAAAATAACTTGGCAAATGTTTGAAAATATGTAGTTTTTGTCTAATTTGCTTCACTACGTTCAACTTTTTACGTCAATACACTTGAATTCATATCAAAATTTAAAAATCTAACATTCATTGGTTGAAAATGTAGTGGGAGACTAACATTTCTTTCAGATTTATTCACTTTTTAAATTCTCACCAAATATTGAACACGTTGAGACAACAAAATATTTTTATCTGACACCCTTGTGAAATATGTCAGTTGAAGACCGCTGAGCTACCTTGTGCGCGCTCAATGTACTGGTTTTCGATTTTACCACAAATGAGCGGACTAATATTTTTCAATCATCACGCATTATTTTCGCACTATGTAATACTTTTTCTGTATGTTTATTCAAAAAATTCTATCTTATAGTGTTTTCAAACTTAAATTTCTTTACTGTATATTCACATTATTACCTCTGTACATAGCAGTAATATACAACTTTACCTCAACTACTCTAAAAAGTTTATG